>VZZY01000060.1:55692-72099 GCA_013400335.1 Eurystomus gularis
TTCCAACTAGAGCAAAAGAAAACACACAATCATGTTATATAAACCTTGGTTGGATCTAGTCCCCCTGCACATAGAGGAGTTATGGGGAAGTTTTCCCTGATTCCAGTTTTCAGTTATGATGCTGCCTCTAGTTTTAAGGCTCATTTCCACTTTAGGCATGCAGCCAGATTTGCAGCAAATAACCCAGCTCTTTCTGAGTTGGAAAGGCTCTGTATATAATAGTTACTTAAACGCAGCCAGGTGAAAAGCTCATGCAAGGGGAATATTTAATAATAACTTTTTATTATCATGAGCTATTTGCTTGAATTCTGATACTAGGTATGATAATAGGATAATAGGAAGAAACTGATAAAACAGTATGTGTGTATATAAATGCGCTTTTTTTTCCCCTCCACAGAGTAATTCCTTCTGAAAGTGCAAACCGCCCCAGGAAGCCTTGCAATTGTACTAAGTCTCTATGTTTGAAATTGTAAGTATAACTTGGTTTGGTTTGGGTTTTATTTAAAGCCTTATTATTGACATTACAAATTTCTGCCAAGTATCAGAATATAACATTTTTAAGTATGTCCTAAATGTTAGGTCCAGATGCTAATTTAAGGTTGCTGTTGATATTGGTGGAGGTGTTGCAGTGCCTATGTAATTTTGCAACTCCTGTGAGCTATATGGTCCCCAACTTTTTACAGATTTCTAACTGTGTGGCCCTGTTGCATGATGGAGCCAATTCCACTCAGCAGCTGTAGTTGTGTTGTTGCTCTGAGTGAAATGACATCCCATTGTATCATCAGTGGGCATTTACTGTACTTTTGGTGAAATGCATCAGTAATACTTCAGAAAAATTGGGCCGTGTATCTTTTCTTAAATGACTGAATAGACATGTAATTCTTCACTGATAGGTCTGAGTCTTGCTCATCCTCATGAGATATTTTGCTATTCCATTCAGTGTCTTTGTAAAAATTTGACATAAAAGCATTTTAAGCTGAGAAGATGCTAAGTTTCTTTAACTTGAGGCAAAGTCAGTTTACGGATCTTGAGACAATAACAGGAGGGAATACTGAAATTAAACTGTGGTTCTCTGAATCCTAGACAATGAAGAGGAAATTGGTGATGTGCTACTCAAAGGGAAAGTGATGCAATAGTATCTGAACCCAAGTTAAGAAGTGTGTTTTAACTTTTCAGCTTGGCTGTCTTTTCATGTAATGCACCTCACCTCTATGTGGGGAGATGTATCCTGGCTTCCTAGCCTCAAAATTGTCTGTTGCACAGAAGACCTAGTAAATCGGAAGATGTGTAGCTGTTTTTTCAGATGTTTTACAATGTATTACTGACTTCATAGTGACAAATGTATGTTAGATGCTCAGTTTTCCACTTATTTTAGTCTGTGGCTGAATGCTCTAGAAATTCTGGGAGAATAATGGCATCGCTGGTGATGCTTTGCAGTGTCAGAATGCTGTTTGGAAACAAACTTTTCCTTTAAATTATTATAATTATATCTTGAAGTGGCCAGGCACTAGTACAGAGCAGATGGCTCACTCACTCTGGCAAAAGTGCTTTCTCACTGGTAAAATTTTGTCCTGCATGGAAGAGGAGTTGCTTTTTCCCAAATGAATGTTGAAGATAGGCACATAGCCTGTTCTACAAAGAGAACTTGGAGAAGTTACTTGCTCATTGATGCTCTGGGTTGATGCTAGCACTGTTTGTTTTGGAAACCAAGACCACTGCGCTACTGAATTGTAAACAGGCAGAAAGAAGAGATATTACAGGTTGTAAAAGCTTTGACGTAGTTTATCCCTGGGACCATTCAGGACACTAAAAATCACAGAAATGCAGTTCAACCAGGTGAAGGTTTGTAGAGGACTCCAGAGCAACCTTAATCTAGTTCTCGTAGTGTTACCCAGGTCAATCCACAGGCAGCCAGTTTTGCAAGGTGTTTAGGCTCCTGAAAATGAACACACACTCTCAGTAGGATTTGAAAAGCAACTGAAGAGAATCAGCAGTTCCCATCAGATATAGCTGGAGGTGGTACTGGAAGCATTGAAACGTGCTAGAGTAGTTTGTCGTGGCCCGAAACCATGTTTGAGCTGGGAATGAATGTGGTACTTCCATGTATCAGATCTGTAGGATGGTGAGATCCTGGTTTTGGTGGGAGGTAGCAGAGGTACGTAAGAGTCATGTCAATATGATTGTTTTTTCTTGTCAATGTTTTGCTGCTTTTTATTCACATACTTGTACTTTTAAAAAGTCTCTGATAACTACAGATTTATCCTCATTCAGACCCTTTCCCTAGTTACCTGTGTTTCAAAACCTATGAGGTGTATCACTTGTTATTCCTTTTCTATTTTCATCCCTGCTTTGGCGAGGTTTGCCTCAGTTCACAGCTGCAAACATCTTATGGGCAAAACTAACAAAAAAAAGGCTTGTCACTGTGTTAGTCAGTTTGCCTGTTGATTCAATCGCTTGCCTTTTGTTTCAGCACCATGAGAACTCCTAAAGGTTGACTTGAACTGGCTGGGTCAGTAACTGGCTGGCTCAGTAACTGGCTGTAATGTGGCTGCAGCAGGATGGCCCTCAGTATGTGGGTCAACTACCTAGGAGTTGCCCTAGAAAAAGGCCTGATTAGCTTCTCACCACTTGTACACATGGAGTTGAGCATAGAGTGACCCTTACCCTTATTGGAGCATGTGTGTATTGCCAGACTGCAAACTGCCATCAGTACAAACACCAGTGTAACCGTCATGTTTACAAATGCCTTTTGCATCTTCTGTTTCAGGTACTGTGATTGTTTTGCAAATGGTGAATTCTGCAATAGCTGCAACTGTACAAATTGTTATAACAACCTGGACCATGAAAATGATAGGCAAAAAGCAATAAAGGTGAGTGGCCTCTTCCCCCCAGATGAGAGCTGTTTAGCTTGTCTCTTCTGAAGTTACAGTGTGGGGCAGAGTAGGTGTATAATGCCCTGATCTCCTCCCACATGTCCAAGGCTTAAGTTATTTTATTGCATCTCTAAATTCTGCTCAATGCATGCAGGGACTGACCCTTTGTGTCTGCATTGGCAGGCCTGCCTTGACAGAAACCCTGAAGCCTTCAAGCCCAAAATAGGCAAAGGAAAGGAAGGAGAATCAGATCGGAGACACAGCAAAGGGTGTAACTGTAAGCGCTCGGGGTGTCTCAAAAACTACTGTGAATGTTATGAGGTATGAAGCGTCTCATCTTAAAGATACTTTTTCCCCTTAGTGCTGCAACTTCTCCAATTTGCTTGGTCTCTTCTTTGTATTGCTATAACATTTTCTCTTCTTTTCTACTGCTATAATGTCATTTTTTCATCCAGCAGTTTGCATGTAGAAAGAAATGTGTATGACAAAATTGATCATTTCTGTTGTATAAGTTTAATTTTAAACCATGTTGCAACTTTGAATTTAGGCTTGGATTTGTCCTTTACTGAGAAGCAGTAAAGAAATCTACTGCGTCAAGTCCCTAGAAGTTGAAGCAGCATCCCAGGTTCCCAGGTTGCAGCAGGTTCCTCATGTTTTGTTTGTTTCTTTCAGGCTAAAATCATGTGTTCTTCCATATGCAAATGCATTGGCTGTAAAAATTTTGAAGAAAGTCCAGAGCGAAAGACATTGATGCATTTAGCAGATGCTGCAGAAGTTAGGGTCCAGCAGCAGACAGCTGCAAAGACCAAATTATCTTCCCAGATCTCAGATCTGCTGACAAGGCCAACACCAGCACTCAGCAGTGGTGGTGGGAAGTAAGTTAATGAAGTACTCTGTTTCAGTTGCTCCTAAAGTGTTTTTCTGATATATGTGATAAATATGTCCCTGTCATCTTTGAGTGTTATCTGTGTCACTGTAGAAGCAGGAACACTCAGGTGAACTGAGATTTTTGTTCATGCAGCCATGCTTTCTGTGGAATCTAGGGTATGCAAAGCTTAGTTGTGTTCAAGCACATAAAATGTTGTCTTCTCATGGCAGCCCATGTGCTCACAGAAAGTATGAAGTACAAGTGTCCCATTTACTGAGAGGATGTAATCCTTGAGCTGCCCTTACGGTAAAAGCTGGAGAATTGTTCTATATACCTGGGCATTTCAAAGTCTATTTCAAAATGTACATGAATGGAGGCAGGCATCAAAGCACAATGGCCTTGCCAGTTCATTTGACTGTAACTGTGGCTTATTCACTCCCTGTTGGTTGTCTGAAGGCTCTTGGAAGCAACAAAACAGGTTAAATCTCATCTGTCCTTGTACTAAAATGTCCAGCCCTAGAGTTAGGTGCATTGTGTGTCTTTGCTGAGAGTGAGTGGATCTTTCTGTGTTTCAGGCTGCCCTTTACGTTTGTAACCAAGGAGGTAGCTGATGCAACCTGTGAATGCCTTCTTGCACAGGCAGAGCAAGCAGAGAAGATGGGCAAGTCAAAAGCTGCAGCAGAGCGCATGATCCTGGAAGAGTTTGGACGCTGTTTGATGAGAGTTATTAACTCAGCAGGGAAGTCCAAAAGTGACCCTTGTGCCATGAACTGCTGACTCATGCGCATGAGCCACAACAAAGCGGACTGAACAGAACACTTAAGGCACAGGGACACTTTGGTTTGGGATAGAGGATTTAATAGTATTTGTTAATTTGGTGCTTGTTGTAAATTGACCTGTGTAAGATCGAAACAAGAAAATCTTTTATAACTAGACGTAGAGTGTTTTAAATCTTAGCTATATCCTCTTCTACATAAGACAATGCCTAAAGTTCTTCTTTTTAATGTATGGCTTTTACCTTGGGTTTCTTGAAAATTAGATGTGTTCTCCCCTTTCCTCCAGAAAAATTGCCCAAAGGACATATATAAATTATTATAATATATATTATTTACAGCGTATGGAGTTGCATCACTTTGTGCATACAGGAAAATATAGGTGATGTCAACAGCCAGGTGATGCTTTTGGCAACAGGCCCTTAATAAAGAGGTATTAGTGCATCCAAGATAGTTCTTAAAGGAAGTGTGTAAAAATGAGCAGGTAGTACTTGTATTTAGGATCTGACATTGCATGTTCCTTTAGGGCATGGAGCACTGTGAAATACACAGGCAATAATACAGAGGGGTTGCTTGCAGATTTAGCTACGGGCAAGGGATGGAGAATCTCACTGGAGTGTGGCCCAAGAAACTGAGAAGCAAATGAAATTAATGGGAATTTTTTGGTAGGTGAGAGCTCAGATGTTTAAGCTGGAACTTGAAGGCTAAGAAAGTGGCCTTTGCTCAGAAGAGGAAGAGCAGCCATGCCACAATGCTGGACTGTTTGCCCAGTGTACAGTGTTACCTAACTGCAGCAGATGGATTCTGTTGCTTAAGTGAAGCTTGGTTTTTCAGAGGTCTGCACGTCTGCACCAACCTAATCTCTCTGAAGGCAGGGCTGTGCAATCCATTTTTTTTCTAGGATCAAGCTGTAACCCTGGGAAAGTGTCTAAGTCTGAGAAGCTGAGGTCATGGGAGACAGTGGAACCACAGTTGTCTTAATGAGGACTCAAGACAATCTGCATCCAAATCGACTTGCAGTCGATCAGGTAGGGATCATGTTCAGCCTGGTTGTGGGTCTTCAGGATGCTGCTTCTCTACGTTGGCAATTTACTTGGCATGGTTTTTTTAGTATTGTTTAGAATGACTGTGAGAGCCATGATCAGAGAGGATGCTAGCACAGAATCAGGACTGCTACCAAAACAGATGCACGGATGCTTTTACACAAAGCAAGGGGGCATGGGAAATCAACTATAGTTATGTATAAACTAGGGCAGAGGATTTTTACAGTATTTGTTAGAGGCAATCTCAGATCACACTTTTGATAGTGGAACACATTTGCAAAATTCACATGATAGGTTACTTACCTGCCGTGAATGTCAATAACCATGTTTCATCACAGGCATCTTTATTAGGTGTCTCACTGCAGCGTGAACTAGCTAGGTTTTTCCAAAAAAGATTTTGTATTCTTTGTGTAAATATGGAGAAATGCAGCAGATTTTCCTGCAGGTTTTCTAGCAAGGCCAAGCTGGGGAAAGGCAAGGGCTAGCAAACCAGCAGAAGAGGAATGTGCCTACATGTGTGATGGCAATAGGATGGGAGGATGCTTCTGCTTCTGTCTTCACCCCACGGTCCTGAGTGCTGAGCGAAAGGCGAAGGCCCTTTCTCCTTGACCCTTCTCTGGTGCCTCCTCAAAATGCCTTGGGGGCATGAAGGGTCTTGGAGTTGGCCAGCAGTAGTGGCAAGCCCAAGGTTTCACCTGCCAATCATCATCTGCTATTTACATTAGCCCTGTGTGCAGTTAACTTCTCCCTGAGCATAAGTAGCGAGTATGTTTGTGCAAAGCTCTGAAAAGGGAATCCACCTCTCATGTAAGTAAATGCCTTTTTTTTTTTTTTTTGTAATTAGGACTTGGATTTACTAAAAAAATCAGTGCAGTAACTTTACATGTAGATAGTGCAGATATTGTTTACTTCTAGTGACCTAATATAGCATGTCCAGTAAGATTTGTATAAATGTAAATTAGTGTAAGTGAATAAAGTAATACCTACTTATATTATTTTTCAGATTGCAATATGCCTTCTGTTGTTTAGACTTTTATCCATGTTAATTTTGTATATATTCTGTCTTACTCTAAATTGCACCTTTTGTGATGTGTATTTATATACAGTGTGCAAAAACACTTCTGAAATTTAGATTACAGTTATAATTATGTATTATGGTATTGCTTGAGAATATTTTGCTTGTAAAGACTTTGAAGGTGCAATCGAATGCTCTTAGTTCTATTTTGTTTTGAACAAGCTTTATCAAATACTAAGCTTGGATTCCTCTCTTCCCTCCTCCTGTTGTAGAATGTATGAGTTGGTTTTTGTACTTCCTTAGCCATTTGCATCAAACTGCTGGGCAAGATTTACAGCCAAGTTCATCCAGTTACATAAAAATAATTGGGAATGGGGTAAGGGTTCATTTTCTAGTTCTGTTTACATCTGAAAGTAGAAAAAATAAATTTATATTTACTAGACCTATTCAAAGAATACACTTTTCTATATTGTACAAATAAACAGTCAGATAAATCACAAAGAAAAATAAACATTTATACTATTCTGTAAATATGATCTTGTTTGCACTCCTTTCCTTCAGCATTGATACATATACACAGATTCTCATCTGAAATACAAAAATAAATCTGTTAACACCAGGCCCACTTCTGATGCAAGTACTGGCTTCAATTTTCAGTATGAGATCCATCCTACGAAAGATAAACTCTTGGTTACTGGTGTACTATCATGCATAACAATTCATGAGCACACTGTGGCACAGTTGATAAAGGGCCAAAATGTGTTGACCAAGCCAGCACAGGTAGTTGAGCCTACATGATACTTTCTCAATTTCTTTTAAACACTTTAATGAGAAAGCATATTTTTTTCACATGCACTGGATGGACAAGAATTAGGCTCAGACTGAGCAGAAAGATATGCAAGGCCATTCTGCAGCACCTTGGGAAACATCAGGTTGCTACACAGAGCTCATTGAGCTCATTGAGGACCCTGGGCAAAAACTTTGAGGCAAAGCTTTGTGGAGAGTCTTTAACCATTTGCTTGATGCAATGCACTGTTCTCTTGTTGCATTTGTCTTTTTATGTCTCTCTTGGAGACAAGGTTTGTAAGTAGCTCTTGCAAAGCTTATTACTCGGCTGCATTAAAGAATACAAGTCAGTTAAGAGAGCTTGTGGTTTGTTTCTGCAGAGTAAAACCTGGGTTTATTTTTGTGCATCCACTTCAGAAGCTTGGTAAAGGCTGTATACTATCAATATTCCGGGAATCTTAGGACCATTGATAGGATATTGAGCAAACAAAAGATGTTACTGCACTGAGCTTTTCCTCCCTAATACAACAGCTGCTGCAAGAGAAGGCTGTCAGTTACCTTAGGCTGCAGTAGAGGACTGAGAGGAGGAATGAGGTTGCTCAAAGTAATTTCAGGGTGGGTTTATATGGACTTCATGGAAGGTGTGGTGCTAGCAAGAGTGAAGGTGTTTCAGAGCAAGGAGCTGCTGGGAAGAGAAAGTAGTGTCCAAAAGACTGTTGCAATTGTGGAGTTACGAATGCTGAAAAATTCCACTGAAACTTGACAGTTCCTGCGGTGTGTGTACAGCCAGCAGTGTCTGTGGTAGGCAGCAGCAGGTCTGTATTTTTTTAAATGACAATTGGAACAGGGTTCCTATAACAACTGCCAAGTTTTCTTAAAATATTGGATAGCCTTGTTAATTAGATAACTGCCACACTTTTTTCTAGTAATGTGATTTTGCTCATATGTCATTTTACATCCCTGTAAAACTTCCTCAACATCTCTTGAAAATCTTTGTCATCAGTATTTCAGTGAATTACAAAAGGATGTGTGAACAGTGGTGGTCATGGGTAGAGACAGGTCAGGCACAGGACTGCACAGAGCCCATCATCAGCCTATCTGCACAGTGATCTCTGGCTCAGTTCTCTGATTGGCAACAACCGCACAAAACCTGTGAGAAACTCAGAGATGAGGAAGTCCTGTGCGCAGCACACCTCCCATGTTCACAGCTTCACTCCAGTGGCCAGGACCTCATGTGAGTCTTCATGGAAGAGCTTCCCATTCAGGAAGATGCTCAGTATGAATCAAGGAAGACAAGGTTCCTCCAGTGTAAACAGGAAGCGGCAGCAAACTTATGTCCAGTCAAAAAAATGCACAGCAAGTGCCCGTTTCCTATGGCTCATCATAAATCAGGGCTGGAGATTTAGGCAATGCAAATGTTGCATGATGTGGGTGCAACTAATCTACTGCAGCGATTCAGCAGCATTTTGCCAGTTGTCAAAAAAATCACATATATATGGGAGGGAAATAGTTTCCTGCAGTCTCTCTTGTAGCTGGAATGGCTCTATGACAGTGACAGCTTCAACACTTCCCATAGGCAATTGGACTGGAAAAAAGTCTAGAAGTTTTGGTTTGCTACTCCCAACAGAGAGCAGCTCTGCTCCCACCCACTGTCAGTGAGTAGGACTAAGGGAAGGAGGAAGAGCCCAAACCAACCAGGGACAGCTTCGTCAAGTCACTGGTAGGCAGAATGGCACCTTGAGTATTATTTCTGCCCTAGGACATGGTGGATCACCATTTTTCATCCTGTCTCCCAAAATGCAGCTCAAAAGTGAACAAACAGCTTTGTGGGAAACTGAAGTTGCCTTTCCTCTCTATAGATGCAACTGCTGTTGCAGGGGAAGCATTCAGCAGCAGTTACGCCAAACTTCGCTATTCCAGGTAAAGCACTGCATACCGAGCAGCTTCCTTGTCACAGAAATGGACTAAAGACAACTGACCTACTTGGGGGCATCAAATCTATGATTCAAGTAATCAGTGGGGACACCTGAAAATGAGACTGTCACACCCTGGGCTGCAGCATACATGCTGCTCTGGGAGGATGGGGCCATGTGGCACAGTTGAGTGGGTGACCTGATGGGGCCATGTATGGGACCTGAAATCCTCACCCTGCTACAGCACACCCATATGCTGCTGCCTGGGGCTCCTGCCAAGAGAGAAGGATGTCAGTGCCCCAGCGTGCTGCTGGGCCCAACAGCCTGGTCACAGCCTCAGTGCTGCCCTCTCACCTTCATGATCCTGATGGAGGAACATATAGTCTTGCATGGCAAGGGTCAGACAGTGAATATTCTGACCAAGAACAGGCGTAGAGGGATGCTGCATCTGGCCAGGAGGAGGTAAGGGATGACAGGGTATACTGGACTGTGTGGATTTGATGGCCTGGCAAACTGAACCCATAGAAGTACAAGGTATTGGTAGACACTGGTGCACAGCGTACGCTCACACCATCAACTTAGAGGAATAGAACCCATCTGGATTTCTGCAGTGAAAGGGGGATTCCAAGAGCTGTCTGTACTGGAGACTGAGGTGAGCTTGACTGGGGACAAGTGGGAAAAACACCCCATTGTGACTGGCCCAGAAGCCCCTTGTATCCTTGGCGTAGACTACCTCAAGAAGGGGTATTTCAAGGACCCAGGGGGGTACCGATGGGCTTTTGCTGTAGCCGCTGTTAATATAGAGAAGATCAAACAACTCTCTACACTGCCTGGCCTCTCAGAAGATCCCTTTGTTGTAGGGCTGCTACAAGGTGAGGAACAACGGGTGCCGATTGCTACAAGGACAGTGCACAGATGGCAATATCGCACAAACCAAGACTTTCTCTTCTCTTAATATTCACTACCTCACTTGTAAAACATGGGGCTGTAGGGGTGCAGTTTGATGCTGTAATCCCCCCTCAAGGGGATCCAGCTTTAAACAGCTTGTTTAGCTATCTGAGATGTAGGAGTGGAGATTAGAGCTTGTGTACAACTTGAGTGCTATTTTCTTTTCACATCTTTATTTCCTTTGTAAGTAAAAGCTCTGCAAGCTTTCTCCCCTCCCGCTTTTTTAAAGCAGATCTGCTTTGGTGAAATCAAATTGCTAGCACACATGATCCCCACAACCACGTGGAAGATGCATCACTTTTGTGCTGGCAAGGAGCATTCACAGCCCTAAGCCACCCAGCACCTCCAGGGGACACGCTGCAGTGTCCCCTACAACCTCCCCAGGCATCTTTGAGCAACCACTGCTCATCCTGACCTGTCATGCAAGTCTCATTAAATATGTGACTGCTTTGCAGCATTGCTAGTTGAACACAGGATACAGATGAACTTCCTTGCTTTGCTGAGCCAAACTCTGATCAGATGGCTTGCAGCAGCCCAACAGATCACTGCTTATCAATAACAGTTTTGCTGGCTAAACCATGGGAAGACACCACATTATTTTCTTGCATGTGTTACCTAGATGTGGCAATCACTGAGCCTCAGCCATCCTTGGATCAGCAATAAGTACTCATGACCCTGTGTGGGTTTGGCTTGACTGACAGCTACCTAATGGTGATAGAAACAAAGGTTTTCCCCTTACTCTTCAAGCTGTGCCTTCCACAATGGTGTTTGGCATTGTTTGTTCTGACATTTAAGTAACATCGTGTTATTTCTGTTACTAAGATTGTGTAGTGATTGTTGACACACAACTCCCCATCAAATAAATGGTTCGTAAGGGTGGGAAAAAGGGGACTTTTTCCAAGAAGCTCCTGGAAGACTTCCTGTTCTACAGACAAGTGCCATAGCTTGGTTTTTTTGTTGCCATCTCCTACTTTGCTATACCTGTTCAGGACTCGTTCTGAAATGCTTGTTATGTGGTACACACTTGCTGAAGGCAGACTCACTCCACCTGCCTTTGTTATGTAGAGCACTGACCCGCATCTTGGCCTGCTCTCATCTGCCTCAAAGAGGGAAGCAAGACAAGTGTCACACTGCAAGTCAGAGGCTAATTGCTCAGCAATGAAGCCTGCAGTGCAGGTGACACTCTGTGCATGCAATGATAGGTCTGTCAGTGCATTACTCAATGCAGAGCCATGCAAAAGAAGGCCTGCAGAACAGGGGTACTCTTTTGCCAGTGTCCTCCCATGAACTGGGTTATACTGAGCACGAACACCACCAAGGGTCAGATCTCTCCTACGACACAGGGATATGTCCAAGGAGCTCATATTGCCTGAGCCACTGCTGTGCAGTAAGCCTGGTACTAGGCTCCAGCCAGCCAACAGTTTCTGATAAGCAGCGTGGAACACAGTGCAGGTTGGGCTCCTGCTGTTGCCACAGGCTTCCTGTAGGGCCCCAAGAAACAGCTCCAGCGGATCAAGGCTGAAGGCATAGGTCAGGAGGTGGTGGGAAGAAGCACCTTCTGAACACATATAGTTGGTGTAAAGCCACTTGAGGCTTTCGGCATTGAGCAAGAAACTCAGAAATCCTAGTTTGCGTTTACTCTTAATAACATATTTCCCCATAGAGTCTGTGAAGGTAACAAAGCAGCTCTTGGCCTCATTAAAGAGGTGGCTTATTTTGGTGTAATTTTCAGCTAGCAAAGGCCCCTTCAGTCTCCTTCTATAGGAACCTATGCCATGAAATATGTTGCACAGGCAGCTCATCAAACGCACAAACTTGACAGTACCACTACAGTTCTGGAAGGAGGCCAGGCCCAGCTTCTGGAGGTGTTCCAGTGCATCAGCAACACCCTCACTGAACAACGGGGTAGCAAGGTTGACTTTCAGGTGGAAACTCTCTTTACTCCTAAGTCTACCTGACTCGTGACTGCATGGTTCTAATACCCTCTGCTCCTGCAAAGCTGCCAGCTCCACCACATGCTGCCACTGCACTGTGTCACTGAGCCAGTCTATCTTCTGGAAGTACTGCAGAGCATTCCTTATCAGCTGGAGTGCATTGCAAACATCAAAGAAGTATGTGATACTGTGAGCAGAGCCAGGCGGATGCTGGAAAGTGCACTGAATCCTTTCAGGATCTAACCTGATCCCCAGAGCTCTGGCGGTCTCAGCACCACAAGCGGTGGCACCTGATGTCACAGCTAGCACCATGATGCCAATGTTGTTCAGCTTATTGATGGTGTGACGAAACAACTGAGCAAGTAAGTGGCCAGTCATGCTGTTCACAAAGAAGTAGCCAAGTGGAGCTGTCCAGGAACTTGAGATGCCAACTGCCATGAGGATTATTGCTTCTGAGGCCAGTGGAGCTTCGTCAGCATCAAGGACGCCTGCTCCCAAGTCAACAAAGCCTGTCAGGCGCTGTGTCTGTGGGTCCCACTCCTGCTGCTTCTGCAGAGACATGTTTTGTACCATCAGGGCACAGTAGCAGTAGGCCTGTTCCCCTCTCTCCACCTTTTCCTGAAGGCGGAGAAAAATGTCATTGCTGTAGCCTGCAGCAGCCTCATTATTAGACAGCCAACTGGAAAAAAAGGGAGGATGCAATTAGGAGATGTGATCCTGGGAAAACTTAAGCAAGTTAGCCATGTGCAGAGCAGGCTAAGACACTATAAAGCAAGCAGCCCTGCCTTTCTTAATGCATAGTCTGAGTTTTTCTCAGTAACTCTAGGCTGCTGTCCTTCCCAACTGGCTTTCTCTACATTGTACCTTGTAATCCAGTCTGGAAGATGTGAAAGCCTTGGCAGCCTATGCAGAATGCTACTCTCCTCAATACACTCTCCATCCACTACCTCCTGGCACCCCTTTGAGCAGATTCTTTGCAGGAAGCTGTGTGAAACCCCCACAGGTTGGTACAGACAACGTATATATCTGTTGTGTATCTTCCAACTGCACTACAGGAGTTTGAGACTCAAAATCCGTAGAGGGAGTTTTTTAGCTTTGTTTGTGTGCTGTTACAACTTCACTTCTTGTCAATGAGTCTGATAGCACTTCAGGTAGTAAATGCTGAGGCTACGTAACTACTTGAAATGGGTTACGCAGCCGAGTTATGTGATACAGAAGTATCTGCCTTCTATAACTTTGAAACAAACTATTGTAAAGATTCACTAACTTCCCAGAGTCCCTGTGGGGCAAGATGAGAAAAACCAAAGCTGTACTCTAACTTTATGAGCTCCTTCACTTTCTCATGTTCCCTTCTTGACTTGTCCTTTTTCCAGGAAACAGTCCCAAAGTTTTCCATGTATAGTCCTATTGGTTGATTTCCGCTTCTGACACTTATTCCATTCCCGCCCATCTTTCCTCACTCATTTTTGATTCTTGGTGGAGTATTGCAGGTGCTCCCTTAACACTGCCTCCTGTTTAGATCACCTTACTCGTATTTGCCTTTCCTTCCATGATTTGGTTCATCCCACCCCTCTCATGAGTCTACACTGCACATCACAGGGCAAGAGCACATGCCAATGTGGAGAAGAACCTCTTTCCTCTTCAGTGAATAGTAAAACAAATATAGACCCTGCAGCTGAGGCCCTGGAGGCCCTGAAATACAGCTTTTTCACATCCATACTCATCTGGGAATACTTAGCAAACTCCACACTTACTCTAAAATTGTTCATGTGAGGAATGTGTAATTCTCAGGCTGTGACACACACGCCTGAACACGTTGCAGCTCTCAGAGATGAGGGGTATCAATACTTCTTGACATTTGCTTCCCATTCTGCTTCTGTTACTAAAACAAAGCAGGGAAAAACTACTACTGCTGAAAGTTTTCAGGACAGGTCTGTTACACCTATTTCTACATAAGTATATGAAAATATATTCAGAATGAATGAATGAATAAAAACTTGCTTTGTCAGACTGTAAGGATGAGGGAGGGGAAAAATCTTCTGTAGATAATCATAGGCCTTAACATGGTAGAGGTGGAGAATACAAGCAAACTGCCTCATTTCTGGTGAGTATTCTGCTATCTGCATCCAGCTGTGCAACTCACAAGGCAAATCTGCTCAAAAAAAGAAAAAAGGCCAAGGTCAGCTTGAGTGAAGCAAATAGCTGTTAACAGAAGGGTACGTAATACAAACACATTGCAGAATACAAGGCAACAAGGTGGCCCTTGGAACCACTCAGTCCTGAAGTCTGGTGTGAAGCGTACCGCTCAGCAATAGCATTACTGTGCCTCACCTCTTCCTACAGACAAGCAGCGGCCAGAGAGTATGTGCCCTACCACCTCATCGGAGGCTGAGTCCCCAACACGTCTTTTCCTTTCTAATGTAATTCCACGGTTTTGAGTAAAGACTGAGTCTCACATGTGAATGCTGCTTAAAAATTGAGATGATGGGAAAGAAGACATTAATTTATGGTTTACTCTGCAATTTGAAATGGCTTCTTCAGGTTATAATATTAATGTTAACAGAGCTTGCTTCTGGACAGCACAAAAGACAAGGTTTTCCTTGTTAAATATACTCTATTCTTGAGACGTCCAACAGCCAAATAGTAGAAAGGTTTCATTTAACAGCCTTGGTTAGAATTCTGACCTGAGCACTGTAGCTGGCCTCAAGTAATTGAGTTTTCAAGGGAGATTTTAATTCTCTGCAGGATAGGTTGTTGCATTCAAGACCTACAAATCGCAAAACTTTTACACTATAGCATTTAACCGAGGAGTCTAACAATCAGGAATTACCGATACCATAAAGTCAAACAAATAGATAGAACTAGGGTGAGGAGTACAGACTCTGAAGCACTCTTCCTCAGCAAATGCCCCCAGCAATACCTGAAAACTGGGCCTGGAGCAAACCCACAATTTCCTCAGAAAGCTGCTGCTTCTTCACCAGCTCTCGGAGTATGCTGACCACCGTTCTGGGCCGGTGCGCAGAGGAGAATCTCCTGGCCGCAGGGAGCTGCTGCTGCGGGGTCTCCAGCTGCGGCCGTGCCCCCCCGCCCGCTGCCGGCGGCCCCTTCAGGCTGTAGTTGTGGTCCCCGGCGGTGACCGCGGCGGGAGGGCTGGGGAGAGGCTGTTTCAGAGCTCGGACGGGGGTCCTGCTCCTCCGGCCGGCGCCCAGCAGCTCCTGGCAGGGAAGGTAAAGGGCTGGTCACGGCGCACGGGCGCAACCCGGCGCAGCAGGGAGAGGGAGGCGCGGCCGTTACACGCACGCACCGGGAGGGGGAAGCGGGAGGGCACGGCCCCCCGCCGCAGCTTCCGCCGCATCCCGTAGCGCTCGAAGTCGGCCTCGGCGAAGTGCCGCGAGCAGAGGATAGCTCCGGGGCCGGGCCGCCAAGCCTGACGGCTCCGCGGGTCCACGCGGTTCACGGCGCGGATCCACTCACGGCGCTGCGTGGCGTCCACCGGAAACCTGCGGTAGACAGAGACGGAGAGGAGCGGGGGGTGCGGACGAGGGCTGCCCGCCCCACTCGGGCGGCGCCCGGGGCCCCGGGTATCACGCTGGGGACGGCCGCACTCACTGGTGGAAGGAGATGCCGCGCTCCCGGCTCCGCCCGTTGTCTCGGGAGGTGCAGCCCAGCGCCGAGCAGCTCCGCGTCATGGCTTCTCCTCCGCCGCCGCGCCCCGGGGCCCGCCCCCCCACCTCTCCGCTTCCCATTGGCTCCCGAGCCACGATCCTGACGTCTTCCCGTCGGAAGCCGCTTCGCTATTGGGCGCGGCGGCCGCTGCCGCTTTTCTCCCAGCAGTGCAGAGGAACGGACGGTAGGAACGGACAGCGGCGGTAGAGGCAGAAGCAGCCAATGACGAACGGCGATCCTCGCAGCGAATGGGGAGCAACGCTCCCAGCCCCTATATATAGCGGGGCCGGGAGACACGGTTCCCTTTCCCGCCTCGCGGTGGTCGCTGGCGGGAGCATAGTGGCGGTGTACGGCTGAGAAATGCCTGATAGCGGGGCTGCTGTCGATGGGCACTCAGCCTCGCAGAGGCGGCGGCCGCTGCTATGCTATGGGGCCTGGGCAGCGCCCGCCCTGAACACAGCGTCTGCCCGCTGAGCGGCTGCGGGATCCGGCGGCAGGAGGCAGCAGCGGCGCTGTGCTCCGGCTGCCGCGAGAGGTGGGTGAGGGGTCGCTGCTGCAGCGCACCCAGCCACGAGGCGCGTCCCCCCG
>VZZY01000060.1:72384-82971 GCA_013400335.1 Eurystomus gularis
GGCTGCCACGTTGGAGTGGGACGGAGACGGGTGAGCGTTGGGGACGCGGAGGGGAGTGGGGGGAGTCCTTCGATTTCTACCTTTTTTCCTTCGGTTCCTGTCGGAAATGGGGCGTAGGTGCTGGTCGACGAGGCATCCGGCGCCCGCTGGCCGTGCGTGGCGCTTCCGAGGCGGGAGAAGCCCCAAGGTGTTGAAATAAGACCGAAAAAGGAGATGATGGAGGCTTCTAAATCGTTTTTCGTCCTCTGATCCGGCTGGCTGCTGAGGGTGTTTGGCGGCAAGCGTCTAGAGAGTTTTGTCAAGGATAGGCTTGTTTCGTGGTTTAAGGCTGAAAGCTGCTGTAGGCTGCCTTGGTGCTGCTAGAAGAGGGTTTTTCAGAACAGTTGAAGCATGGCCCGCATTTTCCTGTATTGTGATCTGTTCAGCGACCCTTAGTCTTCTCTACATGTTGATGTTGTTCTGCTAACGGAGAATTGTTCCTCCCCTTTCCCTGTTCAGGAGAGGATCGATTAGATGTATATCTGTGGGATTATCTTTAGGAAAACAATCAGTCTGGCTGCTTCTGCCAAGTCCTAATACAGCTGCTGAGTCTTTGGCAGTGTAGTCTCCCCGTGCTCCATCTAACCATTACCTTTTTTCCGTTTATTTTTTAGTGAAATGAAGCTGAAGGAAATTGATCGTACTGCCATGCAGGCATGGAGCCCTGCCCAGCAGCACCCCATTTACCTGGCCACAGGTGAGTTTCTGGGAAGCATGTGCTAGCAGGCGTTGGGCTACGTGTGGTGGCTGCCACAAGGTGGTCATAACTGAAAGTTGTTCTGAAGACTAGAGCGGGGTGTATGGTGCAGTACCTTCAGTGGAGTTCACTAGTTGTGTTATGCATGAAAACGTATTTTGCATTCTGCAAGTGACAGCAAACATCATCCTCTTTCTGCCAAGGTAAGATGACAGCAGTCCTAACAGCTTGTTAGTCCCTTGCTGCTTGTTTGTAACTTTGATTGATTCTGTGCGTTGTCAGGGAGAGAGAGGGACTTGCCTAAAGCTTTTCTTTTTCATATTGGTTAAGAAACTCCCAAAGGGGAAACCATGAGGACTGTTAAGTAGAACTACATTAAATAACAGAAACCTGACCCCATCTTTTTGCAAGGATGATACTTTTAAGACCCTCGTTGTGCTGCTTATGCAGTTGCTCTTTTGTGTATCATGGCCTTCTCGCTGCCAAGCACACTTCTTTGCAGGTACATCAGCTCAGCAGCTGGATGCAACCTTTAGTACAAGTGCTACTCTAGAAATATTTGAGTTGGACTTATCAGACCCTTCACTGGATATGAAGTCCTGTGCCACCTTCTCCTCTTCTCACAGGTAAGCAGTGGGGTTGTAAGGGAAAAGTAATGGCTATGAAACATGTGAATACATGGTATATGCGTGTGGAAAGGCCACTTCATGAGGTTTATCTGCAGTTGCTAAGGAGAGGAGCAGAAGTTCAGTGCTGAAGGATAAAGGCACGTGAGTGCCATTGGTATTGTGGGTCACCGAAGTGTCATTGTGAAGACAGTGAGCCTGGACTCAGAGGAGTTGCATGTAGCTCATGCTCTGACATAAACCTAAAAGGTCTGACATTAGCTTGTAAGTTTTAATATGTATGCAGACTGCTTGTCTTGGGGAGGTTCTTGGATTCTCCACGGAAGAGAAGGAAATATGAAATTACTAAAATGCAGTCATAACTTTTCATATTGCCCCATCCTGTTTGCATTTAGGTGTTTCAGGACATTTTAGTAACATAACTAAACTGAGTCATGTTGTGTGTGTAGTATCATACCTCACCCTGCAGCTGAGAAGCCAAGTTCCTAACTGTACAACTCCACTTAGCTCTGAGTTCCTTACTATGTGCCTGTATATTGTTAGCATCAGAGCATCCAGCTTCTATCTAGGCAGCACTTGTAGTGTCTCTCTGGTGGCTGGTCCAGTGGCTGCTGCTTATTGTGGGTGAGGTAGAGGAGAAGGTGAAAATTCTATGGGTACAGGAGAAGGTGAAAATTTTCATTGCCATTGAATTGGATCCATGACTTTTTCATACCAGCTACAGTGGCAGCGTAAGTGCTCTTTCCCTTGGTGACCCGAAATGGCATGAATGGAGGTGCAGACAATTACAGCATTTTGCCATGTGAGAATTTGACACTTACAGAGAAGCAATTGCCATCTCCCCCACCTCTGACATAATATAAATTAGTTGGACTGGAGTCTGTTATCTGTTCTAAAGCTGTAACTTCAAGACCTAAGGACCTACAACTGTTTCCTAAAGTTCTTGATTAAATGCAGTTTGCTGGGCTCCTAGAGGTTGTGTTGCATAGAAACAACTTGAAAGGGGTTGAAATTGTGCACAGCTGCATGCACTAAGATTGTGAGCCTGCTTGAGGATGCCCTCCTGATTTGGTACATAATGGTTGCAGTAGCTTTTGCAGGAGGAAGCATGACGTGTTAGGCTGCTGGCTTTGTGTCATGTCAGTTTTGTTGTAGTGACTCGTGAGGCTGGCAGAGCAGTTGTGCTGGTGGGCAACTGACAATCTGTGCTCTACAGTCATCTGTGTTTTAGTACATGGGGCTTGTGGGAAACAGCCACAGTCTCTATTTAATGCTCTGCCCTGTAGGCAAAGCTGATGTTAACACACCCTACTGATCCACTGAGAGCAGAATGAGGTGTTTGATCTTCTCAAATTTCCTTGTTCTACCTTGTTTTAAGTATGACTGAGATTTTTCAAGGCTTGTCAAGTGACATTTGCTTACTGAATTTTAAAAAACACTCCTTATGGCCAGGATGCAGTGCTCCTTAGGAAGTACTTCCCATGATAAGCAACACAAGAATTTGACTTCGCACCAGAAAATGCATTACAAAGGAGGTTGGTGTTTTGTTGTTGTGTTTTTTTTTTAATTAGAGATAACAAGGAGTGCACCAGTTAGCAATGTATACATTAGACTTTAGACTTTCTTTTGGCTTGCAGCAAATGAAAATAACCAGGTAATTAAACCCCCAAAATAGTAAAACTGCAACAAGCTTTGTTATTTGTCCTCCAAGGAAAGTTTTGCACTTCTTTTATAGAGCCATACTTTATCTTAGAAAGAGCAAAGGGCAAGAGGAAAATAATTGCACAGTTAACTCTGAGACTTGTTCCTCACTGTTTTCTGCCTTCATTTTCAATTATCTTAAGTCCTGTTGAATCTTGCTGGTGGTGTAATCTTGCTACTGGTGGCCCAGACAACCCTATCAGTCACTCCATTTCTCATAACCTTGAATAGTTAGGTGCAGAAGTATAAAAATCGAACGAAGGGAAAGGGTATGTCTGATATCAGAGACCAATTTGCTTTTGTAGGATTATTCATTAGAGAATCTCTACTGTAATGTCTACACTGAAGTAGGAGACTGAGCACTTGACTGTTACAGTATTTCTCACCCAGCCTATGCTGTTTATCTAGTTTTCTCTCATATGTATTTTATCATGCTGAAGTTGCTGTGATTTAAAGAAATTACTTGAAGGCTGTCCAGAAATAACAGGACTAATAATAATGCAGGGAATGCTGAAGTAACTCCTTGCCTCCTTTTAGTCAATGTGGGTTTGCTTTCTGCTTGCATAACAGCTGATGTGCAATAGCATGTCATTTCATGCAGAAGAAAATCATTCTTTGCATGGCGGAATACAAAGGAATGCTGTTTTGATTATGCAGCAAGTTCATGGAGTTGAAGGAAATTTGGGTATTTTAAGAGGGACATAGTAGTGTGAAAATACTTCCTTTCTGGAGGTATCATAGAATGCTAGGGGTTGGAAGGGACCTCTGAAGAGCGAGTCCAACCCCCCTGCCAAGCAGGACCATAGAATCTGGGGCAGGTTACACAGGAACGCATCCAGACGGGTCTTGAAATTCTCCAGAGAAGGAGACTCCACAACCTCCCTGGGGAGCCCGTTCCAGTGCTCTGTAACCCTCACAGTAAAGAAGTTCCTCTTCATGTTGAGGTGTACCTTCCTGTACTTTAGCTTGTATCCATTGCCCCTTGCCCCAGGGCACAAGTGAAAAGAGGTTGCCCCTTTCTTCTTGACACCCAGCCCTCATATATTTATACGCATTAATTAGATCCCCTCTCAGTCTTCTCTTCTCCAGACTGAAAAGCCCCAGGTCTCTCAACCTGTTTAATTCCTCTTGATTTAATCTGGAAAACAGATTGTGGCCCAAGAGACACATGTTGGTGAAATGAATGCTTCCTGAGCCTCCAGTACAGCAGATGAAATGGTTGCACATGCAGAAGCACAGATACAGAAAAAGATTTGGAATTTTTCTATTGCCACCTTTTCCTCTCTTGTATGAAGAGTTGCTCACAAATAGCAGATGTTTACCTGCAGGCTGTGGTTGGATGGGCTTACAGTCCTTACTTTGATTACTCCTATTGTTTTGCCAAGGTGAGCTCAAAATCCTGTACAGCTGGGAGCACTTACCTGATTTTGCAGCCAGGAGATGCGAGATGTTACTAGTTACCAGGTTATTGTTTGTACATGTTGTGACCCTGCATCTTGATAATGAACACAATTGGGACACACCTTTCTGATGGAAGGGGTTGTAAGTACAGAGGCTCATCCTTAAGGAGAAAGGCAGGCAGTGCTTTCTCTGATGTGTCTGCTCTGTCTGTTAGCAGCAGTCTGGAGGCTTTAGCTGGGCTGAGCAAAATGGGGTGCATCAGTGTATGTGCAGCTGGTGGGTGGATGGTTGTAAACTGTTGGGACCTCTGTGTCTTACAGGTACCACAAGCTGATCTGGGGGCCACACAGCATGACTTCAGGTGAGAGTGTCTCCGGAGTCCTGATTGCTGGGGGAGAAAATGGAAATGTCATTCTCTATGACCCAGCCAAAATCATAGCTGGAGACAATGAAGTAATAATTGCCCAAAAAGACAAGCACACAGGACCAGTAAGAGCACTTGATGTCAACATGTTCCAGGTTGGTTTTCTGCTATTCTTCATCATGTACCATCATAGATGAGTGGCCTGTTTTAACATGTAATGTTAAATGTTTCCTGACCCTTTTCTCTCCCCTGAAAAGCATGACCTAAATTTGGTGTTTGAGTGTCTGTATGTACTAGGAAAAACCTGTCATCTTGGCGAATTTCAGGATGGGGAATGAAGGAGTTTAAGGTGTCAGGTTCATTCCTTCCCCTCTTCAGCTTACATTGTCAATATAGTGAGTCATTTTCAGCTTACATATAAGGTAGAGGTGGTCTTCTATGGTGTTTTTAGCCAGTCTCCTTTTTTTAGCTGCTGTGTACTGTGCCAATATTGTTTTCATCACACAGGGAGTATTTATGTTCTCATTTGTGTTTCTGGTGACAACAGATTTTAGGTGTCTCTGTTGAGGGTTGGGTAAGATCTGTCTTTGTGACCTTGTTACTTGGAAAGTGGAGACAGAACAGGAAGCATGGTGATGTGGCCTCTATAGCAAAAGAGCTCTCAAAACCAACAAGGTTTCCTCCATCACTAGGAGCATTTACTTCCTTTTTTGATACAGTGGATTAGTCTTTCCTTGTCCTCACCAGCTGTGTGTTGAATTTGTTTCCTAAATAGTGGTTCTGTCCCTGCACACTTACTTTCACTAAGGCCAGCCTGTGTTCATTGTGTCCTCTCTGAAGCGCTTCCTTTCTGCCCATTATGAAAGTAGAGACTTGCTTGCCACCAGCAGGATGTGATCAAAGGGCACTCCGTGCCCTTTGCATGTGTTAACCTACCTGGACTTTTGCATCCCAGATACAGGATTGCTCTGGATGATTGCACTTGCTGTGGGCCAGGGGTGCTGGAGGCACAAATACACTTCCTCCAGGCCTGCATGTTCGGGTCTGCCTGGAGCAAAGATCTGGATAGCTGCAGCACCACTTCCTCATCTGCCCCCTTCTAGAAGTGTCACTGCTTCCCACTCACCTGTCCATAGCTGTGCCCCTGCAGCCTCCTCAGGGACATTTGCCCTGCAGTGGAGGAGCACTCCACAAAATGAGGATTTTGGTCTTCGCATGCCAGCCTAGTGCAGTGTATGAATTTTTTTTTAATTAACTCAATCTGACCTGCAATCTCAAAAAACACTTGCTTTTTTTCCCCAAAGTTGCTCTGTGTGAGCCAAACGCTATATCCTGAACTGATAGCAGAAATTGACACAGTCTTGGGGATCTGATGCCTCCCAGCAGCTAAGACTGTGAATGCTGATGCTGAAAATACTCTTAACGTCTATTAATGTGTCTTACAGACTAATCTGATGGCCTCTGGTGCTAATGAATCTGAAATTTATATCTGGGACTTGAACAGTTTTGCCACGCCAATGACACCAGGGGTGAAGACACAGGTATCAGATTTGTATTTGTTGAATACTGCAGAGCATGTCACTTAAGTTGAGAGCACATTGAAACCTGCAGTTTTAAAGCTGTCTCAAGAGGGGGAAGGGGGGGGAAACAAACAACCTTTTGAAGTCGAACTTGGGTAGCAGTCAATTATAGTTAGCCATGAGCTATGCTTTTGGCAATATTAGATACAGTCCTTAAGGGGTGGTACAACAGCTCTCTCCATGTCAAAATAAACAAAAATATGTTCCTGCATGTTGTTCTCCAGTGGCTTTCCTGAAGGCCAACAAAAATAGGCTTTCTATTATTTTTGTGACTATGAGGTTTGATTTATTTTTCTCCTTGTAACATGCCTGTGACTCAAAGCATATAGCAAGTGCCCATGTCCTTAAGGGTGTTTGAGCAGCAGTGTAGGTAGCTTTCAGTGAACTCTTGGAACGAAGTCAGTTGTGACAGCACTATTTTGCCAGTTGTTGTCTAGCGTGTTTTATTTGTCCAGCTCCTTAAGTCACCTTTGCTGCTTTTCTAGCCCCTAGAGTGTGGTTTTCTAGCTGTACCTGTCCATGAGATGGGTGGCTTGCTCTGCTCCCTGTGCAGCAACCCTGGATATGCAGTCATATTTATCCACAAGAGACCTGCAGTTTTAGCTGCCTGCACAAGCATTTGACTCGTGTCTTCATGTGGTAGAATTTTTTTAAATTGCATTTGGCCAGGGAAAGCAGACATACTCCTTTAGTCTTTGAGAAATGTTACCTTTTATCAAGCAACAAGTAATAGCAAGCTGAGTCTCAGGTTACACCGCTTTTTAAATATCCATAAGCATTACACATCTTCTAGTCTTCTTCTGTGTTAATCTGAGAATTGTGAACATACAGATAGAGGAAACCAGGAGGAAGCTAAAAAGCAGCTACTGAGAAGTCAGAAGATAAAGCAGTAGGTTTAGCAGTTGCCTTCATGGGTTTCAGGGAGTGTTTAATTACTATACTTAAGGGTCAGCATTTAGCCTGTTTTTAGCCCTTAGTGGTGTTTAGCCTTTAGATCTCTTAAGGTAGATCTATGGGGAAAACAATAGCCTTTTGTGCTTTGTGAAGGAAATATGGAAGGAAGTTGTTTCAGTGCATGTATGTGTCTGTAGCTGTTACAAAATTGCACAAGGAATTTGCGGTTATTGGCAAATAGGTTTGTTACTGCAGGAGTTGCACCCACAAGGACTGGGTTAACTTTGCCCCTGAGGGCATGTTGTAAAATACAAAATGCAGATATTACAGAGAAATACTAGCAGCTTATAAATCGGGGTTTTCATGCATTCTACCATAAAACAACACGTGCAGTACCTGGGATGAGTTTACTTGCAGATTTATTTAGCAAGTCCTGAAAATAACAGGTTTTGAGGCTTTGGTTCAGAAAGGTTGTGACAGGGTGTTCTGTGTGCGCAATAGCCTCTTGAGGACATCAGCTGCATTGCATGGAACAAGCAAGTCCAGCACATCCTGGCATCTGCCAGCCCTAGTGGCCGAGCTACCGTGTGGGATCTCAGGAAGAATGAACCAATCATCAAAGTCAGTGACCACAATAACCGGGTGAGTTAACTCCCATACAGTTGCACAGGTACTTGTGGAGAGGTGGGGCATGCCTCTTGGCATGTGAGGACAGGTCATAGTACCCCTTCTTACATGACATAAAATACTACTGCTGGCCTGGTTTTATATGACATGCTAAATATCTAATGCTTTCTTCTAAAAGGCTATGTATATGCTGAGAGGTTTTCAATATTTTAAAGGAAATTATGCAGATTGAAACAAGGCATGGTACTTGGCTTCCTGTCAGAGTGATAAGTTAGTTTGGAGGAAGCAATTACTGATCTGTTTGGGGCTACTACAGAAAAACTTATATCAAGCTAGTCAGAAATGGCATGATTTGCATGCTGGAGAGATGAAGTTGCAGTTGATGTGCTCTGGGTAAGAGCATTTAGTTTTGCAGAGCAGATAATGTCATGACTTAGTGCTCTGGCAGAGAGGGCTTCCTCCTTAGCATCACAAGTGTGATGTGCACAAGGGCTGTGTTGTGGTTTAACCCCAGCCAACAACTAAGCACCACACAGCCACTTGCTTGCTCTGGCCCCAGTGGGACAGGGCAGAGAACTGAAAGTGAGAAGACTTGTGAGATGACATAAAGACAAGTAAAGCAAAATCTGTGCATGCAAGCAAAGCAGAGCTAGGGATTCATTCACCACTTCCCATCAGCAGGTAGGTGTCTGGCCATCTCCAGGAAAGCAGGACTCCAACACACATACAGTTACTTGGGAAGACAGATGCCATCACTCCTTCTTCCCCCAGTTTTATATGCTGAGCATGGCATCATGTGGTATGGAATATCCCTTTGGTCAGTTGTCCTAACTGTGTCCCCTCCCAACTGCTTGTGCACCCCCTGCCCATTCACTGGTGGGGTGGTGTGAGAAGCAGAAAAGGCCCTGACTTCATGTAAGCACTCCTTAGAAATAACTGAAACCGCTACGTTATCAACACTATTTCAAGCACAAATCCAAAATGTAGCCCCATAGTAGCTACTATGAAGAAAATTATCCCAGCCAAAATTGGCACACCCTGACAGGACACTGTTCACTGATGGAGCTGAGGCCTGTGCTTCTGCAGATCTGGATGTGGGAATGGGAGCAGGCTGCAGCTGAGCTTGGAGAGGGCAGGGTCTGTCATGCAGAGTACAACAGAGGAGCATTGCCATTTGAGCTGGTTACAGGGGATACAGCTTTGAAGAGTTAAACCACCATGCCTCAGGCAATATAACTGTGAAATAGAGCCTGTTGAACTTGCAGAGAATGACATATTTGTATGATTCTGTATATTTTAAATGGAATATTACTATAACAAACTTTGAAGATGTAGGGAGAGTTCAAAACGAAATTTAAAAATGGGTGTTCCTGAAGTAGCTGCCTGGTCACTGCACTCTTACTCTGATAAACTGGGTAACTCTGAATGTTCTGTGTATTGGTTGCCTACCATAACTGCAGCACAGTAGGCTGTCTTCATCATAGGATTGTAGTCTAGTGATACAATGTTCACATAACCTCTTGTGGTGGTTCAGTAAAGCTGTGGTGGTTCATCCCTGCTGGGAGCCAAGCCACGTGGCCGCTGCTGCTGTCCCCCCCACCCATGGACAGAGGGTTTAAAATGCCTTTTTGCGTTGAGATAAGGAGAATTTAATACAGTGACACACAAGAAACAATTGCAGTAACAACAGTGATGACAACAGTGAGAAAAACAATGTACAGAACAAGCGATACTGTAAGGGTAAACAGAGCTGATTGGAGCCGACTGGCCGCAAGCTTATGAGTTGCACTGTGGAACTGGAACTGGCCCTGGGGTGTGATGTCGACATGGTATGGAATAGCCCAGCCACACCAAATTGACTCTGTCCTGGCCGAACCAGGACACCTCTGCTTCATGATGGCTTTTATTAAAATATCAATAAAAATATTAGAGAAAAAGGTTTATACAGAGGGCTTTACAGTTTTCTTACATTAAAACAGAACTGTGAACAAGACAGCACAAAGTCATCTCTTTGAGAGGATCTTGGGAAACTAACTGCAAGTCTGCTTACTCACAGAAACAAGGAGAGTATTCCAGTCTGAATGCAGTCAGGAATAATGCTCACAAACACATCTGCAAATTCCCTCACAACAGTGTTTTACCATGCGTGGTAGACATATTTAGGCTAGTTGTGTTTTAGTGCTGCTTAGTTATTTTATGTTGTGGTGCAATGTTGTCCCTCAGATGCACTGCTCAGGCCTGGCATGGCACCCTGATGTTGCTACTCAGATGGTTTTGGCCTCGGAGGATGACAGATTGCCTGTGATTCAGATGTGGGACCTAAGATTTGCCTCTTCACCACTTCGTGTTCTAGAAAGCCATTCAAGGTACGGGTCTTACATAGCCTGCTGCTCCATGGTGTTTGCACTGTTGGTGACTGTATACCAGTTTGTACATCTTGCTTCTTGCTCAGTTACCTGTGAAGGCTCTCTTAGCTGGAGGTGATGATTCCAGCAGCAGGCAGCAGCATTATATGTTGGCTTGCTGACTAGCCAACCCTGTGTCCTGAAAGGCTTGTCTTTTTGAAGTGTGCTGGTTTGAAGGGAACAGGCCCAAAATTAAAAAAAAAAAAAAAAAAAAAAAAAAAAAAAAAAAAAAAAAACAAAAAAAACACACCCC
>VZZY01000060.1:83003-96110 GCA_013400335.1 Eurystomus gularis
TGAAGTTGTGAGTTTTTTTGTTTTTTTTTTTTTTTTTTTTTTGAGAAGAGGGAGCTGAAGTAGTCATTTATCTTGCCTGAATAATGGAGTGAAGGTGTACCTGGGCACATCCTCACATGTGGACAGCACAGTCTCTCTGCACCTCAGTCCCCTAAATGCCTTTAATTTGGGTACAAGGAAAGGTTTTGTTGAATTCTCATCACTCCTCAATTGTTAGTGAAACTTTCTGTATTGCCCATAATGAGTGCTTGATATAAGGAGAGAGAACAGCAATAAGTCTGTATTGCAGCTTCTACCAAAATTGCTGCCAGTGGTCCTGCTGACTTGATCTCCTGCTAATAAAAAGAAGCTGACAAACCATAGTCACTGACCTTAACTACAGGTTTGCATGCTGTATGTTAATGACACTGCAGGCAAACAAACCATTTTGTTACATTGGTGTCCAGGTTCTCCCATAAGACTTCTTTGTGTGAGCAATCAACACAAAACCATGGCTGAAATGCAAAGAGTGAATTTATTCTTGTTACCTCGCAAACTGGGGATCTCCACAGCAGCACCCAGGCAAAGGCATGCAAACGGGGACACAGGCACCACAAAGCTCAGGCCTTGCTAGCAAGCTAAAGCTAAAAGCATGCTGCTTTCTCTTGTATATATAGAATTCTTGCAGGCATAGTTTCCCACTGTGCTTATGTCTTTCCTACAACAGGGCAGGAATCTTAGGTGTGTTTGATAAGATGCCTCTGCATCCTTTACAGACCTGTGTTGTCCAAACACAGATATTGTACTCATCAAGCACACAAAGATAAGCAACAATTAGTGTGATAGATGTGTTTTTTGACAGCCCGGTTGCAAGTGACTTGAGCATGTTTACCATCCTCTCCAATCTTCCGTTATTTTCCCATTATAAATATGCTTTATTTATCATGATTTTGTCGACATTAAACCTTTTTTGGCTGTGACTTTTCACACAGGGGTATATTGGCCATTGCTTGGAGTATGGTGGATTCAGAGCTGCTGCTTAGCTGTGGGAAGGATGCTAAAATTCTCTGCTCCAACCCTAACACAGGCGAGGTATTGTACATGCATTACTTAAAAAAAAAAAAAAAAATCTCTGTTCAGAGATGTCACAGTGGCATATGAAGAGCAGATGTTGGTGTGCTTGCATTCTTAGGAATGAGCTTCTGTGGGATATTTCTCCCTATCCTGTGTACTTGTGTTTGGTATATGTGTGCCTTCTGAGCTTGTTCTGGTGGTGCAGGATTTTTTCCTAGTATTGCCAGTATTAAATGTTTGTCTTTACTGCTTCTCTCCTGCTTTAGAAATAGCCCTACTGAAATGAACTATTTGTTTCTGGCTCTTTTGGTTTGAGCCAGATGTAGTTGGATTACTGTTGCAATTGCCTTTTTCCTTCTGTAAATGTAAGAACTCTTACCCAGACCAGAGGGATTTTCTAGGTTACTACAGTAGTGGCACATCAGCGAGATCCCCTTGAATGTGTTCACACTCCACCCTTTTGGGCCTGGGGATACCTTTCAAAGGGGATGCAGATCCTTTTTTTTCAGACAACTTGAGTGTTTGCCCCTAGACCACAGGAAAGGCTTCAGGCATGTTTTAGGGCTCCATGCCTGCAGTGGGCAGTAATACTGGAGGACAGTGAGAAGTGTTTGTAAAATTCAGACACTGGCTTAAAAGTGCAAAAGCTGTGGGATGGTAAATAAGCTATCTGAGCTGGATCCTGTGCTCTTGGGAAGGCTTTGTGTGAATGAATCATACTACATGTTTTTATTAAAAATAAAAAGCAGCTTCCTGGGAGACAGTGAGGGAATTAGCATTTTGCTCTTTGAGTTTCTCCTAATTTATTGTTAAGTGTCTTCTGTAGTGGTGGGCAGGAGTCTGCTTCAGGGCAGGAGAAGATGTCTTCCCAGAGTGCAGGTTTTAACTTTTCCAATTTTTCTGTAGAAACAGCCGGGGCATGTAGGTACAGCGCATAGAGATACCCAGATTAGCTCTGAATGAGCTAGCATTAATATCGGCAGCAGCTCACAGCTTTCAATGGGACAAAACAGATTTACCCCACTTGCATAGTTTTTCCTATGTGGCTTAAATAAAAGATTTACCAGGAAGAGAAATTAAGCAGTGGTGTGTGATAATCTGTTTAGCAATTGTCAGGGCTTGCCCGCTGAATCACAGAATCACAGAATTGTTATGGTTGGAAAGGACCTCCAGGGTCATCAAGTCCAACCTTCTCCTAGCATCACTCTAACCACTACACCACTACACCAAATCCTCTCTAACCACTACACCATATCCTCAAGCACTGCATCTATTCGTTCCTTAAACACCTCCAGGGATGGTGACTCCACCACCTCCCTGGGCAGTCCATTCCAGTGCCTAACTACCCTCTCAGTGAAGAATTTCTTCCTAATATCCAATCTAAACCTCCCCTGACGCAACTTGAGGCCATTTCCCCTCATCCTATCATTACTAATTTGAGAGAAGAGACCAACACCAGCCTCGCTACAACCTCCTTTTAGGTAGTTGTAGAGGGCAATGAGGTCTCCTCTCAGTCTCCTCTTCTCTAGACTAAACAAACCCAGTTCCTTCAATCGCTCTTCATAGGGCATGCTCTCCAGCCCTTTCACCAGCTTCGTTGCCCTTCTCTGTACCCGCTCCAGCACCTCAATGTCCTTCTTGTACTGTGGTGACCAAAACTGGACACAGTACTCAAGGTGCGGTCTTACGAGTGCCGAGTACAGGGGCACAATCACCTCCCTACTCCTGCTGGTCACACCGTTTCTGATACAGGCCAGGATGCCGTTGGCCTTCTTGGCCACCTGGGCACACTGCTGGCTCATGTTCAGCCGGCTGTCCACCAGCACCCCCAGATCCTTTTCCGCCAGGCAGCTCTCCAGCCACTCCTCCCCAAGCCTGTAGCGTTGCTGGGGGTTGTTGTGACCAAAGTGCATGACCCGGCACTTGGCTTTGTTAAACCTCATACAATTGACCTCAGCCCATCGCTCCAGCCTGTCCAGATCCCGCTGCAGAGCCTTCCTACCCTCAAGCAGATCGACACTTGTGCTTAATTTTGTGTCATCTGCAAATTTACTGAGGGTGCATTCAATTCCCTCGTCCAGGTCATTGATGAAGATATTAAACAAGACTGGTCCCAAAACTGAGCCCTGAGGGACCCCGCTTGTGACCGGTCGCCAACTGGATTTCACTCCGTTCACCACCACCCTCTGGGCTCGGCCAGCCAGCCAGTTTTTAACCCAGCGAAGAGTCCTCCTGTCTATGCCATGAGCTGCCAGCTTCTCCAGCAGAATGCTGTGGGAAACGGTGTCAAATGCCTTACTGAAGTCCAGATAGACAACATCCACCGCTTTTCCCTTATCCACTAGGTGGGTCACCTGATCATAGAAGGAGATCAGGTTGGTTAAACAGGACTTGCCCTTCATGAACCCATGTTGGCTGGGCCTTATCCCCCCATTGTCCTGCACTTGCCGTGTGATCACCCCCAAGATGAGCTGTTCCATAACCTTTCCCGGGACCGAGGTCAGGCTGACAGGCCTGTAGTTCCCCGGATCATCCTTCCTGCCCTTCTTATAGATGGGTGTCACATTGGCAAGTCTCCAGTCATCTGGGACCTCCCCAGTTGACCAGGATTGCTGATAAATGATGGAGAGCGGCTTGGCAAGTTCCTCTGCCAGCTCCTTCAGCACTCTCAGGTGGATCCCATCTGGCCCCATAGATTTGTGTTAGTGTGTATGGTGATGTGGAGGCTGCTGGGGAGGAAGAAGAGCAGACCAGTCTCAGAGAAGGCAGAAGAACTGTCAATGCTCCATAACAGCCCTGATATTTGTTGGACTTGTTTTTGCTGTGCAGGTGCTGTATGAATTGCCCACAAACACACAGTGGTGCTTTGATATACAGTGGTGTCCTAGGAACCCTGCTGTCATGTCTGCAGCTTCATTCAATGGGCGGATCAGTATTTACTCTATCATGGGAGGCAGCATGGATGGCTTGAGGCAGAAACAAGTTGACCAGGTATTGAGAAATGTTCAGCTAAGAATATGGACAGAAAGAGGGGGGGAAAATTACATGGGCACATGGGAAGTCTTCAGTGCCTGTCTGCAGCTCTGCTTGCAGGAGTACCAATTTGGTGCAGAGAAATGGTTTTGTTTATTGGAGATATATCACTTTTGGTTTTCCCCTCCTTTGTTGTTGAAGCTTTCATCATCTTTTGGGAACCTTGATCCATTTGGCATGGGACAGCCCCTCCCGCCCCTGCAGCTTCCTCAGCAGACTGCCCCACAGAGTGTTGTTTTGCCCCTAAAGAAACCACCCAAATGGATTCGGCGACCTGTGGGAGCATCATTCTCGGTAAGTGGAGACAAGGCTGAGCATGTTTAGCCAGACAGGGAGGGCTATAGTGGTGGCACCTGCAAAACAGTTTAGAAAGAGGAGAGTTCAATGTTGTGCTCCACCTTGGGAGAACTTTCCCTGTTTGTCATCATGGCGGGAGATGCTTGCAGCAGCTTCCAGACTGGACACTTGGGGACAGCAAGCCAGCAAAAGCATGACAAAAATGCTTGGGAAAAAGAAATGAGGAGGTGGCGTGTTGCCAACAGGCACTTGTTTCTTTCTGTTTTGGGATTAGGGCTTTGCTTGCTTTGGGGTAAACAAATATATGTTGGGAGGAGGACCAACCTGGGCAAGTATCTGAGACTTGAGTGCAGTTTGAACCTATTCTGTGAGTCAGTGTTGTGGAAAATACTCAGATTAGCTCTGATCAAGGTTGCAGGAGTCACTGTAGCAGTACATGGCTAGGCTCCTCCATGGCTGGTTGATTTGCAGTGGAGCCAGGCAGGAGAGTGTCAAGGCCCTGCTTTTTTGTGAGAGCAGAGTCCCCTGTTCTTTGTCTCTATCTTTGGCTTATTTTCTAGAGCCACAGGACATTTCTTAAGGATCTCTTGAAGATTTTAGCTTGTTCACTTGAAATGGATTTCGTTGCTGAAATATTGCTCAATTTTCAGTATCATATCTCTTCTTATTCATGATCTGATGCACAAATTAAATGCAATTTTCTCCCCATCAAAGAGAAAAGATGTTCCCAACCACTGACCAATGTGTCATTTCATAATGGTGTTTATTCCCTTATTTGTCTTAATTTTTCCAGGAGCTAAATGTCAATCTTTCTTGGCTAGGCTTTTTGCTTTTTGTAATGCTGACCTTGTTATTTATTGGACTGGCCTCTGTAAATTAACTTTGAGCTATAGAATGAAATAATATTACAAGCTTCTTCTATTTTTTCTTCTGTTGATTTTTACATCTCTCCAAATGATGACACAACTTGCTGCCCATCTTTAAGTAGGCTTTTCACTGGTAAACAGCCTGCTAAGAGCAGGACAGACATCATCCTTCAGCATTTATTTAACAATGCATAGGTTTCTTTGGTAATTTTGGTTCTTTGGTAATTACATTGCAATGTTATGAGATACTCCGTTCATGCTGTACAGACCCACAGCTCTAGCTTTGATTGACTAGTTTCTAGTCAATCTTTTGCCTGAGAAAAAACAAGTACAGGAGTATCTGTGCTCATAAATCATATTAAATGTGCACCCACTTATCCAGCAAGCTCCTTGCATGCATAGAAATGTGGTGTGGGGGGGGGCGGAAATCAATTAGTTGGTGTCAGGAATGTTTGTTGGACAATAAGCATATATATGCTATATAAAATTGTATGCATACATAGGTGTATGTGCATACTTTTTTATATACACTCCAGTTATACTTGTATTTTTATATACTGTGCCCCAATTCCAGTTTGGAGGCAAGCTGGTTACATTTGAGAATGCCAAGTCTCAGCAGCAGCCTGGCATTGAGCAGCAGCGTCACCATGTCTATGTGAGCCAGGTTGTTACAGAGAAGGAGTTCCTGACCCGCTCAAATCAGCTGCAGGAGGCTGTGCAGTCTGAAGGCTTTGTCAGCTACTGCCAGAAGAAAATCGACATGGCCCAGACTGACTTTGAGAAAAACGTGTGGGCCTTCTTAAAGGTAACAGCAGTTCAGGAGTTCCCCACTGACTTGGAAAGCCAGTGTAGAAATGGTTACTTCTGCCCATTATGGTGTTTTAGGAGGAGAGATGCTGGGAAACACGTGTAGACTGTGGGAATAGTGCCCGTAAGCCCTGTCACTGGAGGTGGCCCACCAGAAGAGAGAGGGGTCCCCAGGGCTGGGGGTGTTTGTGGGGTTTGTGAGAAATCATGGCAGAAGCCAAGGCTTGGGGAAGGTATCCTGTGGCTTTTGACATCCCCCATTAGTACATCTTTGTACATGATGCTATTGAGAAGAGATAGACCTTTGGGATAGCTTTAAATGTGCTTTTCCCTGCTCACAAGCAGATTGAAGCCTTGCCTACCTGCTTGGGTGCCCAAGTCACTGAAGAAATTTTCAGTTCTTTTATTACGCTCATTCTCCACGGTCGTTAACTCTCACTGGGTAATTTGTGCCAGTCACACAAAAAGCCAGTAAGGCAGAAAATGACAAATTGTGAATTGCAATATATTCTTTAACTTCTGTTTTTTAAAGGTGAACTTTGAAGAAGATTCACGTGTTAAATACCTTGAGCTCTTGGGATACAGGATAGATGATCTGAGGAAGAAGGTAAATGTGCCTAGAAGCTGCACTTGTGTTAAATGTTTTACTGATGGATCTGTCTGCAGAGTACAGCCTAAAATGTTGATGATGCCATGTATGGTTGAAGTACTCATTTACCTGTGGGTCTGGAAGAACAATTACCAGTATCCACAGGCTATTCAATACAACAAATATTTTTATACAACATCATTGTGTTTCCCAGCAGATAGTAGTTGTCAGTGCTGTAGCTCTCCTAATAGCCATAACACAACTGCTACCCATGGTGTCAGAGCCTCCGGCTTTAATAGTTGTGTACTTTAAGGAGTTTTTGTTCCAAAAGACACCAGAAATCTTTCTCTGCTCTTTAAATTTTGTCTGGATAAACTCATGAGTAACTTCAGAATTCTTACAGCGTGCAGTTTGCTTTGGGTGTTTTTTATCAGCTATGTCTTCTATTAGCAGTATGGGTGTTTAATGAAAGTTTCAAAGCAGGCAACAGACTTCAGAGACATGTCTGCATCTGACTGTCCAATGTTGATCTGAAATTTTCACCCATCAAGAAGCTTTGATATTTGTTGGTTCAAGCTATTCGTGTAACTGTTATGTGCCATCCTTCTACTGTAGCTTCATGGAATCTGATCTGTCTTTAGGCTTTCTGGTTGAAGTACATGTAAGCATCCTTCAGGGTTTCATAACAGCCTTGGAAAAACTAGAATAGTCCTTTTTTTGGTATGGGACACTATTTAAAAAAAAAGGAGGGGAAAAAAACCCAACAAAACAAACAAAAAACACCAAAGATCAAACCTGGTTACATTTAGAAAAGCAAAATTTGGATTACCAGGGAGCAACTTGCACAACTTAAGTATAGAGCTTTCTTCCAAGTTGGAAGAAGATTCTTATTACAGCGGAATGTCTGCTGTGCATTTCGGCTCTCTGTTGCTCTCACTTTTGTAGCCAGGAGCTGTCTAGTATTTCTTCAGTTCTGATTCAGTGGATTTAAATGATTGACTTATGTTCATTGTATCAAACTAATTTTTCTTTTCAAAGACTGACTCCATAAAAATGTCATTATTGTTACGAATTAAACTGCCTCCAGAACAAACTTATTGTGATTACAGAAAAAAACATGGTTTTGCTAACAGTCTGTCCTGAGCTTCTAAATTTTTGTTGCAGGAATCAAAGGCAAGCACAGCAAAGGAAATGCTGTTTTCGAAAAGCAGATCTCAGAAAATTCAGCTGAAATTTATTAGGGGTCCTGCAGAGTGGCCTCATACAGACTAGAGCCCACTGCCTCTGTTGCTCTGGGTTTGATATGCACTGTGCTTGGGGGAGAAGCTGGGAAAATGGGCATAGTTGCATTGAGTGGCCTGAAATGCTGGGCCTACCCTGTTTCAATATTTGAGGAATAGATGAGAGGAGATGCAAGGGCATGTTTTTGTGTCGCTGTTTATCAACAAAGCATTCCACATTGAAGTTGAATCCATATTTTTTTAATGTTAAGAAACAATACGAGACAGTTTGTCTGAAAATTTTATGGTATGTCCAGCAATTTGAGCTCAGCTCTTTGTGAAAAACAGCCTACTAAGGTAAAATAAAGCCTGCAATACCAAAAGCAGTAAGTAACATTAGCAGCATTAGGAAACCCAGACTTCCCAATGCCAAACTATTTTCTGCATATATTTTTAACTCCTATACGTTAAATAGGCATTTTTGAGGACTGGAATTGAATCTGGAGTTGTCATTTGCTTTGTGAAGCAGCAAAAGCTGAGCATTTTAACTCCCCTGTACCTTGAAAATCCTAGCCCACAGCCATATATACCTGCTGTGCTTGAAATCACAGCTTCCTGATAGGCTCCCGGCTCCACAAGGATTGTCACTGCTTCATTTTTCCCTAACCAGAGGAGACAGAAGGTTTTGTTGTGATACTATTTTTATGAGCATGGTTTCCAGCAGCTCTAGTAAGGTTTGAGGCCCTTAAGTTAACAATTAAAGGTTTAAAGACATAGAGTGGCTGTTGTATCAGAGCTTGGGGTGCAGCAGGCTTAGCAGTAAATCTATTGCAAGGCTGGGAAGAATTTTAGTTTCATGTTAACTGTTCTGCAGGCAACATATTAGCTACATGTGCTAATTTTGCAATCCAAGAGACCAGTGAGAGGTCTGCCTCTCTAAAATAAAAGGGTGGTTACTTAAATCTTGATTGTTTTCTAGATTACATCCACTCTGAATAAAGAAGGTCTTGCAGATGGTGACTTGGGAGAGGTAAGCGAATGTGTACATCTGTGTTTACTTTATAATGCTATGGTGATATGCAAAGTAAGAACAATTTTTCTTTCTGCTTGGTAGCTGTCCCAAAGTAAGTCACAAATAACCCAGCATATGAAAAGTTCCTAGATTCAGTAGGATGAAGGTACTTATCAACCACTACTTTCCACTGAAATGCCTTCTCTCTCCCCCACCTTTCCCAAAAAAGAACTCTATCACAGGTTCACAGTCTCAGTAATGTCCTTCCACCTTTCTTTTTTCCTTTGTCTTGCTGACTGTAACACTTTGTGCTGCCTGGGAGACAGGGCAGAGCCTTGCTGCCTGGCAGCTGTTTTCAAGAGCAGCACCTTCCCCAGGCTTTAAAAAAAGCAGGACTACGAGTGTGGTCCTGTAACACTTCCCTGCAAGAGTGATAAATACAGTTCAGGTGTTGCCTGTTGTAATTGCAATGGCCTCAGTCTGCAATGGGGAAACTGCATTGCTTTTATGCTGTAGATGTTTCAGACGTCATCTGTAGTTGCCTAATGGGGAAAAGAAGTTTTGCTGCATGTTTTCAGGCAGCTAAGGTGAAAACAGCACAAGGTACTATGTAATGACAAAGAGCAAGGAAATGGAGGGCCTCTACCAGGTTTGTTGTACTCAAGCATATATCGCCAATGTGTTTCTGTGAGGTCTGGTTTTGGCTATTGTTGGTGGGAAGGTGGCTATACTTTGCAGTATAAAGTATTTCTTCCCTTCCTTTTGCTGGCTTTTTTTTTTTTAATGGTATCTTCTCTCTGCTGAAGGCTCTTGCAGAATCTGATGAATCTGTGCCGAACAAGGGGGACAAAGGCCAGGCTGCAGAGGAACACTTCTTGGGCGAGGTATCCGTTGCCCTCTAGACTAACCCTGTTGACTTCCTGTGTACTCTGTTACTCTTAAAAGCATTTTATTTTGTTGGCTTTTCCTAGTGCTGAGGTTATGTGGAAATACAAAAAGTTATTCAGAATGAGTAAAATGTGGACTCTTGATAAGTTGCTTGAGATTTCCTCAAGCCTCAGACATCGTGTGAATAGATTTTGGTGGCAGTGAAGAACAAGCTTGTTTTGTAACAGTCCAGTTGGCATCAGACTCAAGGACTGTATTCTGCCATAATTTTCACTCTGGCATTTCCCTAACATAAACTAAATGATCTACTGTCACAACTCTAATGCATTCTTTCCCTATTCCCCTTCCTCCTGCCCCTTCTCATTCCTTTCTTCCCTTTCTCTGGCTGATTATTACCAAGCTGTCAGCTTGTTACTGCCCTGTTTCTAGGTATAACCCTTTGCAGAGATGCAGCTCTGGTACTGGAGAAGAGGGGGAGCACTTGTTCTCTGCATTGTTCCTGCCGACATCAGTGCCATCTACCTCCTTTGCACTAAGGGCCCAGCCTCTATCATGTGAGGTTAATAGCACTGGAAATATTAGTATCACTGTGTGAATAGGCCAGCTTCACACTCCCCTATAACCTCAGTCTCCCTTTGGGGTTAGAATTTGAGCTGTTCAGCCCCAAAACTACCGGTGCTACCTGTGCTTGGTGCCTGCATGCAGTTGTCTGTGAAGATGAGGATGGTGGTTTATGGTTCATACATGTTGGAGTGGTACATTTGTTGACTCCATTATAACAGACAAAACAGAACGCTCTCCTTAGGTGCTTGTTTGCTTGTTAATTCATTAGACATTGTAGTGGCAGACACACATATGACTGCGTAAGGATTTTGCTGTATGCAATCATGAAGATACTAGATGTCATAACAAGTGTCTCTTCTAGCAGAGAATTCATAGCCAGACATGACCTTAGCCATCATGGGTGGTAAATGTTTAAGAGGTTGGCCTGAAGCCACTGCATCAGGGAGTGTCACATACATTAAGTAACTGGATGGGCACATTATTTCTGTGATAATCACAATATGCTCTCAACTGATACCAATCACACATTATCTGACAGCAAAAGAATTTTCCAGATGCTGCCTCCTTTCATTAGCCAAACATAAAGCTTGTTTCACACTTCCCTCCCTATTCTAAATGTCTGGTTTTGGTTGACTGTGTACTTGTTCTTCATCCTCTGAAGTACAGTTTCACTGATCAGTATATAAACAGGGTGTTGTTAGCAGACTCCTGAACTCCCATTGCATGTATTAGAACACTGGCTTATGACAGAGTGGGTGATTTGTTGAATTTCTGCGCTCTTCTTAGGCTGTGCTGTGAAAATTGGTGGTGGAGAGAGACTTCCCTGTTGGTATTATTTTTTTACTATTGAAAGGTTTTGTTTGAAATCCCATAATCCAAGTATTTGCAGGAAATGCTCTCTATCTTAATTCCTGGGGGAGTGTTGTTAAAAAAAAAAAAAAGGAAAACAAACACCAACAGCTTCTGTCTGTTGAGTGTTCCTGTACTGAGTGCAAAGTGCATAAGTCTGTGTGGACCATGCTGGACTTATGTGTTGAAAATTAGGCATGCATTCTTGTCCTGGTTTGGCCAGGACAGGGTTAATTTGGTGCAGCCAGTCTATTCTATACCATGCTGACATCATGCCCTGGGGCCAGTTCCGGTTTGGGGCCAGTTCTGGGTTCCTCAGGATGCTCAGGGTGTGTGATCGATCTGCTCCCTCCCTTTGTCCCCAGTATTGCTTATTTCTGTGTATTGCTTCTTTCTTACTGTTGTTATTGCTTTTGTTACTGCGATTGCTTCTTATGTGTTTCTGTATTAAACTTTCCTTATCTCAACTAAAAAGGGCATTTAAAACCTTTTTTTCCTGTGTCCACAGCAGGGGAGCAGCAGCAGCGGCCACGTGGCTCAGCTGCCGGTGGAACTAAGCTGCTGCAGCTTTACTAAACCACAACAATTCTGTTGAATTAAACTGGGGTATATGCCTAGTGCAGAGTGTTTCAAGGATGAGCTGTAAGTCTAGGTGGAGCGAAGTAAAAGCTAGATAGCATTATGCAGACTGTTCTTGTTGGAGTTGAATTTGAAAGAGGAGGGAAGGGAGAAGGTTTTCTTTGCTTTGAGGGAGTTGTGTGTACATGGACGTGGATGCACACATAGAAGTCAGTACCCAGTATCCAGGTTTCTGCTGCTATTTGTGATCTCTGTGTATGTGCATTTGTGCTTGCATAAGCATAAATGGGGTAGTTAGACATCTGGGTGGCTAGAAATCTGGGGCTTCCAGTACTCTTCCCCCTTGGCATCCATTTTAAAAATGATCCACTGTGACCTTTCAGAACAATGATTTATAATGGTGTGTTTACATGTACTGAGGTCCTTTTGATAAGACCAGGCTTTTCTCAGTGTGCTTAGGAGGTCACTTTGTGCAGGCACCAAAGGAAGTTAATTATCCTGTGCTGAAAAATGACGAGAATTCTTTCCTCCTAAGTTAATGATCGGTTAGGTGCCTGGTAGTCTTGAGGTCTATCTTTAACTTGTAATGCAAGAGCCATATTTTTTTAAAATGTGTCTGTATATTACAAATGTTTACATAATCTCAAAAATCAGGCTTTTCCTTTCTCTTAGAGGTTGAAGGACCATAAACAAGAAACTGAAGATTTGGGATCTGCAAAGAAGACATTTAACATCTCTGTTAGTGGAGGTAAAAAAAAAAACAACAACCTTGATATTGGCTTAATTGTATGTGCTGATATTTATAAACACTGATGTTGATACTGGTTGTTCCAGTAAGAAGGCAATTTCTGCAGATTGTGAAGTATTACCATTTGCCAAAGGCAAATCATGCCTCACAAACTTGGTGGCCTTCTATGAGAAGGTCACAACATCAATAGACAAGGAAAGAGCAACTGACATCATTTTCCTGGACCTGAGCAAAGGCTTTGACACTGTCCCACACAACATTGTGGTCTCTAAACTGGTAAAATATGGCTTCGATGGATGGACAACTCGGTGGATAAAGAACTGGCTTGACGGCCACACCCAAAGATTGGCTGTCAATGGGTCCATGTCCAAGTGGAGGCCAGTGACAAGTGGAGTCCCTCAAGGATCAGTACTGAGACCAGTCTTGTTTAACATCTTTGTTGGTGACATGGACTGTGGCATTGAGTGCACCCTCAGCAAGTTTGCCAGCAACACCAAGCTGTGTGGTGTGGCTGACATGCTGGAGGGAAGGGATGCCATCCAGAGGGACCTTGAGAGGCTGGAGAGGTGGGCCCATGCCAACCTCATGAAGTTCAACAAGGT
>VZZY01000061.1:283-10547 GCA_013400335.1 Eurystomus gularis
GTTGGACTAGATGACCTCTAGAGGTCCCTTCCAGCCTGAAATATTCTATGATTCTATGATTCTACTCAGAAAGTCTAATCTGTCTTTCTCAATCTCCTGGAGAAGCAAAAGTAGCAATCAGGACAATTTTTCACCAACATATTAAATGACTTCTAAAACTGAAATATATAAAAATAACTTAAAAATTAAACCATTGAAGCTGTTGAAAGATACTATAGACAGTATAACCACACTATTTTTTCTGAGTATTTTTATGTTCCTCTCTTTAATTTATTTGTCCTAACTCCATCTCATCCCTTATTTAAGTTTCAATTTTCAGAAAATAAGCTTTTCGGGACATACGTAATTAGTGCAGGACTCCTTTCTGTAGATAATTTAACCATTTTGGATCATTTGTGTTTGTAAGTATCAGGTTCAGTATCAAGTATGTAGAAACACTATAAGTAATTAATTTTGAGAGTAAACTATTCAAAAGTTCAGTACATATTTCTTCAAATTGTTGGTGCGAGAAGCTAAGGAAGAAAATCTTCTCCAGAATTCCTCCAATTTCTAATACTGTACACCTAGTTGGGCTCCTGCCCGAAGCCCTGAAGACTTTTAAAGGTCCTAGAAGTCACTGTTATAGCGGCAAATCTCTCAACAGTCAGCAGTATTTCAACTGAAGGAGCATTACTCTTTGCTTGCCCTCCTCTCCCTACTAGCTCATTTAATTTCCTTTCTTCAATTGTAGTATGCACCTGGAGGGGGCACAAAGTAGGATTTGCAGGACCAGGATGGGACAGGAAAATATTGCAGTGGTTGGTGATTCACCAGAGGTATATTAGAATGAAATGGTAACAGGATTTGCATCCAAAATAATAATTAGGGGAGTTAAAGGACACCGAATGTCAATAATCTTTATCACAGAATCACAGAATGGTAGGGGTTGGAAGGGACCTCCAGATATCCCCTAGTCCAACCCCTCCCTGCCAAAGCAGGTTCACCTACAGCAGGTTGCACAGGACAGCGCCCAGGTGAGTTTTGAAAGTCTCCAGAGGAGACTCCACAAACTCTCTGGGCAGCCTGCAGCCTGTTTCAGTGCTCCATCACCCTCACAGCAAAGAAGTTTTTCCTTATGTTTAGGTGGAACTTCCTGTGCTCTAGTTTGTGCCCATTGTCCCTTGCCCTGTCACTGGGCAGCACTGAAAAGAGTCTGGCCTCATCGTCTTGACACCCACCTTTTAGATATTTTTAAGCATTGATAAGGTTCCCTCCCAGTGTTTTCTTCTCCAGGCCGAACAGGTCTCTCAGACTTTCATCGTAAGGTAGATATTCCAGTCCCCTCACCAGCTTTGTAGCCATCCTTTGGACTCTCTCTAGCAGTGTCTCTCTTGAGCTGGGGAGACCATAACTGGATGCAAAACTCTAGATGTGGCCTCACCNATGTGGCCTCACCAGGGCAAAGTAGAGGATTAGGAGAACCTCCCTCAACTTTCTGGTCACACTCCAGGATACCGTTGGTCTTCTTAGCCACAAGAGCATACTGCTGGCTCATGGTTAGCTTGTTGTCCATTAGGACTTCCAGGTCCTTCTCAGTGGAGCTGCTTTCCAGGAAGTCAACCCCTAACTTGTACTGGTGCATGGGGTTATTCCTTCCTCAAGTGCAGGACTCTACACTTGCCCTTACTGAACTTCATGAGGTTCCCCTCCACCCAACTCTCCATACTGTTCAGGTCTTGCTGAATGGCAGCACAGCCTTCTGGTGTGTCAGCCACCCCAGTTCTGTATCACCAAAAAACTTTCTGAGGGAACATTCTGTCCAGTCTTGTTGAACAGGACTGGACCCAGTACTGATTCGTGGGTACCACTGCTAGCTACAGGTCTCCAACTGCACTTCACAACCCTCTGAACTCTGTCATTCAGCCAGTTCTCAATCTACCTCCCTGTTCACTTATCTAATTCACACTTCCTAAGCTTGCCTATGAGGATGTTATGGGATACAGTGTCAAAAGCCTTGCTGAAGTGAAGGTAGACTTTATGTCAGCAGCATAGCCAAGATAGAGGAGGCAAGAGGAGGGGATACCACTGAATGGCAGAGAGAAATCTGTGATACAGGGAATGTTAATACAGTTAGGAATTGGTATGTGTGTACCTCTGACTATTATTTACAGGCAGCAGTAGAGTTATAAATAACTCTAATAAACTTTAGAAACAGTTTTCCATGGCATTAGAGGGGGCAAGGGAAGGAGAAGACATCTGCCATTTTGAAGCCATGTGTGACTTTGAATTTATACTTTACATAAAATCAATTGCTGGGCAGGAAGGTGCATTTAAAGCAGGCCACCTTTTTTCTAAGAATGATTTAAGGCTAAATTTTATATTTTTTAGAATACAAAAGTAATGAAGATATTTTTTGTCTTCAAAAGAAGGAATTTTTCTATAATATTTTTCTGTCTGAGGAATTTCATAAAAGCTGTTACTTTTTGGTATGACATGGTAGTGCATGGCATGGGTGCTACAACCTTGTTACTGAAGCACTCACAATGGAGATACAAAAAAGGGGTTTTTAAAAATGGAATAACTCTTGGGTTCCACAAGGTGGAAAATAATCATTGTTACTTTTCTATATTCACATATCTAATGAGTGAAAATCTGCTCCTTGTTCTTGTAATTGGTATCACTCTTAGACAGTTTCATGTGTTTAGGTGTTACCGTATCTTGAAAACAAAGTAAGTGGAAAAGAAACAAGTACAAAAGCTCTACTGGTCTCATCAGTCATCTGAAGGGTCAGACTCTCTGAAACAGAAAGTGATTACTGATTAACTGCCATCATGTTTTCAAAGGCAGTACGGATGTTACTGGCCCCTTGAGGATCAACTGGTTGGACTGTGCAATAGGTCTTGGCAAGGCTCACAGGATTTACAGATGTTTTAAAACAATAAAAGCTGTATTAGCTCTTCTGAGCTTTTAGTTATTGTGGTTCAAAATATAGTCCTTCACTAGAGACAGAGCTAAATTTCCAAATTAAAATGAGAAAAGTGTTTAAATATTCAATTTTGGCTTGTTCCTTGCCTTTCACTGGAAGAAATTCCTGTACGATTACACTTTTTATAGTATATTTTGGAATTAATACTATCTTCATGTTATACAGTTAAGACCATTTTGTTCAACAGGAAAGGTTCTTTTGAGATCTCTTCCTGGTTATGTTATCTAACCCAGTTTTTGACCTTCCACTATTCTTCCAGTGAAAACTCCATGATGATAGTATCTGAGCAGCGTACAACAGAAACAGAAGCTAGTGTTGATTGCTGAAGCAATCAATTTTGAAAAAGGCACCTAGATGAAAAAGCTGCTTATTATACTGTTTTATCTGATTTGCAGTAAATTTTGAATGAAAAAAAAAAAAAAATAGTTGTCCTTGAATACTGGAGTATTCCCAATTTTTTTTCTACGTATGTTTTTTAAAAGTATACAGAAAACCTTGAAAACTTATAAAACTACATCTGAATTCACACTGTTTGGATTTAGATGATATGACAGAAGAAATTCCATTGATGTCATCTAATAAAGAATTCAAACCTAATTCAGTATTTTGGGGGAAGACCTTGAAAAATTTATGACTGTAGACGGTTTGGGAATAGAAATCCTCCCCACCAGAAAGACTTATAATTCAGAAAAACAGAATTAAAGAAAATAGCTTCTGATACCTCCCTTAAGCCCTGTGTCTGTCCTTGGCCTGCTGAAATAACACAAATCCACAAACTGGCTCTTTGCGTTAAATCTATGCCATGGACTATCAAAAGGAACATGTTATAACTGTACCAATGTATTTGGTTGTAGTTCTGATGAAATATGGAAGATTCAAGGACTATTCAACATTCTCTTTACTAACAGTCAATAAAAACAACCTTTGTGAATTTTCTCCTGTTCACCTCTCAGATCTGAGAAATTATTGTGGCCTGTGGACTGACACATGGATTATTTTTTTTCTATATCTGTCCTTCTAAATAATTCTGCCTTTAATATTTGTTAATATGTCTTCATATTGAGGACATATTGTATTGTTTATACATTCAAACACTGTAAAACAAAATCTTTACTTAAAATATATATTGGTTTTATTAATATATTCTGTGACCAAAAGGCATTTGCAGTACATTTTTTTAATGCTGTACATTATGTTAACTACATTCCCGGTTCCAGTTAAAGGGTACTTGCATGTAACAGAGAGGTACACATTCCTTATGAGTACAGAAAACTGAGGTTAACCTGGGCTGTTTAATTACTTCTTCTCATTTCACTACTGTGGGAAAGCAGATTCAAGCATGGGAAAGGCGTTGTCTTGGCTTCCTTACTGGCTTCTAGTAAAAGTTTGTCACAGATTTGGTTTGGTTTTACCTTTCAGAGCCTCTTTTTAAGAATGCTAATAAGATGAGGGTGTTTGCGATTACTAGAATCCAGGAAATAACAGGTTAACAGTTAGTTCCTCATCTGCTCTACCTACAAAAGGTCAGGTGGGTCATTTGAATGCAATAGATTTTCTGTTGTTATGTAATTTTGTTGTTGTAGTTATGGTTTTGGCTTTCAACTGAAAAAAATATGACTCTGACTTCACCTAGACTTCATGCTGGGGTGTGTTCTGATATTCCCTTTGCATAGAAAGGGAAGTTATTGAAGTGTGCTGAAGTTCATAGATAGTGTAGCTCCAGTATTTCTTTTCTGGAGAAAATAGGATAAGAAAGACAGCTGCTTCCCTCCTGAAACAGAGTTCTAGCGGGTCCTTCTGATATAAGGCTTTATAGTCCCTCTCTGTGAGGGAGAAAAAAAAATTAAAGAAAAAAGAAAGAAAGCACCTGTGACAGGAAATAAGTTTGTTGGAGATTTGTGTTATGTTGTTGTTGTCATTGTGGAGTTGCAAAATAGCATTTGTACCAAATAACCAAACTAGTGAAGGTTGACGTTGAAAAAGGCAGACGAAACAAAACAAACTCTCCCAGTTTGAATCAGAATAGACATTTTTGATCTCCTGGTTTTCTCCCAGATTTCTCCCTTTGATTTTTGGTTTCAGTTAAGAACCCATGAAGAGTTTTAGACTGAAGTGGTGGGGACTGAAGTCAGAGAATAATGGTAGAGTGATACTTGCAGCATTGTCCACAAAAATATTTTTGTGCTTTCTTAACAAACTATCTGTAAAAAGTGTGGATAACGTCACCCAGCTGGTGAAAGTTAAAAATAAATAAATAAATAAAATAGGCTCTGCATTTTGGAAGCATCCTGATAAATGTATCAAGACAGATCATAGCACAATCTTCAAAATACCATTTTAATTTAGAACAACAAGGCACTCTGAACCAATCCCTTTAAAGCATGCCCATTTCTAGTTTCAAAGCTGTACTAAGAGCTTTCTTAAAGCTCTACAGCAGAAATAATGAGCATGTTTTCAAATCACTTTTCTAATTTGTAGATGGAGCTCAGCAGTTGTTCCTACTTTCTGGACTTGTAAATTCAAGTCCCTCATTTTATATCCCTTGTCTGAACTGTTCTTATAAGGCAGACAATAGTTACCCTGAAGAGCTTTATTTGCTTGGGACTTGACTCTATCATGCATCAAATAGGAACTGTTTCAAGACTCAGGTAAAACTGAGTCTTGAATATGAATAATATATATCATTCCAATATAATGTAAAATTTTACAAATTCTCATGTAGTACGTACATAATCACTGGACATTAGCCGAATTCTGAATTTATATTTTTTTTTACTTGATTTTCAGTCTAAACTAGTAGCATAATTAAACAATATATATATTCTTCCTTCCTACTTCCAAAGATATGAATGGTGTCACATGAAAATATGAAGAGGAAAGTGTAAATCTGGTAAGATAATTGATTGTATTTCTTTTTCTTCAGTTTGCATGATCATTTTTTCTTTGAAGGTCCAGAAAAGCAATAGAAATGTGCATATTTTTCTGGCCACAATCTGAGTCTAATCCCGGACTTCTATGCAGCTTTTTGTCTGTGCTCTGTTAGGGTATAAGGATATGTTAACCATTCATGCCATCTTACTTTTAGCAGAAAAAGGACAGATTAAAGCTTCTTCTGTACATCAGACAGTTCAGATTGTAAAATATGCTGTAAAATGATAGTAAGCAGCAATCTTGCTATCTAATGAGCTGGTATATATTGAAAGCGACACCACTGCGAATGTACTCAGTCTGGCCTCAATGGCTATGGGATATGGCTGGGCATTCATTCTTAACTTGGAATTTATTTTCCTTTTTGAATATGTTGCTTATAAATAGGAACAGCTTTTTGTGCTGCACAGCCCACGGCAAGGCCAGGAAAGGTCAGATGTTGTTGCAGCTGCCTCTGCTGCAGCAGAGCAAACTGTGTGGGCACCAGGACTGCTTAGTTGCCAAGCTTGCACATGGGCCACTGTGGAAATTACTGTGGGCAGGAAAGCAGAGAAAGTTTAGGTCAGTGGAGGAGAGAAAAAGAGAATGATGGAGAATCTGCCAACATAAAGGAAAAAGCAGGTCTGTCAGGGAATGCAAAACAAAATGCCACCTGAGTCCTTCAGCTTTCATGCATATCTCACAGTTCACACGCAAAAGTTCCCAGACAGGATCAGAGGGAGGGTGTAAGGTCAAGGGAGCCATGTGCTCCACAGGCAGCAGCAGTGTTGCGGAGTGCCAAATGCATGACAGCTGCTGGAGGAATGTGCTGCCATTTTTTTTAGATGTATTATATGTCAATCTTTAAATGGCTAAATCTGCTTTCAGGTGCATGTTGCTAAATGGCTTGAAAACAAGAAAAAAATACAGTCAGCTTAGTACTGCATGTGTCAGTTGTACTTGTCTTTGTTTAGACTGCTCCGTGTTCCCACAATGGCTCTTATCCTTCCCCTCTGTCTCATTGTACGGTATATTGAGAGAGGCAAGCTAGGAAAGCAGAGCCTATCCTTACATATGCCTATGCATTTATAAAATAAATTGCTAGGAACTAAAGAAGTGGTGTCTCTTTCAGCAAATATTCCAGGCTTTAATCTATTCCTTACTGATGCATATTGATGATCACCTTCTCAAGACAGTCTGGCTGTCCATGGCTGGTACCTTTCAAGCAGAGTTAAGGAAAGGCTTCTAACAGATTTCAGACAACTCTTTCTCTTCTCAAACCAGAGCTATCTGTCTTGCTTTTATTTATGGCATTGCTCTGCTCATTTTCATCAACAATATCTCACCAGTTTTGTAGGTCCTTGTCCTGTTTCAGCCAGGACACGTTTAATTTGGTGCAGCCAGGCTATTCTATACCATGCTAACATCATGCCCCAGGGCCAGTTCCGCTTCGAGGCCAGTTCCGGGTTCGGCACTTTGGTGCAGGCTTGTGTGATCGCACCGCTCCCTTTGTCACCGGTATTGCCTTTGTCTGTGTATTGCTTCTTTCTTACTGTTGTTATTGCTTTTGTTACTCCAATTGCTTCTTATGTGTTTCTGTATTAAACTTTCCTTATCTCAACTCAAAAAGGCATTTTAAAACTTTTTTTCTTTCTCTGTTCACGGCCCGCAGTGGGGGGGTTGGAGGGGGAGCAGCAGCACCCACGTGGTTTGGCTCCCACAGGAACCTGCTGCGGCTTTACTAAACGACTACAGTTCTGAATTGCTAAAGTGATTTTGAGTGCTTCTAGACACAATTTGTAAAGAACTTCAGCTCTGTGACATTCTTTAGTCACTGTATTCATAAGCACAAATCTGAATGTTGTTACCTACATCAGCTTGACATCTTTGTTTGTCTTTGATACTTTGATTTAAGAATATGCTTTATGAAAGTCTGTCCAGGTAGGAAACACCTTTACCTATTCACTGCCTGCTTCTCTAATATAATATTTATGAGACAAGAAAACCTGGAGGTAAATATCTGGATTTCTCCCCACAAAATAGCTGCAGTGAAAAAATGAATAAATAAAGTTAGTAGAGTTATGAAGAGTTGTAATATCCATTTTGTCTGAGCTATTAATTTTTAAATGTTATCTTTTTTAGGAATGCCATTGTCACTGTTATAACCAGAAGAGATTCATAGGCAGTGCAGCAGTTAGAACATATTAATCTGTACTTTAAGATGGACATTATTAGCCATTACTGAATTGAGGCCTTGCTTGACAGTTTGAAGACAAGAGAGCATGAAATGCATGCATTTATGTGGCTGAAGTGCTGGGGCCTCAGCTGTGGGCCTCAAGGTGGAGTTGACCCGTGAATTAGTCACAACCTAACAGAATGTTTTGTTTTTCCCATTGGCTTCATGTTCCAGAGGCAGAACCTGGCCCACCTGTGTCTCTGTGGCTCCACTCTCACCCAGATGGTCATGGTTGGGGTGGTGTGTGAGACCAGAGCTATATCAACCAGGAGCTGATCAGTCAGAGGATCTCCCTGTTGGGTGTGGCTTCTGTTGGGGCTGGCTGCCTCTTGCTGAGCTCTCTTGGTGGTGGTCTTCCATGTGAAGGGCCACTGAGGGAGCCATCTCTGTCTGTTTTGTTCACCAGGTGATGTTGGCACCACAGTGGGCAGCGGAGGAGCTGGGCCCACAGGAGCCTATGGCAGGACTGTTTGAAGGAAGACTTCTGAGGGGATGTTGCTGAGTTCAGCATTGGCCTGTGTGATCAGGCAACTGAGGGCAGTATACAATGATGATGATCTCTGAACCAGCACAGCAGAGGTCCTAGATTAAGCACTATTTGTCTTTATTTTAACCCTTGTCTATAGTGTCTATAGTTTTTTTCTCTGTGTTTGTTTTATTTAAATCTGATTGGATTTTAAAAAATCTGCTTATTTCAAAAGGGATAAGAGACAGGAAATTTGGGGAAAGCTTTTAGGAGGCACTGTAGGTAAGAAGAACAAGCTAGTCACTAATCTCTCTGTCAGACACTATCCCAACCACAGGTTCTGCTGCCAGCTCTCTGCTGACACCTAACCTCCCTGATGACCTTCAGCAATAAGCACCATATGTTGGACAGTTTGGTTTGAAGTGGGAGCAAGTCCAGAAGGAATACTTTACTTTTCCCTAGTGTTTTTGCCTATCTACTGTGAAATGAAAGGAAGAAAAGGAGAAGAGCAGAGGCAGGGAGAGAAAAAAATGCATTTGTTTCCTTTATTATTCTTCATAATCATCTTCCTTCTGATCTCCCTGGCTCAGTGGATGTAAGGTCCTATGGGCTGCCTGCCCATAGCATCAGTAATCAAAGCTTGTCAAAGTCCTGCAAGTATGAGTCAGTTACCTCTCCCAATACAGAGATCAGATGACCTTTGAAGGTGTTGGGAGCCTTTCTGATACTGGCTTTCTTGCTGAAAAGGGCAAATCTTCTAAAAGATAACGAGTAATTAGTTTTCTGGATTGTTGAAGATATAACTTGTTTCTGCATAAGTCTGGGGTCATTTTAAGGATGTGGCCTGGATAATCCTCAACAACGATCTCTTTCAGTGTATAGGAACTATAAGCAGATGAAGCAGCTCTTGGTCCAGGCACTAAGGCATTCTGTATGTTTTAGCTCTACCATGTTGAAGTTGCTTGCCTCAGCGACTCTGCAACAAAATTATGGAAATTTATTTCAGAACTGTTGTACTTTTCCCCCCACTTCAACAGTGCTCCTCCTTGTAATCTTCAAATTAGACATTTACAAGGTACTCTATGCCTAGACTCCAATTCTTTGTACATAGCAATGCATATTTATGTCCCATAGATTGCAGGGTGTAGGGTAAGATCATGCTTTTATTCTTCCTAAAACAAGACAGAAATCCTGTACACTGCTTTAAAACAAAGCTGAATCCATTTACATGTGCAGACATAACATATTTTCATAATAACAATATTTTTATATTTACTCAGTATATCTAATTGTCTAGTATAAAACAATCCTAGGCAGAAAGAGCTACTTATTTCTAAGGCAAAGGTGGTAATGCATGGCACGTACACAATCCATTTCTTTTGCTTACAGGTAACTGATTATTTGCTTATTTAACAAAGCTAGTGTAACTAAGATGGAATATGTTGCGCCCTAGGGGCTTTAATACTGTACCACAAAGAAATATCAAAGAAATTTAAATGTGTTCTCATTAAACACAATGGCCCAGATTCCAGTACTATCCTGAATCATTCTGATCCAGTACCATTAGGGTGACCTTGCCACAACTTTGGTTTTCCTGCCAGGGAAAATACTTCCAAGAGGAAGCCCTGCTACAGGTGGCATGTAGGGAATTGTTATTTGTTTTTGTCTGGCCTTTGCTTAGCTTTGCTTT
>VZZY01000063.1:5155-48406 GCA_013400335.1 Eurystomus gularis
TTGTTTACTTTTTCGATATTTATGGCTGGCGTTATCACGGTTCCGGTGTCCTGGAGGATTTATGGGAATTGCAGAATAGATTTATGGGAAATAGAGTTTTTTGCTCACTGTTTTAATAAGGCAGAAAAATAATGTGGTCGGTTCACCACAGCATCCTTAGTCTTTGTCACATATTCTTGTTAAAAGGATGTCACATGCATTGTATGCTCTTAAATATAATTGTATTTCCTTCTTTTCTATCTCTTTCTGACAATGAATTAGTATCTTTTTCCATGCCTCTTTTCATCTCTTGGGACATCTCCCGCATTCCTCATATATATCTTTCTTCTTTGAAAGTACTGGCTTTTTGTCTGCGCACTCTTTCAGGGAGATCTTTCACCCTATAAAAAAACCAGGACATTTGTAGAATGTATCAGTTTCACTTCCACTACAGTATTCCTTTTGTGTGATTGGTCAGATTAGTGCTTGTAAATATTTGTGAGTGTCTGATGTGCTGGTTCTACTCAAACTTCATTCACTTAGCCCCACTTCCCATTTTTTTAGATGGCCATTAATGGCCATTTAATAAAAACCTCAAAAATGTAAAACAACCTGCCTGCTACTCCTCCTTCAATTCTTTTGAAAACACTGAAATACAAAAGCTAAAGTCAAGTCCCAGCTATTCTGTATTCTCAGCCTCTCATTGAGCATGTGGAACTGCCTGGGGAGGTGAGAATGTTTGCCTATGGTAAATGCAACAGCAGCAGGAAGTTTCAGTCCATATGGGCTGGGTAAATGTCACTGGCCATGGTCTTTTACGGGTTATGATACAATATGCATAGGCATGTAGACGTAAGTTTACTAGGGTCAAATTTTTAAGCTAAGTTCCTTCTCAGTTCTTTAAGCTAATCAGACAAATCCCATAAGGAAAGTAAGCCTTGATTTGGTCCTGATCATTGTATGTGAGCATCCCCACATGGTTAAAAGGGAAAAAAAAAAACAGCACAAAAGTGTTGGCACAAGGAAATCTGTGGCTCAGTTACTTTATGAACCAGAATTTATGTTGTTGCATTTAACTAATTTAGACATCCACAGGTCCTGTGGCACACTTGTTCAGCTTAACTGCATACGCTGTGAAAAATAATTGCCTTCTGTTTGTCATTGCCTGCATAGTTTTATTTGATGCCCTCTTAAGTCAGTCTCAAATACTCTAAAGCCCAGATCTGTGTGTGCCTATTTTAAAGGCTCTACTCCATTGCTACTGTCACTGGATTTTTCAAATTCAGCAGCTATCAGCTTTCTCATTATAGGTCATCAAATATGACTGCTCAAGCAATAAGACAGCTACAAATCTCTGTAGCATTTTTAATTTTTTTGCTTTTAGCGGATAGTGGAAAATTACTGTATTGATGACTTTACACAGGATAATGAGTTTTCAGGCTTTAATGATGGCTGACAAGCCCAAACATTCTTGCAGCATCAAACAGGAAGATTCATGTAGTATTTAGAAAACAGTGTAATATTGTGGTGGGTTAGCTATGGCCCACAGCCAAACTCTCACCCAGCTACTCACGCACTCCTTCTCAACCCCAGCAGGAAAAGAGTAGAACATAGAAAAAAAAAAAAAAACAGGTATGAGAAAGCTCGTGGATGAAGATGAAGGCAGAGATATCACTTACCAGTTACCATTGTGGGCAAAACAAACTTAACTTTGGGAAAATTAACTTAATCTCTTGACAATGAATATAGCTTCAGCTAGTGAGAAGCAAAAGAGACAGGTAATTAAAGCCACATTTTTCCTCCCACCTTTCCCGCTTATAACTTCACTCAACACCTCTACCTCCTCTCTGCTTGAGAGGGAGGATAGAGAGGGGTGGTCAGTACATAGTGGTGCCTCTCTGCTGCTGCTTCTTCCTCCTCATGGTTTTCCTCTGCTCCAGCATGGGCTGTCCACAAGCTGCTGTTCCTTCAGGCATACCCATCTGCTCTGGCATTATTCTCCATAGGCTGCAGTGTGGATATCTGCTCCAGCACAGACCTCTTCCTCTGAAGTGCTGGGGTCTGAATTGTGGGCCCCAAGTTGGAGTTGACCTGTGAATGAGTCACAACCCAGCAGAATGTTTTGGTTTTCCTGTTGGCTTCATGTTCCAGAGGCAGAACCTGGCCCACCTGTGTCTTTGTGGCTCCACCCTCACCCAGGTCGTGGTTGGGGTGGTGGCCAAGGCCAGGGCTATTTTAACCAGGAGCCAAGTAGCCAGAGGAGCTTCCTGTTGGGTGTGGCTTCTGTTGGGGCTGGTTGTATCTTGCTGAGCTCTCTTGGTGTTGTCTTTCCATGTGAGGGGCCACTGAGGAAGCCATCTCTGTTCAGCAGGCAATGCTGGCACCACAGTGGGCAGTGGAGGAGCTGGGCCCATGAGAACCTATGGCAGGAGTGTCTGAAAGAAGACTTGTGAGGGGATGTTGCTGAGTTCAGTGTTGGCCTGTGTGATCAGGCAACTGATGGCAGCATAAAATGATGATGGCTGAACCAGCATAACATCCTACTACTCTGACCATAGTGTTTCCTTTGCTGTCCCAGAGTGGTGTCCCAGAGACACCACCAGCTTTGCTGATGGCCTAAGCTCTGTTCTGCAGTGGGTCTGTTGCAGAGGCACTGATCTCTTCTTCCCCAAAAGGCCATCTCTGCAGCTCCTCTGCTGTCAAAACCCCACCACCAATGCAAACGTATTCATAACAGCAGAGAGGTGGGGACCATAATGACTGACTGTGTTGTGGGAAGCTAGAAGGGAGCTCTCGGTGACAGCTGGTGGGTATGCTGTGTAGTGTGTTCTGTGAAACTATGGTCTTGATATTCTGAGACCTTTCTATGCCTTTTCACAGTCCATCTTTCTTCTAGTTATTCAGAATAACTTCATATAATCTGAAAAAAAAAAAGGTCTGATACTTGTTCCTGTTCATTTTGTCACTTTGCTCTAAAGCCTGCTCTATTGTGACATTAATTTGTATCAACTTCTTTGATTGATACTCCCAAATTAATAGTTTTGCATCTTCCCGATCTCCTTTTGTTGACAGGAATGAACAGCTTTTTGGCAGTCTTTCTGCAATGCATTTTAATCTTCCTTTGACCCTACCAACTCTGGTTAAACTCCCTGATAACAAAAATCCTTTGTTTCTATTGCTTAGAGAAAGTTGCTTCTCCAGAAATCTTTTGCATTTGTTTAAATGATTTTATGCTCTTCTCTATTTCTTATGTTTGGAAAAAAATGTCAGTTTGGAAGACTGCCTTTCTCCAGCTGCATATGTGATCCTTTAGAAATGCTTTAACTAGAGCAGATCCAGACGCTAGCCTTCCATCCCAACTCCAAGTTACATTGGCTACAGTGATCTTTCAAATGTGAGAGGACAGAGGGAAAATAAGATTATAACTTGGCTTTGTTAAATTCCCGTTGCTTTATAGGTCACATTTGGTTTTGTGCATGAGTCAGTCCATCACAGTTACCTTTAATAATGCCCTTTACAGAATTGAAGGGAACCCTCAGGCAGCCCAGGGCTGATATGCTGCACAACTGGGGCTACATTTAGTTTTTTAATTAATTAAAAAAAAGGCCTAGTGCTCATAGGGATTATGTGGAGCTGTAATTTGATCCACACTGACAACACTCTTTAAAAGCACAATTACAGTAAAGAGTTTACTTGAGACGAGCAACTCGTCATCTCTGATTTTGCAATGCAGAGATTGCTGGACAAAATCTATTTATGAAGAATGGAAATTTAAATTAATAGCAATTCCATTTTCTCTCCATATTTAAAAATATAAAATTGCAGCTGTAGTCTTCCTCCATTTTAATATATTCTTGCAGGTTATTTTAAAATACATCCTTGCATAGTCACCATATGTTAAGAATGAACATTTGTTTTCTGGTACCATAGGGAAAAAAATATGTTCAGCTTGTTATAGTAGTTATAAAAATAGGAGATGTAAGTGTTAGTGGGACTGGAACTGTTATTGAGACATGGAAATACACTGCAGAGTCCAAGGATGTCTGCTGGGGTTTTTTTTCTTGCTCTAATGAGAGAATTTAAACAAAATCACAAGCTTTTGTTTTTCTTTTTATACCAGCTTTTTATGTTAAATCTTTCTTTTATATGTAATCTTTTGTTGCTCTATTAATATATGCTATCTATGCCATTTTCCTCATTTTGTATAAACTGTAGAGCTAATTTTTCTTCCTCATATGAATTTTCTAGAGTTCTTGTAAATTAATGTATGCATCTTCAATGAGTTTGAGGAACAAATGATGTCACAGCCCAGCTTAGAATCAGTAGCGTATGAATAACATACTGCTGTTAGCTGAAGTCCCATTAATTTTTGCATATAAAATGCAATTAAATATTATTGTTGTTGTTAGTGGTTTTGTCCAAGCTCTGTGCAAGGATTCTCAATTATGCCATCAGGCTATCATTAAAAAGCTGTGCAATGCTATAAATAGATGTACTATAACTTACGTAAATTGTTGTGCCACAGTTTCTTCCTAATTTTTTTCATTCAGTTAAAATTAAGTGATCATAGTCTCAGTGACCAGATAAAAAAATTCAGTGCCATGGAAAAGAATAAGGGCTACAGCCCTTTTGGGATCTTACATAAGCAATAGGGCAGGACAACTAGACAATTAAACTGTTGAGTATAGAGAGCCATGAGAGATGGGGTGAACTTGTAAGAGATGGAGGGAGCTGAAGGAGTGGCAGCAATGTGTGCCACTACTGAAAGTAGATTGAAAGTTTCCAATGAGATTCAATAATCTTTTAACCCCCAAAATCATATTAAAATGTGATCCTCTTCCCTGACTTCACTGTTAAAATCAAGAAAGCCCCAACAGCATACACCAAAGGATCCTCTACAGGTATCACCAGATGCCCTGAAGATGGTGCTGATCCTGATAAAGCATTATAGGGAATCCCTCAAAACTTGTTTCAGAAAGCTTCATGTTGATCACAAATTGATGTAGCTCAGTGGTACTTCTCAGATTTAAAAACATGTTGACATATGCAATCCTCACTTAAAGTGATTATAAGACATGCAAAATACTCCAGATCATAATAAACACTTGTGGTGTAGGGGCAAAGTGGAAAAAAAATTGTAATGGGCACACACAGCAGACTTCAAAACCACTTTACTCAGGCTGTGGTTGCAGATCTGGAAAGGCTGTTGCTGGCATAGCCTGAGTACCTGGTAGGAAGGGTCGGTCAGCCGTTTAGTCCATGAAAGTATTTGACCAGAGTTCTCCAAACTAGCAACTGGTACTCATTTCTGCATCCTCCTCCTGTGAGCTTATGCAGCCTCTTTGTCCTCATATCCCCGCTTCAAAGCTCCTCTTCTGGGAGCTGAATTCATGAAGAGATTTACCATGGAATAGTAATTTTCAAGCAGTTTTGTTTCTTTAATACTCATTAAAACTCTGATGCAAGATCAGCATATGGTTCACTCACTGTCTTTGTCTAGTATAACACATTTCCTACAGTTAGAGAAGAGCTGGATACAAAGAGAGGATCATTGCCAAAACTCTTCTGTCTCTTCTTGAAGCATAAGCGTACACTCTACACACCACTGTTGTCTTTTGCTGCCTTCTTCCCTTTCCAGGCATAATAGCTGAAACTTTCTTTCATAAATGAAACTTTTTCCCCTAAAAATAACACAACAACTAGTCATTTTCCTACAGTGAGACACATTTTCGCTGAGGAGAAAACAGTGGGTAATGTAACTGAAAAATCTAGCAGTAGTCGACAAGTCAACTTTATTATTTCTGAAATGCACACTTACAGTTCTCCAGTGCAGTGGCTTATCCTAAGTGATCCTGGAATTTCAACCTGTTAATATGGGTAGGTAATAAGACAAATTTTTAAGAAGTAGGAAAGAAAATAAAATTACTAGTGTGATATGATGCAAGGTTTTCAGTCTGGGGAAATGTGTGCTTGACTTAGTCAGGTGCTTAGCCTGGCCTTAATGAATGAATCAGTTTCTTAGTCTGAAAAGCCCACATATTTACAAAAATAAAATTAAATTAAATTGCCCTCCAGAGAGGCTTTTATTCCGTGAGGTAGTTTTGGCAGTGGGAGCATTCTGGCATCAGCTGCAGGGTGAGTGCAGTGACAGCTACTTCTGAGTCACTGCCTGTGTTAACAGGGATGCAGGGTTGTTTACCTCTCGGTGAGAGATGCGCTGTGGAGCAGATGAGCAAACAGCACTGCAAGGGCTGCTGTAGCTCCACCGTACCCATCGCTTTGTGGTAATTATAACTGGTGAAGTGTTGCTATTCTGTCCCCACTGCCACAAGATCCCATCTGCCCTGTGTCTAATACCTCTATGCAGGGCAATACATATGATGACCAATATGCTTGTAACTGTTCTTCATTCAGAAAAGGGAAATTTTAACCTTTCAACTGTGGAGATGTGGTGTTGAGTTAATTGCTTTTTTCAAAGGGAATAGACATGATGTAGGATAACCTATATTTGAATGTCATGTAGCATCCATTGTTGAATATACTGTACTATTGTTGTAGACCTTACCACTCTCTACCACTACCTGAAAGGAGGTTGTATGAGGGGGGTGTTGGTCTGTTCTCCAGAGTAACAAGTGATAAGATAAGTTGCTCCAGGAGAGGTTTAGACTGGATATTAGGAAAAATTTCTTCACAGAAAGGGTTGTAAAGCATGGAGCAGGCTACCCAGGAAAGTGGTGGAGTCACCATCCCTCGAGGTATTTAAAAGATGTGTAGATGTGGGGCTTGGGGACATGGTTTAGTGGTCACATGGCAGTGCTGGGTTAGCAGTTGAACTTGATGATCTTGAAGATATTTTTTATCTTTTTGGAAAATTAAATTAGCATTGAAAAGAGAAATTTCACTGTAAGTTTAACAACAATTAGAAAGAAGCATGAAGTGTTTTTTTAACTGTACAGAAATGGACTGTCTTTTTCAGAGTAGTTTCATATTCAGGAACTAAGCCATGTGATTCTCCATAATAAATCTATGAATTTTTTTTTTAATGCTTTTGCATTCATTGTGGAAGAAAGGAGTTTCCCATGTTTATGGAAGACTCATTACAGCATTTATCTCAAGGTGAAGTGTGAGGAGGAGAGGTCAAGGAATAGATACGCTAAATAAAATAAGTGGTAATAAATCCTCATACCTGTGTGTTCAGCAGAGAGATCTAAATAAACTCAGGAATGAAACAGCTGAAAGGCTGCTACTACCTCTTACATGGAGTCTCTCGCCAAGAGTTTTGCTGATACTGCAGGAAAGGAGGGAGGCAACTGTGATGCTAGTTGTAGCAGAGCTCCAGGGGAGACCAGAGTATGACCAGCTTAGAATCCCAGTGTCTATTCTTGACATACTAGTGGGAGTAGAATATAGGATCACTGCATGTTTGAGTGAGAGTGAGGTATGGAAAAAAAGTCAAGACAGCTTTTGTAGAGAATAAACTAAGGATTCTTTGAAGGTTTCAGTGATCCTGTGGGTGAGAATGAACCACTTGTTATGGGCTGCCTGGATTTCTGGAAGGCAAGATGCCTCACAAAAGAGTCTTGAAGAAAATAAGCAATCATGGGACAGAATAAATGTCTTTGCATGATCAAATATTTTTAATTTGATTCTCCCCATTGAGAATTTTTTAATATATATTTTAAATTTCTCTTATGTCCCTTAAATTTTCATTCCTGCTGAGATTATTTTTAAAGGAGCGTTCAGCAGTGCTCCAAAAAGTAAAGATTTGAGTGAAAAGTGCCTATCAGCTCTAAAAATACAAGTCCCAGCAACAATAATTTGTTGTTGGAGCATGTTCCACAAGTCTGCAGGGTGTTATTCACAGAAGTGCATTAGTGTTGCATAGTACACCATAGCATGGAGATCTGTCAGCTTTTACAGTGAGCTTTGTGCTACCAAAGTAAATCTGCAAATAAATCTGATTTCTTATGTACGATATTTTTAGCTCTCTATTTATGTATAAAATAAACCCTGAGTATGCAAGTATACAGCTGGTCGTTTATGTGCATTTCCAGAAGATGAAAAGAATAATTCCTAAAGTGCAAGCTTGCTGTTTTTTTCTCACCTTACTGTAGCCAGATATATTTGTTTATGAAATAACATGGATATTGAGGGTAGCGCCAATTGTTACTGTAAAATTAGCATCAGGAATTTTCTTTGCTTCTTCATGAAAACATTTCTGGCTAGTGTTTGAAAATAGCAACAGTCATAGAATCATAGAATGGTTTGGGTTGGAAGGCACCTTAAAGATCATTTAGTTCTAACCCCCGTGCCATGGCAGGGACACCTTCTGCTAGACCAGGTTGCTCACGGCCCCATCCAACCTGGCCTTGAACACCTCCAGGGAGGGGACATCCACAGCTTCCCTGTGCAACCTGTTCCAGTGTCTCACCACCCTCACAGTAAAGAATTTCTCCCTAATAGCTAATCTAAATCTACTGTCTTTCAGTTTAAAACCATTACCCCTTGTCCTATCACTACACTGCCCAATAAAGAGTCCCACCCATCTTTCATGTATAACTCTTTTAAGTACTGGAAGGCTGCTATAAGGTCTCCTCGGAGCCTTCTCTTCTCCAGGCTGAACAACCCCAACTCTCTCAGCCTGTCCTCATAGGGGAGGTGCTCCAACCCCTTGATCATCTTTGTGGTGCTCCTCTGGACCAAAATTGTAACCCTCTTGTAGAAGGCCACCAAATTTGTTAGGCATGATTTACCTTTAGCAAAGCCATGTTGGCTGTCCTAACCACCTCCTTATTTTCCATGTGCCATAGCATAGTTAACAGAATGATCTACTCTGTGATCTTGCTGGACACAGAGGTGATTATGTGGGGGTTATGTTTCCCATTTTCCAGTCAGCAGGAACTTTCTTGTTGATCATTTAAAAATAAAGCAAAAAAAAAGAGATTTAGGTAATTGAAGATATTTTAAACCTGGCTAGCTGGCACAGCCATTTTTCCTTTCTGTCCCTATATCACACTGAAGAAACATGATTTATTGCTGGTCTTCCAGTTCCTCCTGAGACATATTTTGTTCCTTTCTGTTTACTCCCTTCTTCTACACTGGAAGCAGAAGCATAAAAATACTGTATTGCACATGCTGTTGGATTTCTGTGCTGCCTGAACGGGAAAAGTACATGTGAAAAGTCATCCTTTCAGCGTGCTGCTGTTAAACAGTAGAAACAAACATCTAGAGAATGCAAATGTGAATACAGATGTGGAAAGTTAGTTGAAACCAGCAAAGAAAGTAGTTACCAAAATGTCACCTTCCCCTTAGTGTTGAAAGTAAAACAAACTTTGAAGAAGTTATGCTGGAAGACACAAGATGACTAGTCTGGGTGGCTGTTACTGTCCTGAATCAAATGAATCTTGCCCAGCTGGCAGAGGTGTAGGTTTGTCAAAGGAAGATGGACAGGTTGCACTGAAACAGCTTTCAGTATTTCAGCACACAGTCCAGGCTTCTTTGGAGACTACAGAAGGAAAAAGATATGGGAAAATAGCAGAGGAACTGATACCACACCAGACAGATAAGGTGCTGACCTTTATCTGTCAAGCATTAAATAAGGGTTAATTGCCTTGTGTATGTGCAGTCTCATTCTCTGAACAGCAGTTGTTACGAGGTAAGAGATGAGCTTTTGCAATGACAGTTTTTCTTGACTTGCCCAAATATGAAACGATGTTTTGCCCTCAAATAATTTATAGAATTTGCTCATTGTACGGGCTGTAGTCCGTACAGGAGTAGGAGTAACTGCGAAGGCTTAACCTTGCTGGATCACTGAGAGAGTTCATTCAAACTTTAAACCCCACTTGTTGTGATGAAGCATGACTCATATAGGTCCTTGGGTGGAATAGCTGCCAGTTTCAGAGAAAAAAGAAAAAAAAAGGATTTTGTTTACAGCACAGTTGACTTATTAACTATTTAGAATAAGTTAACTCTTCAACCAAGAGAAACTCAGATTTTCTAATGAAACATAGGAAATACCAAGACTTGAAAATGAATCACTGAGTCCTTGCATGGCAGAGTTTCCTCCAGCCTTCTTGAAAGCCCTTCTAGTTCAACAGCTTCCAGTGCCTTCCAGCATTGAAACAACCTCAGCAAGTCCCTTCTGGGTCTCTAAGAAATCTTCCTGTCACCTTCATGCTTGGTTTGCAGTCTACTTTGCAGAAGCAAATTGCACTGCAGCAGAGTGATACCCCATTTCTTTGTGCTCTGTGTTTGCTCCATCCCTGTCTTCTGAAAGTTTCCTCTGCTGCTCAGAGGCTCTCATTTAGATGGATCCACTTGACTCGGAGTGCAGCATTTGGAGAATAACGTTTGGTTGCCCTTTCTTCTCTTCCAGTCACATCCCTTGAAAAAGCCAACAATTTTTTAATACTGAGATTGTAAACTGCAAACAAACAAGTTCTGCAATGACCCAAACAATATATAGGGCACTTTTCTGCAGGAAAGCCCTAATTCATCAGAGCACAACAGTGTATTTAGCACATTCTGTGGATTCTTGGCAGAACTTGGCATTTTCGTGTTGCTAACTTGGGCTGGATGTGACAATGCAAGTGCTACTGAATACAGCTATGAGGCTGTCATGAAGAGGACAACTGCTTTAAGGTGTGCTGTGGAGGCTTTACCAAATCAGGATTGAAAAGGAAATCATCTCCCTTTGGCTTAATGATAACAATAGTGTGCCAATTAAAAAAAAAAAGTATATTTTATAGCATTTCTTACTATAAGTGGCTGAAAACATACAGAAGTCTTACTTTTTTGCCATTTTCTTCAAAATTATATAGTGTAATTGGTGGGAACAGCAATTCTAGTGTGAAAAAAAGAAGGACACATTCTGTAACTTTGCTAATATCATACAGAAAGAATTTTTAAGCAGTAAAAATGTTTCACCAAGAGGACTGGAACAAGTGCCAAATATGAAAATAAGCATCTTGTTAAACTGAAGATGTAAATTTTAAGTTCTGCCTTCCCTTCCAGGAACTATGGTTCCTGTATGCTAAATAGTCAGCATTATGTGCCCGTATTGCTGAGGTTTCAGAGATAATAATAAATTATGATCTTCTAAAGTATATGGTAAAATTTTATCAGTTATTATCTATACTCAGATAGACAACAACACAAACCTCATTGGTCAAGATGTTCTTCTGATGCATAGATGTGTTAATCCATGTTTAAAATATGGAGTTTCAAAATTCATCTACTTAAATAAATGCATGGAGTGTATTGATGATGTATGCTGGAAATTATCAAAAAGAATTTTAGGTAAAGAAGTCACCACTTCTAAATTTCTCAAAAACTTGGAAATTATTTAAGATCATTAATCATAGAATAGATTTAATTCATCCACGGCATATTTGCCATTAGGAATAATGTTGCCAAAATCAATCAACTGCACCTTTGATATTTGCTTTTTGCAGTATATTTAAATCATATTCACATGCACAAATGTGCTGGCATCAGTGTGTAAACTAGGATTCCAAAGCAATAGAAATAAAACATGGAATTAGTAAAAATTAGACCTATTTAAAACCCCTCAGCATGTGAGGCTTTTAGATAGCAATGAACCTGGACCTAATCCCACAAGAGAACAAACTGGGACCCAGCTTTCCCTGTGTTGAAGGACATTTGCCAGATGTCTCCACAGGACTGTACACCCCATGAGAGAGAGAAAGAGGGAGTGTGGCAGTCCTTGTGCAGGAGCCTGGGGATTAGGGAATTCACCAGGAGCACTGCAGAGACAGGAAATCTAGTACGTGCTGCAGTGATTTTTAAGTAGTTTCATTTTGGAGCGGATTAGCTTCACCTGAAAAGGCTGCTAGGGCTCTACCTCAGAAATAACCTCATACTCACTGATAAGCATTTTTCCTTGGGGAGAGAGAGAGTCTTTTGGCAGAGGACTGTTTTGAACAGAGGTCGCTCATGGAGACCGTTGTCTAACCACTTGATCTCCTGTTAAAATGCTAAAACTTGTGGAGCTGACGCCCTGTTTCTGCAGCACTGGTAGCTATGGCTCTGCTCTGAGCCTGTGTTAGGGGCTGCAGGGGGCTGCAGTCGGTGGTGAGCTGTGAGGGGGCGTTTGTGAATCGGCACATGCCAGCCAAAGCTGTCTCCAGCCTACTATGGGGAGCATGAAAATAACCCTGGAAAAAAAAAGCTTTGTGTACAAAAAATTATCCACTGAGCACCAAAACGTTATCTAATCAGAGGCCCACAGTGCCCCAGCCAAATATGGTTCAGAAACAGGCAACTACTGACGGCTGAGGACAAGCCATTGTGTGTAGAGAACTCTCTTCATCAACAGAGAGTACCTACACCCCTGAGTGGCTGTGGCCCATGGACAACCCATGCTGTAGCAGGGACACACCGAAGAGCATTGCAGCCCATCAATCTCCCAGGCTGGAGCAGGGACACAGAGGAAAAGGGCAGCAGAAACCATTCAGCATAGAGCAGCAGTAGTAGTTAAGTACACAATGGCAGAAAGAAGCCATCACAGATACCACCTCAACTTCCTACATTGCCTGTCACCTTGTCACAGGAATTTTGATGGGCCGAGTATAATCTACAGCAAATATAAGGAAAATGGGGACTCAGAAGTAAAGAGGATAGTTGTTTGTTTATCTCAGTGTTTATTTGCTGCTTTTTTTTTTCAAAACCTGCAATCAGCAATGACAGGTTTGGTTTTGTTTGCATTAGATTAATTCAATTAAAATTCCCTGGCTCTAGACTGTTTTGCCCAGAACAGAGTCTGAAGTAAATAAGGGTGCCTTCTCGCAGCACGGAGCCAGGCACCTGCTGGCTCTCAGTACAGAACCATAAGCGACACCGTTTTATAGGCATTTCCTACTTACATGGCCGCCCCTTTCAGCTTTATCTTTTTGTCAGTCTTATTTTTAGGATTCTGATTTTTCACTGTGCATCACACACAGTTTTAGTGCCTGTCCTCTTGGGATTGGCTTTCCCTACGTGACAAGGCACTTGGAATTCTGGTATTTACCATCCCAGACTTTCTGTGGATTAAGACTGAGTTTCTGTCTGAATCCTTACATGGCTAAATACCTCTGGAACCTACCATTGAAAACACTTCTGAATTGTACACACAGTAACATGGAAAATGTTGTTTAGGAATTTTAGAAAATAAACCCAAGATAATTCTGAAAGCTTTAACCCTTGCTATGATTTATGTTAAATTTTGTTTTGTGTTTCAGCCCAGTAATAAGCAAACGGATATTGATGAATAGTTTAGCATGTATCTGCCCTACAGTTATTTTCAAAACTCTTTTTTCCATGTTTATTTCCAGTGGGAGCAAAGGTTTTCATTTTAAACTTTCTCTATGTAGAAGCTAGTGAATATAATCATTACAGAGCATTTGGGAGATTTCTACAAGAAACATATTCTGTGAATAAGCAAAAGAGAAACTTTCATTCCTGAGATAGACATAGAATGCGAATCATTCTTCTTCCCTTTTATTTAGACTGTTGTAGGGAAACAAAAGGTCTGCTTTATGAATGCATTAACAGTGTATACCCTCCAGACATCTGCCTGTTCTTTGACTTCTGCCTAGGGTGAGTCAGCTTCCTCTGTCTTCAGGGCCGGGAAGTGAGCTGGTGAATGAGTGGTGATGCTTAACTGCTGCTCAGAAAAATGGTGTTGAATTATACTGCTTGTGCCATTAAAATTTATCCTTGCTGTTTCACAAGATGTATGACAGATCCTTACTGTAGGTTCACTTTTCATTTATATATGGATGAAGTAAATTTATTGAATTCACTTGTACTCAAATAAACTTCTCCCTCTATTTAAGTGGGCTGTTCTGTGGGCCAAACCAATGGTTATCTACTTCTACTCTTCACTAATCTAATGCAGGAATTAAGAGTTTTGATTCATTTTTGTTACTGTCTGGCTCTGCTTCTAACCACTCTGTCTGACCCATTTTTAAGTGTTTATGAGCTTCTGACAGGTGTAGCTGGGTGACTGATCCTTGGTTTTGATCTTCCTTCTATACGGTTGAAGTGCTGGGGCCTGAGCTGTGGGTCCTGAGTTGGAGTTGACCTGTGAATGAGTCACAACCCAGCAGAATGCTTTGGTTTTCCTGTTGGCTTCATGTTCCAGAGGCAGAACCTGGCCCACCTGTGTCTCTGTGGCTACACCCTCACCCAGCTGGTCATGGTTGGGGTGGTGGGTGAGGCCGGGATTATATTAACCAGGAGCCAATCAGTTAGAAGGGCTTCCTGTTGGGTGTGGCTTCTGTTGGGGCTGGTTGTATCTTGCTGAGCTCTCTCAGTGGTGTCTTTCCATATGAAGGGCCACTGAGGGAGCCATCTCTGTCTGTTGTGCCCAGCAGTCAATGCTGGCACCACAGTGGGCAGCAGAGGAGCTGGGCCCACAGGAACCTATGGCAGAAGAGTCTGAAAGAAGACTTGTGAGGGGCTGTTGCTTAGTTCAGTGCTGGCCTGTGTGATCAGGCAACTGATGGCAGCATGAAATGATGATGGCTGAAACAGCAGAACAGTGGTGACTAACATTTGACCACACAAATTTGTGGTATTGGTATGGTTTCTGATAAAATACTGGAAAATTAACAGTGGAATACAGAAATGAATCCATTCTTTCATGCTTAGTTGGTATTCTGTAAGCAGATAGCTAGAACATCAGCAGGCAAAATCGGAGGTAAAAACAACCAGTTTTATGCTAACTAGTAGAGCATAGAGTAGCTATGCTGTCAATGTGCTTCGGACGTGATCCTCTAACTTAAGTGCAATGCTACATTTTAGAAAAGCTTTTGGTTTTGCTTTGGATTTGATGCTTTCAACCACAAGGTTTGACTCTAAACTGAGCAGCTGAACAGGGAACCTCTGTTTTTTGGAAAGGGCTATATAGACTCCTTTCAAGCAGTACTCTCAAATATCTTGACTGACATGTCCCATGGGTGGTTTGGAAGAAGGAAAAGATGTGAAGAGAGAGCTGTGTACAGTTTTGTTAATTTCTAGTGAAAAAAATACCATAAAACTCTTCTCATCAAAATGTGAAGTGAGATGTACTGGACTTAAAGAGTTTAATTTTTAAAATAATTGTTTTGACCACATACCAGCATTGTAATATTTCACCATTATTAAAGGCTGATATAGTAATAACCGCGTTAATCTCATCAGTAGATTCTTTGCAAAATTCTGCTTCTGTCTATTCAGCAGTGATCTTGAGATATATAAAACTTAAAGCAAGAGTTAACAGGATCTATCAGAAACAAACCTTGAAATGGTGTCAATTAATTAAGCAGCTCTGGCTTATGTTCTGTTTTCACTGTATTGTTTTGCTGTTTGATGACTTGTCTCCTGAACAGCTGCAAGATAGGCACATATTCTGAAGGTGTAGTGAACCTAATTTGCAAAATTAGTCATAGACAAACTGCATATGCAAACTGTAACGTATGCATAAACATTAAGCATCCTCTAAGTTCCTTGAAGGAATTTGTCTTTGCCAAATATGTGGTGAGCCTGTGCATTTAAATGAGCTTTCAAGCCCATACACTGAAACCGTTGCAGCAAAGCAGTGCTTTCGGGTAGCTTTAGTGTTATGTGGAGATGAAGGTGACCGGCTAGTTGTTAACTGAACATTCACAGAGTTACTCAGCAGCAAATGAGCTGGGCACATTGAGGATGCAGGATGGTGCATATTTAGCCTGAAAAACAGTATGTGTATTTCTGTTGAAAGTCTGGGTCACTTGTACCATTCTTGCTAAGTGAGCAAGTCATGACAGATGTTTTGCCATTACAAAATTATTTGAAGACACCTCACTCATCTCCTCCTGGAGGCTTGGCTGGAGCTCAGGGCCAGCATGGGGAGGGCAGCCCCTCTCCCCTGGAAAGAGGCTCCCAGGCAGCACTGCCGGGGCACATCCCCATCCGGACCCTCTAGAAGCTGCTTTTCAGCTGCAGCTCTGCCGCTCAGCCTCGCCTCAGCTACAGCTCCCGCTCCCCTGAAATGTCCACCGTGCCTGTGCTTGGCCACAGGCTCCCAAGCTGTGACTGACATTGTGGAACTCACTGGGTGTCACCCTGGCCCTGGTCCAGTCCTGGCACCTGGGTGGGCATGTCTCGTCACCATGGTCTGAGCTGGTGACCTGAGCCATTGGCAGACACCCTGGGCCTGCCCGCCTGACCATGGGGCTGAGATGTGCCTCACTGACAGCCCTCACTCGGGGCTCCCTTTCTCACTGATGCAGCTCCTGGACACCTATGGCTTGTCTTGTGCAAAACGTCTGCATGAGGGAGTTCATGTCCCATGGCTGATGAAGTAGCGAGGAATGAGAGGATGGTGCTCTCATTGCACTTATGTGTATTGATTTTCTAGTTTTGATACTGGTTCCTGGACTTGCCAGCGAAAAGGTTAGGTGAATATCACTAGCAATGGGGAGCCCTTTAGGAAGCTGTTAATGAACAGATGAGAATTTATAATTCTGTCATTGGAAAAGGTGTCAGCTGTGGTGTGAAGCCCATACTAGCCATGAGTGAAAGCAAAAGTGGCAATTAGATATGTAAAAAATGGTTCAATATGACAGAAGTTGTGGTATCTTGGAGACTTCTACATGTCAGGAAGAATCCTTGTTTGTCTTTGTCAAGGCTGATGACAGCATTTTAGAAGTATTCCAGGGAAAAAGCCATCCTAACAAAAGAAGGAGCTGCCACTAGATAGGAAGAGTATAGACAATCAGTATGAAATAAAAGATGCTGCTGTGATGGTTTTGTATTTGGAAAGAAATACAGTGATGTACTCAAGAACTTTGTAGAAAATTGAGTCATATGAAGATATTTTTCAGTTTTTAAAGGGGAACAGGTTTGTGTTAGTAACTTTCCAAAAGCAGTAGATTTCAGTAAGATTTTTGATGGAATGATGCTGGGCTTCCTGATTAAAAGCACTGACACTGTTCCCTATCTAAAGAGCAGAGTCTAATGGATTGTAAGTGGGGTAACTGGAAATAGTCGGTGGAGAAGTTCAGTGAATTAGCATGTGTGTTGTTTTCTGCAACAAGTCCTCATCCTTTATACTATTATGTATTTTTTATTAATGGAGATAGGAGATACGTGAAGACAATCACAGACAATCGTTTTTGCAGGAAAGCCAAATATTGGTCTGATAGTAAACACCACAATATGGAATAGTTAATAAACTACATTCAAGACAGTTTATAATAACTGTCTGGAAAATCATAATTCTAAAAGCAAAGAGTATGGGTCATAGCTGGAAAACTGAAAGGCTGGAACTTTGAAAACTATTTTGGAGACATAGCAGACAGGGATCTCCAGAGATGTTGCACAGTGTGAGTCGTGGATGTATTGTCTTTCTTCACTGCAGCACAATGTTAGGCTTTGTGTTAAATGAACTTTCAAAAAATGTCTGAAGGTTGTTGAGGGCTTAGAGAAGAGAATGCAGAAAATACTTAGGAGCAGGAGAGTGACGGAGCTAAGTCTGTTTATCTGATCAAAAAGAAAAATATCTGATCGGTATTTAACTTTACAGGGAAAAGAGTATGGACATCAGTCATGAGCTGAGAAAGATATAACAGGACCAAGACTTCAAAGAAATACAGAACACATTTTTAACAGTCTTTAACAGTTCAGCTGATAAACCACTAGAACAAACAGCTAAGGAGCTGATGAATTCTCCATCTCTTGATGTCTCAGTAATCAAGATTGAATACCTTTCTTGGTGTGTATGAGTAAAATGCAATTTATTGGTCTTAGTAGAAGTAATAAGGTTGGTGGAGGTTACTAACACAGACTAAATTTAAGGGGATAATAGCACCATCTCCCCTTCCAGTCAGGAGTCCAAGTTATCTTTAAGAAAAGAAAATTACACCTGTGTATCCTAGTTGCTGTATTTAAGGGAATGTGCATAAGAACTGGGTAAACAGTACCATGATTTGCCAAACAAGTACCCTGTTGATCACCATCTCTGTCAGCCACAGGGCTGATTAATCATTATATGATCAGGAATCACAAGATTCCTTTCTTGTAGGTTATTTCTTGATTTCAAGGGCAGCTGAAAATTTTGTTTTGGCCATGTTTATTTGTAAACTTTGTTGTAAAGCTGGATGCATGAATAGGCTAATTGCTTCTAGAGCTCGTACTGCTGACTTTTTATTGACCTGGTTTGTCCAACTTGGTAAACAGATGATTAGACATGTGCCATAGGAATCTGAAGACAAAAGATCCATAGAAAAGTAGAATTCAATATTCAGTGCCCTAAATGACATTGTAAGGGACAAAAATATCCCTGTATGGGATTATAGGGAGAAAAATATCCCTTTAATCTTTTACTGGTCTACATATATGTAGTTTTTCTCCAGACTTCTTCAACATCAAAAGCTCAGCAATGAAGATGGACATTTCTTACAGTAAGATCAAAGTTTAGACCTGCAGTTCTCTCCAGAGACAACAGAGAGAGAGAGAGAAACACTTGGGCCCTACAGGAATTCAGTATTAGATTCTGTGAATTGCCTCAAATGATAATTTCTCTCCATTGAGAGTTAAGGCGCTAAGCTAATTTTAATGTAGTATGAGCCCTATCAGCTCTGGTCCCAGTCGAGTGCCTGACCAGGAGATATTATTCCTGTTTAGGAGGTGTAAGGAGCTCAAAAATCTCTGCTAAATGCAGCTATTGAATGCACAACTGGGTGCTAAAAAGAGCACATGAATGGTCATTTTCTTAGAAATGTTTGAAAAATTCCCGCTAAGTGTCACCATAAAACAATGCTCTTAAGAAGAAATGTTGCAGTGACCAAAAAAACCATTGAAAAAAATGTTGGAATGCCTGGTGCATTTGGGTGCTCTTTTTTTGAAAGTTACCATCTTTGCGTATTTTAGGTTTTGTTGCTTTCATAGCACAGCATCTTTTCAAAATAAAACAAAAACCCCTGGACAGTTGGAACTCACTAACGTACAAATGGGTAGCTTTAGGATGCTAATGGAATCCTGCCAGCAAGGTAAAAAGAGATATTAAAAAGTGCCAAACATACCTTTGTTTCTCTATGATGACAATGTTGCCTATATTATTCCAGATAGCTGACTAGATGGAAGAATATTTGGCCTTTAAATCTGTAATTTCGTGGAATTATTTATGATTTGGTAAAGAATGGATACTCATATAATCTTGTACAAATGAGTGAATCAGAATTGCTATTTTACATAACAAAACAGGAATGAGTAAATAAAGAAAGCATTATTGCCTTAGGCCAAGAAGAGTTTGATTTGTGAAATACAAACTTAAGAAAATGTACTGTACCAAGCATTTGAGGACATTTTGCTTGCTTACAGCATGATAGCAGCGTGACCTCCATTGGTCATTCCAAGATACACTGCAAATGCAGTTGCTACCTTGCAAAGACCAACACAGTGCTACGACCTTTAACTGAGATGCACTAACTTATTCTAGCTAAACAAACACCTAGAGTTTATCAAGCTTTAGGGGAGTGATGAGTAACTGGGAGTGACGGCTAAAGACATCTGTATAACTCAGGGAAAATTCTGACAAGGAAATCAACTTGGATGTGAGAGTTTGAGAGAGCAGGAACTCAAGTAACAATTTGACAGATACCACTGAAAATCCTCAGTTAGAGAATCCAGGGAGCATGACTACTTGCTAGCCATCTACTGGGATCCAGAAGGAGTTGTTCAGAGAAGAAAGGAGTACTTAACCCTGGAGTATTAAAGACTCTATAATGTTGTATTCAGTATGGATTGTGTGCCCTGTCTTTTAGCCCTAGGACGTTCTCAGCTGCAAGTGATTTGAGTGGTGAGGCGAAAGCATAGGCCTAGAAAACACAGATGGTCTGGAAATTTCCTGTGTGTGTAAATCACATGTCCTGGTTGGAAGGTCATGTTGGTGATATTTCAGGGAAAGAGATTTGTGAGGGAATTTTCATTAATGCCATAGTACAGCAGTTTCTCATTCACCAGAAGTGAGCACTGTTATTTTTAGTCTGAAGACTTAAATGCTGCATCTTGACCTGCATTCAGAATTACTTTGGCTTTTTTCTTACAGACTGTAGCTCTGAGAAGGGCTTCTCTGTCTGCTACAAATAGACAAGTGTTTAATCTTAAAGTCAGTGTCTTGTATGTCTGTTCACCTAGGTTTGATGTGAAGATTTTTTATCTTTTTGAGAGAATACTACAGAATGTATTATTAAATAAAAAGCCATCATAAGCAGCCGTCTTGATTTGCTATGTTCCTCACACTGTTCCAGTCTGCAGAAATTTCAGTGCACCAGATCAGACACTACAATCTGATTAGTACTTGGATTTGATCCTTCCATTCTGCTCTTTTTAACCACCAGAGATGACAAAACATGAAGGAATAGCTGTTCTTAAATACTTTGCATTTCTTAAGATCTTTTAGCAGAAAGAAAGGTAACAATGTATTTGTAACCATTTTGTATTTGACAAACTGAGCAGCCCAGCCATGATCTTCATGAATAGTTGAGATTCAGCTTCTTTCACAATTGTCTTTTAGTGAAAGAAACAAAAAGGAACAACACGCGTGAAATGGAATATGTGACTTGATAGCACATTATAATACGAGTGGTAACTTCATGACTGAAAGGTGAGCGCTTGCAGCCTGCGTGGTAGAGAGGGTGGCTGAAGCATTTAGGTGTAGCGGGGCATGGCAGGATATTTTGCAGTGTGCTTCACCAATTGCAGTTCTCTAAATCCACCTGTGGCTGTACCCTTCTCCTCTGTACAGTGAAAATGGAGGAAGCAAAACATTATTTGGAGGGAGGTTCTGGTGTGGTGAACAGCTTCACCAGGACATTTAGGCAGAACAGTGGCATAGTGGTCTGGCCTGAAGAGAAAAAGGAGGGGAAATATCCTGTCTCTCCTGCTGTCCTCTACAAAATGAGGGCATTTGGTTTTCCCTTTCCTCTTAGGATTCTTTAGCTTGTAGTTGACATTAGGCTGCTTCCTCTGAAAACTTTCTCTATTGCTTTTTCTATTTCTATTGCTTTCTTGGAAACGTTTGTTGCTTTTCTCTTTGACCTTTTGCCAGCCTCTCTGGGTTTCAAAGACATAAGCAGTAACCCGAATGTTGAGTGTCTGCCTCAATGCGTGGCTGGAATCATAACAGAATCATAGGAAGATAGTGAACTAGCTTGCATTTACTAGCCATGGTACAACGACAGCACAGTGATGTAAAATTGGAGCTAAATGCTTTACCTTGAACATTTACTTCATGACTCGTCTTACTGTTTGTGTTATGTGCCTTAGTATGCAAAATAAAGAACAGTCCATACCTGTGTAAATCAAAATTATTTTTAGATCTCACTAAAGTGAAAAATAAAGTTTTATTACAAAGTGTGTGCGGGATCAGTTTCACAGGGACTCATGTAAGTTAACGCTATGCTAACCGATACACAGATGCTCTGAGGAATGGGAAGTCTTCGTTATATGGCACAGAGATAGATAGCCAAGGTAGCTGCAAGTATCAGAGAGTCTATAGCCTTGTTATTGCCTTGCTCTACTCAAGGTCCTTAGACCTGAACAGGAGTAATTATCCCAGGCAAAGCATTGGGTTAATGGTTGTACTTCTTCTGGTACCTTCATGAATAGAACTTCAAACTCTGCAAAGACACATATTGTGAACCAACGAGAGCACATCACTCTGAGTAACACATGCTCGTTTTGAGGTCATCATCTTTTTTGTCATAGCTGTTTCTCTGTGTCTCTGACTCCGTCATGGGCTTTTACAGCTGCCATCCCCCTCCTCACTGATTCAGGGTTCTGCTTTTTGTGCTTAGCCAGAATTGGTCTCTTTGTGCTGCCTATGAGAAGATGGGAAATTCCTGTTCACTTTTGAGGTGGCGTATGATCAAAGCAGGAAGGGGTTTTTTGCAGAGTTCTAGCTATTCCCTTGTTGATCCAGGTTGCAAGAGAAGTAGGAAATTAACCAAAAACTGTCACAGGTTGAATGGGCAAAACACAAGTGTAGTGAGGTGAGAGAGCTTCACAAGGCGAAGACTGTGGGTATATTACCAACAAAAGATAAGGAAAAATATGTAGGGTGTTTTTAAAAATATTCAATTTCCTTTTAGGTTAATATTTAAAAAAAGCCTTTAGTTTGCCAAGTGCATATCAAAGTAAGGGGAGAGTATGTATCAAAATGGTCTGCAAAAGTCCAACATTTTCAATATATTTCGTGTCTTGATTTTATCTTTTCATTTTCAGCCTAACAACTGCTAAAACTGTGACTAAACATTTAAAATGCATTTTAAAAAACTATTTAGCCTACTCTGGCCTGAACTGGACTGCATTTCCCTGAAGTCCTCTGAACAATCCTTGCAGCTCCTGCTTTACTTCCTGTGTCCTGCTCAGACATCTAATAGTTTACTGGACATAACTTCTTCAGATGTTAAGTTTAGCTTCAGCTTTTCCTAATATACACAAAACCTTGAAGAGGTTAGATGTTACTTGGAAATGTGTGTATATCTCTGTCAAGTTCTTCAAGGAGCTGATTAATTTTGGAGGCCATACCAGGCAAATGCCTGAGTGCAAGCCCCGTTGAAATGATCTAGGGTATTCACAGTAACGTATGCCTTGCACAGCATTGCTTCCATGCTAATTTTGTTCTCCTTAAAGAGTCTGTGGACATTTCATTTTACATTTTAGGAGCGCCTTCTACTTTCTTTACTGCCTGCTCACATTGCCATGGAAATGAAAGCAGAGATCATTCAGAGGTTACAAGGTCCCAAGGCAGGCCAGCTGGAAAACACCAACAACTTCCACAATTTGTATGTCAAAAGGCACACCAATGTAAGGTACTGTACTGTAATAAAATGTGCAAACGACATTCAGAAAAAAATTTTAAAGAAAGTGTCAAAAGAAAAATTAAGAAAATAATTGTTTTAATATGTTTTTCAACAACTTAATATTTAGTATCCATTAATTTGAGCAAATGCTAACAATTCCATATTCCAGAAGAGCAACACAGGTGATAATACAAAGGAGTTTAGAAAAAGCCACACATTAACGGGATTTCTTCATAATGTCTTAACTTTTCAGGTTAAAGTACTGAATCCTGCTTTCATGTATACTAGCCAAAATTGTAATTTGTGTGAGTTATATTATTCTGAATTTGCAATTTTCTTAACTGGAACAATTTCTCAGGTTTTATGTAATGAAAATAGAGGCAGCTATGTCACATATGTATTTTACACAGTACCTGTGATAAAATAGTCTGCTGACAAATCTAATTATTTATTAATTATAAATGCCTAGAAGTTAGAACAATAATTCACCATTTATTTGAAATATTTCATCTTTACAAGTTGTTTTACCTGTGGGGTTTTTTTGATTGGACAAGTTAATTTGAATGACATTCTGAAAAATTACTGTTTTTAAGCAAGTATTGCTGGACTTTCGAGGAAGTTCATTTTCACTTGTGAGCATAAATACTTCTTCCTTAGCCCAGTTTGATGAATTGGTCAAGTTTTGCTGGCGAATAGAAACATACTGTATGGCTTGAATATCTTGTCAATCAACCTTGAATTTAATAGTCTGAGTAACAAGTGAACAAAGACTTCCATGCTGCATATCACTAACAGGTAAATCTAGACAGAAAATGTCTATAGTGGTAAAGAGTTATTAGTAAATTTCTGATAATAAACATGTTTATTGAAATAATTGCCATTATTATATTGCTGATTTGTGACTAGGAAAAATATTTCTGTTTTTTTAATACACTGTAACAAATACCAGTATAAAATGCCTATAAATACCTATAAAGGTAATACCTGTGAAGGTAAATATAGATATATATTACCTACAACCGTAATGCCTACCAAGGTAAATGTAGGTTTACCTATACATATAAATATATTTGTTGCTCTGCATTTAGCAGTGGCTGTTTTGTGTATGGGCATACCTCTGTGAAGTCCTGAATGCCTACTTTCAGGTTTTGCTGTTGACTGTTAGATCTAAGTTCTACAGAAGGAAACTGTGACCAAGTTTCTGTTCATTTCTATTGTAGCATCTTATATGCTGATATCGTGGGGTTCACTCGCCTGGCCAGTGACTGCTCACCAGGGGAACTGGTGCACATGCTAAATGAGCTGTTTGGCAAGTTTGATCAGATTGCAAAGGTGGGTTTCTACTGGGCTGCTACTGTTAGTTTAAATAAGTCATCTTTAAAATACTTTTTCATCTTGGGGACACTTCTACCTTCAAGCAGCATTTCTGATGCTTTGGCAGGAATATTAATCTTGAAACGTGTGAAGAAAAAGTCTGGCTCTGGTCTGAGTACCACAGCGTGTTTCTGCCAGTGTGACAGTCTGTGAAACCCAAAATTACTCTCTCTAATAGGACCAATAGAGACAGCTCATGGAGACAGTAAAGATTAATGGCTGATTAACAGCTCTTTAAATGGACTTTTTGCAATAAGAAAGATTAAGAAAATCAAGAAAGAAAACTGATACAGTCAGTTTTCTGATCTCTGGAAATGCATTAAAGAAACAATATTGATCAAAGCAATTTTAATTACTGACCACAGGCTCTTGATTACTCAAGAAAAGGTTCAAGCACAATCAGAAGATTTTCTTCTGTTTCTTTAGGTGTCATTTTTATTGAAATTACATCAAATTTCGTGCTGTGTGTGAAGGTGAAATCAGAAACGCTAAAACAGATTAAAATTTTCTATGTTTTTTTATTCGTTCATAAAAACTATTGTCCAGCATTGGTTAAATAAAAGTAAACATCTTTACAATGCCTTAGAGTACAGAAGATAGAAGTAAGATTATGATTGCTAATTGCAGGAAGTATTGCACAGTACATCTTCAAAGATGTAGATGTGGGACACTAAGTCTTTTGATTTTGTATTTCAAACAAAAAGACTTTATTTAGATTGAGCATGTGATACTTGGGCTCAGTTCTTTAATCTAAGGCGCGAACAACGCTGCAGATACATGTTTTGCAGTGAACTTACTTCCTGATTTTGCCCATTAAGGATGGGGGAATCGTCTATATAAAACTCTCTGACAGCATTTCTTTTTTAGCAAGCCAAATCCTTTTCTGCTGAAACAAGCTTAAGTGACTTAAATGATATTAGCAAAATCATTTTAGTCTTTGCAACCGTAACCCTTCATTTGTGTAATTCAAGTTGAAAGTGACCATCTCACCTTGCTTTTATTTCCAGGAAAATGAATGCATGAGAATAAAAATCCTAGGTGACTGCTATTATTGTGTTTCTGGACTACCTATATCTCTTCAAAATCATGCCAAGAATTGTGTGAAAATGGGACTGGACATGTGTGAAGCCATTAAGTAAGTGCTGAACTTTTTATTGAATGATCGACAGTAAAAATTCTGTCTCTTTTCTATTTGTAGCTGTGCTCCTGGTTGAAACATTCAGACCTGCAGTAGTTGGTGTGTTTCGCTACAAAGTCCAGCATAGTAATCTTGATCTCAGCCTTAGCAAAGAAATATTTTTAGATATTAGGTTGTGCCAGCCTATCTCATCTCTACACCGTAAAGATGCTTAAGGGCCTGGAACACTGCTCATATGAAGAAAGACTGAAAGAACTGGGGCTGTTCACTCTGGAGAAAAAAAGCCCAGGGAAAGAATCTCAGTAATACACTCAAGTACCTGAAGGGAGAGTGCAAAGCAGATGCATCCAGGTACTTTGGTGGTGCCCAGTGACAGGATGAGAGATGATGGTCACGAACTGAAACACAGGAGGTTCCTTCTGAACATCAGGAAACACTTTTTTCACTGTGAGGGTGCCTGAGCACTATCACAAGTAGCCCAGGGAGGTTGCAGAGTTTCCATCCTTGGAGATACTCAAAGTCCAACTGGTGCAGCCCTGAACAACTTGCTCTAACTGGCTCTGTTTTGAGCAGTTGGATTATACGATCTCCAGATGACCTTTCTGACTTCAGCTATTCTGTGATTACGAGATGGTAAATTTCCCAATAGATACCATGGAGGACTTGGAAGCTTTGATTTTTGCAGAGTCATGATGCTGCCACCCACCAGAGTCAAACAACTCTGTGAGAGGCCAGAGGTCCTGGCCCCTGATGAGTTTTGTCAGGAGCAGTTGCCCCTCCACAATAAAGATGTCTCAGGCCCTGAGCCTGTGGAATGATACTGAGCTTGTCTACTAAAGACATTTCTAATGGCTTAGAGATTCCTGGGCTGAGAGGCCTACTTCCCATGTAGTTAAATAAGCAATTAAATATGCCCATCTTCCTAGACCCCAGGTTTAGATTTAGTTTCAATTTTTCTGTAATTACCTTTTTAGGTGAGAACTTTCTAAAAAGTCTTGTTAGTAACACATTAAGGCACTATTGAGAATTCTGCGTTTATCAGCAGTATTTTGGATTTGTGGGTTACTATATTTGTCCCTTATTTCTTTCATTGTTGGGCTTGTTCTGTCTTTGAAACAGAAAACAACATATTTGAGAATCCTGATGTGACTGTTTTTGAAATAGCAGTTGTAACTTATTTCAAGTAACTCAAGTAATAACAGAAAACTTGATAGGATTGTGAAAGAGGAAAAAGAAATATGGTTGTATCTGATGGGTTAATGCTTGTAAGGCAGCTGAGGATTCAGCTATGGGCATACTTGAGGAATGCTCTAGCTTATTACTGAAGAGTAGATTGGGAACAGGCTATAGGCAACTGTAGCAGTTCTGAAGATAATGGGACTTCAAAAAAAATCCTGTGAAAGGGCAGCTTTATTCCCCCTCATCTCTTCACCTGACTGCTGTCTGAACTCTCAGAGCAGAGCAGAAATAACTTTTGTATGCTGCCTGCGCTGAATTAGTTCTGCCACCAAAGCTGGACACATTTCAGTATGAGGGTACTAGTTTGGATTGTTGCGCATCATGGTGAAGGTTCTTAAACCTGCCTATCCAGAAACTTCAACTCAGATTTATAATTTGTTTGTTAAGCAAGGGGCTGATTCTGTTTATGTAGAAAACATTTTCTGGGGAAAGGACAATTAAAAACCCTTCCACCTCTTTTTTTTTTTTTTAAACCAAACTCAGATAATTAATTATTTGTAATTCATACCCGAAATTCTTTTTTGCTTTTAGGATTTAAAATACTGTGAATGGTTACTTATAACAGTTGTCATTAATGGCACAAATATCTTTTCTGTAGAAATGCTGAATTTCTTTTGAGTAAAATTACAGTATATCTAGGTGAGCTACACTTTGCAAAAATATCTATCATGTGGAAGTCTGGGTATTTGGTATACACCTCTGTGATTTGTTTTTTTAAAAAAATTGGCCTTTGGTTTTAAAACTTAGTATGCTGTTTTGTAAGTTTCTGTTCCAATTTTGATGGTTTTGCCCAAATAACATTTACCATTGTCCAGGTAGCAAAGTAAGAAATTCCTTCTGAGGTGCATGTGTGGTGTGCACCTCATCATGAAATGGACAATTATGTTGAACAGTGTGGCCTCAATGATTAACTAAACAGGCATACAAAAGTGATTCCTCTAATCCTTAAATACTACCCTCATATCTGTGTAATTGTAGTCACAAGAGGGTTTCAGCGTTCAGTTGCCTGGTCTTGTGATTCAATATAGGGTATTTATTCCATGGGTAGGTTAATTAATGCAAATTTGCTTCATTTCCTTTTAAGATATCCATGGAAAAGGTGTAGTAGTTGTGGAAAATAGGATTTTTGTCTCCTTACTTTAGGGAGCATTTGTAAAACTGACTCCTTCCCCTTGATTGGCTTTAAAATGTTGGATTTTTTTTCCCTGCAGCCTTTCGGTGAAAATGAGAGCTTTCTGGTTTACATTTCAAAAGACCTCTGTGCTGTGTGATAAATGTGAGTTAAAAGCATTTGCACAGAGTTTCTGGTCAACCTGCTGCTGTTTTACTTAAGAGAAAAAAGTATAGAAGGTTACAGGCTGGTGGAAAAACAATGCTAACCTCAAGCCATAAGTTGCCCTTCCCAAAGACTGAAAATATAATTTTACACATCACAATGCAGTGCTTTACATGAGCTCTAGAGAGGAATCTGTCAGTTCCTCACACTTCAGAACTTCCCAGGTTTTTTTGAAATAACTTTCAGCTCAAGCTGCTATCAAATCCGTTAATTTTTAATGCTGATTGATAAGGTCCTCCTTGGTAAGAGCAGCCTTATAGACTAGAAAATTATTTTGTAGTTATATAGCACATTCTGATCTGACTTTATTACTGCAGTCAGAATCCACAACACTCCTGTAGACCGGTACCTGATTGTCACAGCCTGTTTACATCTGTAACAAGTGAGGAATCTGTACCCTGTGTTTTCAGTGCCTTTCAAAGTATTATGTCAAGTATTGCAGCCTGCAGGTGAATAAAAAATTCTTATCATTAATCAACTCTATATTTTGTTGTGTGACTGCTGCATCATTGTGTGGAAGTGTCTCCTGAAATAATTCTGTGGCCTGTAACACTAGAAGTAGTAATATTCTTGCTGTTGGAAGTGTGTCACTCAATATATGTCTGACTCACTCTGTCTAAAATATCTTTTTTGTCAGATATGAGTTTTTGTTATATTCAGTCACTGAGGTACAAACTGACCCCACAGTACGTAAGTTATTAAAGCAGTTTGCTGGTTAGATTAACAGTTTTGTATCCATTTTACTGCTTCAATATGGTTTCAGTAACAGTTCTCTCTGAAGCAAAAGGGAGGAATTCTACTAAATTGCAAGGTGTTCTGTAGTACAAAGCCTTATTGAGTCACGTTTCCTGATGATGCGTAGCTCCATTTTGAGCAATTCAGCCTCACTACACTAGAGATTGTTTCCATTTAAACACATTAGTAGTCTCATTGATTAATTGCTTTGCTTCTCTGCTCTATATTGGAACAAATCCAATTTTTCTTATAGTCCGCAGCCTGCTTGCCCAGGAGTGGGATGCTCACCTTATCAAGCCATAGATGCCAATGCTGCCAGTGGTGTTGAGAGCTTGGCCACCTTAACTGGGTATTTTAAGGCTAGAGCTTATCTGTTAAGGCAAAATATGTTTGTGTATGAATATATGTGTTGTTTTTCTTAAGCTCAAACTCTATCTGCTTGTCTGTCTGGTGACTTCCTAATTTACAAGTTCCTCAGCCACAGATTCTTGAAGCCTGTCTTTGACTTGGTAGCATGAAATGTGTTCCATTTCAGAGGAAAGTGAAAGAAACTGTTGGATGATGTGGCTGTACCAATTTTAAAGCTAAATACAAAACAAAATATATTTTTTTAGGTAGGATTTCATTCCTACAAGTCTGCTCCAAAAAAGAACTATGTTGGCAGTTCGCAGGGAGCTAAGTGCTCAAGGCTCACTGAATGTCTTAAAGCATGTAAGACAAGACTAGGTGAGTCTTTGATACATTAGTCCAGAATTACTGATGAGTAAAGCTCAGATAAACAGAGTAGACGCTTTCCTAATGACCTGAAGTGTAGAGTTGCTACAACTACCTGTAAGCTAACAATACCTGTGAAAAACATAGAATCCTTACAAATTCAAATTTCAGGCTGCAGTAGGAAAAGTACAGTCTTGATGAGTATTGTGACTGCCTAGCCAGGATGGGCACACTGACTGTGGTGTACTGAGGTAAACTGGAGACACTGTGGGAGCAGAAAATGAAATACTAGTGGGAAGTTTCAGATATACTTGTGTAGGTAAGGCAAGTGTCCTATGGGGATGGGATAGGCTACAGTCTTGGACGCATTCAGTACTTGCATTGTCATAGCAATTGTTCAGGGAGCACAGTAGAGAAGTAGTAAACTCTAATTTGGTCTAGAGTAACACTTCTAATTTAAAATCTTCTGTGGTTTCTTTAATCTGTAAGACAGAAGATTCCGTTCTGGAACATATTCTACTTGCTCACCTCCTTGATTCCTCAGAGCTTATTATAAAGCAGACTTTATGGCTTGCTTTCCAGAATATGGCAGAGCAGCCTTTTGACAAGCACTCCTAGAGGACAAATGTTCCTCTTCCACTTTCTCCAGTTTTGTAAAACACTTTTTTTTCCCAAAGTGTTAAGCTTGTGTCATATTCCTTGTGCTGAGCAAAGTGGTTGTCATTTGCTGACTGCTTACAAAGATCATTTAGAGCAGTTCATTTTCAACTGTGTCAACTACAGGAGAGCAGTATAAAATGACAAGGTGAAGAGATACCAGTAAACATGTGATAGAAACTGAGGGAATTAAAAAACTTCTCCTCCCCTATTTTTAATAACTTCAAAACACAGTTTAACAAAGTACTTTCAGTCATGCCTCTTGTTATTTTCATTTCCCAGAAAAAGAACACTTGAGGTCTACTGCTTACACATAGGATTTACCATATCAAATTAAGCCTGTTAAGCTCTGCGTTCCCTTTCAAAAAAAAAGAAGAGAAACAGGCCAGTTTAATTCTGTAGTTCAGAAGGTACACAGCTGATGATTCGCATTATTGAGACTGAAAATGTTGCTAGAGCTATGAACCTGACTCATATACAGGAGCCATTTGATATTTTTTCCTACTATCAGCACCCTGAATTCCCTCAATATAAATATATGTACATGTTCCTTATTATTGGTTAGGTTTTGGTCCGCGTGAGCTGGGGCTTAAATACATAAATCCAGTTAAGTTACAGTCTTCCCGTTTCTTAGAACTCTGTAAGCCTGAAGACATCCAAATTCATTTTATAACCCTTTACATATGTCGTTAGGTACCCATATGACTTATGTCTGAAAATCTTCTGGTTGTTTGACTTTAGTCACCCACCGTGATTCAGAAGAGCCTCTTCTGGAAGGATGAATGCCTATCTTAAGTTCAGGGCTCTTCTGAGATTTGTTTTGAGGCGAACAGACACTTCAACTATGTCTAAAGTCACTGAAGAGGTCAAAGGTTTAGGTGTGGTCTAGACAGTGGGGGTGGCCTCTCATTCTTTGTATAACAATCTAGTGGGTACAGCATTCACCAATGTGTGGAAGGTGGTTGAGCCTGTGTTCTCCACAGCCTGAATGGCTCTGAGCCCATATCCCCAAAACCAGAATATCCTGAGGTGCTGCATTTTTCATCCTTCCTCTCAGAGCAGAACCATTTGAAAACGGGCATGAAAGGGTGATGCAACCTGACAGAAGTCAGATATGAGAAAGTCTCCAACATAGATTTTGGGTCTTCAGATAGAAGGGTGCATAACAGTAGTTACAGATCTCCAAAATATGTTTGTTGCATTGTTGCTGCATTAAAAGCCATACCAAAGTCTGCCTGTAGAACAAAAATAGTCCATAGATTCTACCATGAGACCGAACGTTTCCACCACTTAGTTCAGCCCTCCCAAATAATTTCAAACGCATATAAAAGAAGGGATTTCAGACATGGACTTGAGAATTTATACTTACTGCAAATAGTTGGAAATATAGGCTGTAGTAAAAGTGATACATAAAAATAATCCTAGCATAAAGAGAATGGAAGCAATGCTAAGAAGAAATAAACGTTACCACCATTGTTACTGCTAATCTGACTGGTAATTTAAAAAAAAACAAAGGCCTTATTATGTTATTAACACAGATTTTCTTCTCAACTACAGGAAAGTAAGAGACGCAACTGGGGTTGACATCAATATGCGTGTCGGAGTGCACTCTGGGAATGTGCTTTGTGGAGTTATTGGGCTACAAAAGTGGCAGTATGATGTCTGGTCACATGATGTTACTCTGGCAAATCACATGGAAGCTGGAGGAGTCCCAGGGTAAGAGGCTTCTCTGTTAACCTTTGGACACATGGATTTTTGTAGCATGGAGAAGTGCATAGGTACCATGTCTTCAGCCATCAGCCTTCATGGAGAAACCTGAACTAATTCTTAGTGCTGTCATAAAATAAAAACCAAACCAGACATTTAGTATTTCCTGTAATTTAAAGAGTATTTTCTTGTGGATGGAAACCTTTAGATTTATGGCCTTGAGGGACTGTAAATGAAGTGAGCAGTGTATAAAAAGCTAGTAAAAAAGGTTGGTCAGGTTCAAATTATGCTTTTGATTGGTATTTGTGATTCTGTCATTCTTTTAAAATATAATTTCAGCCGTGTTCACATCACCTCAGTCACCTTGGCACATTTGAATGGAGCTTACAAAGTGGAAGATGGGGATGGAGATGTGAGGGACCCATATCTGAAAGAGCATAATGTTAAGACTTACTTTGTAATCAATCCTAAGGTTAGTAGTACTTTTATTTTGTGGCCAGTCATAGTTATTTTTGAGAAGGACCACTAATCCCTTTATTAAATAATTCGATACCATAAGATATTGATCAGAGCTATTCCTACTGCCTACAAATACATAGTGTTTCCAATGCAAATCTTTCCCGCTCTTCAGAAATAAGTCTCTGATATTTCCCAGCAATATCATTAAGAATTGCAGGTTCTTAGCATCTCTCCATTTTTAAGTTTCTAAGCATGCAGATGTATGTGGTACCAGATGATGCATTACAGCTTCAAAAGGTAATGAACACCAAGACTGATATCCCCTTTTCTTCTCTGTCAACCAGGGAGAGAAGCGAAGCCCTCAGCACCACATCAGACCTCGACATACTCTTGATGGAGCCAAAATGAGAGCTTCTGTCCGCATGACCCGGTACCTGGAATCTTGGGGAGCAGCCAAGCCATTTGCACACTTGCACCACAGGGACAGCATGACCACTGAAAACGGCAAGATTAGCACAACAGTAGGGGTCTACTTATGTCATTTCATAGAATTTAGCAATATTTGAAAGGAAAAAGGTGCTCACTGCTACATACCTGGTTATTTCCGATTGAACAAGATACATGCGTTTGTACAGGGCCTAAACTCAGTGAAGTAGCTTCTCCATTGGCATGTGAGCTTTGGATTAGACTCTAAGAAGCCAGGTCTTGCTATAAGTGCATCTCTGAGTTATAAGGACTCCAATATGCCTAGTAAAATACACAATATGACCCTCTGAGCTTGACCCCCAGTCACAGCATGTGGAGTGGCTGCCATTCAACTTTTGGAGAGATATCTTTGGGAAGCAACGCTTTCAATACAGAGACATTCCCTGAGATTTATTGGCTATTTAGCCACATTCTCTGTTGGGAGCATGGCCAAACCTGAAGTGCAGGCTGTGAAATTAAAATATCCCTGTGGTACCTGGAATGGACTTTATTAAAATAGAGTTCTCTGGGCACTGTAACATCTACCTTTTGAAGGTGCACTAACCACTCATCAGATATGGTTGATGGCCTGAGTCACAGTACTATAGTGCAATGTTACATCTCTTGCACTGTATTTCTTTTAAATTTTGCTAACACTGTTTTACTGCTGTCAGTAAGATGCTGTCCATCCACAGCCTATACATTGCATTACCTTCTAAAAAGTGCGAACATAAAGGTAAATTCTAACAGTTTTCAACATTGATACTCCGTTTTGTTCCTGTTACATATGAGGACGTAGGACTGAGCCACCTAACCCATCTTGATCATTACAGTGCATCAGAATGAGGATTGTGATGTGTTCATTACAGAAAGAACCCAACCATCACTATTAATCACAACGTAAATGTGACTGTGATGGCTATTATTGCTATCAATAAAAAATAATGACTGTTGTCTGTATTTGGCCACTCGGGTTTGTTTCTTTTTGTTTCTGCAATTTTAATCTAAGGCTAGAACTATTTTGTTCGGAAACTTTTCTCTTTACTTGACCCTGTTTTCAACATTATTTTTAAAGCAACTTAATGTTGTCAAAGTCTGTTATATTTCATAGATATTTTTGTTTGTTTGTTTTTTAGGATGTTCCCATGGGGCAGTATCATTTTCAGCGTTGCAGAGAGAGGTACATTTATTTTAAAAAATCATGTGTTCATGTAAGGTCCATATAAATATATATACATAATATGCATTCATGTATATATAAGGCATGCTTTCAACTATTGAGGGCCATTTCTCACCCAAACTATTTTTTCAGCTGACACCTTTTACATAGAGAATGGAAACCGATTTGGCAGACATGTTACTTCTGAATTGCGAATGCACTTCCTGCTAACAAACAGCGTCATTCTGAATTAGTATAAGTATGTTGGTGGGCTACTATTCGTTTTTCCTAACAACCCAATTGGTCTATCAGCAGGGAGAAAATTATGTGCAAAAAAAATCAGAGGAGCCACAGAGGGATAAGAAAAGGGAAGATGGAAACAGCTGTTACTAATTTGTATTAACAACAGCTAATGATACGTACTAAAAGAGACATTTAGTTGCTTTGTATTGGCATTGTGTTCTATTATTTCAAAGTCTGCAGTATGTTTGGGGTAGTAAACATTCAAAAGGCTTTTTGTGGTCTTCCTGTAGTGCTCCTGCTGCACAAAATTTTTTGCAAAATCACAATCACTTTAAGTTTTCATACTGCTCATTGGTACTTAGTGACAAGGGCAAGATGGGGAGAAATGGAAACAGGGTTGAATGACATCTGTTTAAAAAAACAAGCATAGGACTGTCAGAAATCTGGAATGGTTAATTTTTATTGCAGTGACCTGTTAACACTTCAGATTATGTCTTTCTTGTAAAGTTATAAGTTATATGACAAGTACCCTAAATCATTTGAAAGTAACCTTTAAATAGTTGTATTTTTATTGTCTTTGGTTATGCAAGCAAGTCACTCTGTCTGTTCCTTCCCCATCTCTCTGCTTGGCAAGTGTCTCCTCAACAAATCACTGGTTACTGGAGAGCTATGCAATTACCTGAAATATTCCTAAATTCTAGAAGATGAACAAGTTCTGACTGGATATGTATGCTGTTAATAAAAACAGTCTCTCATTTTAAAACTGGGCGTTTACATTTGGACAGTCTGTCAGAAGGGCTTCTATCAGCCTTATGGTAAAAAAAAAAGATCATTGGACTGTGATATTTGCAAATAATGCAATTCTTTAAGATTCTGAGATGTTCCTGCTTTTGTGTTTCTAAATTCCACTCCATAAAAGATCCAAAAGGTACTAACGTTACCGTGTGCCTTGATACCATATTCTGCAAGGTGTTTCTAGAAACCATTACTGGAATCTAATGTCCGTAATGAGGCATATAACTAGGATTCTAGGTAAGCTAGTTAGTCATTCCCAGAGGAAAGAGCTAAAATTATAATAAGCACTTTGAGAATCAGCATTTTATTAGAATATCAAAATACGGAGTTTGAAGCCTGACTGTAGGCTTGTGTTTGTGGCAATCTTAGCTCTTATCTAGTTACATGATAGTCTTACATTGTTAGGGATCTGCCAAGAGGATTAACTGTGATGAGATAATGTCTCCTCAATCTGTCTAGTTATTTCTCCTAGACATATTGTTTCAAGTGTGAAAAATAAGTTATAAACACTTCCTTACCCAAATTCTACAGCATTGAATAGACATGAAATCAGCCGGGTTGTTTAAAGTTACTGTAAGTGCACTAGGATAACTTCTGTATGAATCTGACTCCTGCAACAGGTTATCAGTTTTGGGAAATAACCCAAAAACTTGATGTTGGAGAAAATCTGCATTCAATTTGTAGGCTTAGAAAATTTTTGTAAGCAAAGAATCAAATTTCAGATCTCACTGTTGACATCTTACAAAACACTGTTTGTTATTTAAGATTTCAAGAGGTAGAGAAATAATTTAGCAATATTTGAAATACTCCATTTTTAAGGAGAGTATAAGTGCTGAAAGGACTGGTGATGTTTGCAGTAATGTATATTAGCAAAGAAAAACCCATTCTGATGATACTCTGTTGTGTTCATGCTGAGTCCAGTGAAAAGAAAAATCCTTTTTTCTTTTTATAAATAGAGTTATAAATAGAGAAACATGACATATGTTTGAAACTAATTTCAGACTTGATGCTCAGTTTTCTTAAAAATAATAACCAAGAAAAGAAAAATTAGGAGGCTTTTGGTAGAGAATACTTATTATGCCTCAGTGCCGTAGGACATTATTGCCCATCATACAATTCTGACAAGAATTTTTAAAAATAACTGAAAGAAACAGGACTGTTCTATGAATTTGAGCATATTCTCATTCTTCTTCATGAATTCATAACACTGCGGAAGACTTTCCTTTAACCAGAATTTCTTGAACTCTCTTGTTTTGCTTTTTGTTTTGTAGTTTTGGTTTTGGTTGTGTGTTTGTTTTTTTAATGAAATGTTTTCCTGTGTTTGTTTTTAAAGTGCACCCTAATAGCTCAACTCTAGATTTTGGTGTGTCAGACTCCATAGCTTATGGTTTTTTTGTTAAAAGCTTATTATGAAACTCACTGTGCCTGAAACATACAGCTACTATTTCAGCATAAACGTTAGAGAATTGTTTTTATCTTCACAAGTTTATGCCAGCTATCACCCCATTGTTTAAAAGTTTATTAACAATGTAATGATTTTCCAAACTAACCTCCCACATTTTTCATTTCAGAACAAAATCACAGAAAAGAAGGTTTGAGGAGGAACTGAACGAGAGAATGATCCAGGCCATTGATGGAATCAATGCTCAAAAGTATGTTTTTGTCCTCTGTGGTCTCTTTCCCTCAACTTTGACATAAATCTGCAACAGAGGGTAGAGTTTACTGTTTCTCACTCCCACATGCACGCAGAAGTCTGAAGTGAAGATGTCACTAATGCTGGCATAGGAAGCTCTCCACATTGTGAAGACAGGCTGTACAGTAACATTTTCTGCTACGTAGGATAAGACAATGCCTGTGAATCATGGTTGGCAAAAGTTTTGCCTTGTCTTGATTTTCATGGCAAAGGGATTTTTGCTCAGTTGGGCAAATTGTTGGAGGAGGCAATGCAGCATGTGTTTTCTGTGTCCTACGAAGAGCTGGAGGCAATATTGATGTTCTCCATTTGCTGGTGAATAGATAAGACTGAGAGAAAAATCAATACCAACCCAAAATAAGTGTTCAGGTTTCTTATATTTATCTGATGAAATAAGGGAATTGCCCTTCAAAAATGTGGACAATGATAGTGATGAATTACATATTTTCCCTTCTACTTCTGAAACTCAGAATCTTAATCAGCTTAGTATTACACCTAATTATTAACTGCTCATATGTCATATTTGTTTTTTTGCATCTAATAGTCCTATTAAAGGGTACTTGACTTTAGGAAAATATTTTTCAGTGATTATTTATAGAAAAGAGTGTTGATAGTTATAGGTCATACAAAAAATACAATGAAAGAGGGTAGGTAATGTGATGGGCAAAGCCTTTTGATTGCAATAGACTTGCCTAAGACAACTAATTTTGGCAGTTTTTGTGTGTCTTCAGGTACACTTGCTCTGGATTGTAAAAATGATGGTTTGATGTCAAAAGTAAAGCAACTGCATAAAGGCATTAAAGGAAAGTATTGATATGATCACACTGCATGTTGTTTTATCTCAGAGAATCTCGTATCTAATTAGTGCATAAAATTCAGAGAAACTTGGGGATAAAAGGCATTTGGGTGATAAAAAAGGTTTCTGAAAATGTTTCAGTGCATTTTGGAGTTACAAGGGGAATTTCAGAAAGATAAGGAGCGATCTTATATATCAGAGGGGCTGAATGCCACCTTCCAAAACTATATTCTCTACCTATACCTGTATTGATTTGCTGATTGAGTCACTTCAACAATATTATTCGGTAGGATACCTAAGTTGTCAAAAGTGCTGATTCCCTGAACGGCAAGTTAATTCAATAATATTGCAACTATGTGAATGCTAAGCACTTGGAAAAAATTAGATAAAAGATTTCTTATAGCTAAGACACAAAACTAATTACATTTTTGTTTTCTTTATAATTGTGCTGTTTGTGCCTCAGTTTTTTGGCTGCAAAATGACAGTAACACTATCAGCAAACCTAATGGAGGGGTTGTGAAGCTAAATCTTTTGCTTCTGTGAATCAAGAGGCAAACTTTTAAGAAAATCTATGGGAAAACTGGTATTTCTAAATGCTTTTAAGTGTAAAGTTTGGATTGTGTAGTGAATAGGTCTATGACTGAATGAAGAAAAAAACCCATAAAATTAACCATTTTTTTAACCTTTCTAATGAAAAAATTGCATGGAAATAATTCCAAAGCAAACATTCATTGTTTCTGTTTCAAAGCAAACAGGCATTGTTTCTTCCACCCTGAGCTCTCAGCACGGTCTGACTTTTTCATCTGCGTCATGGTTCTTTGCCACGTGTCGTTCTGTGAAAAAAGTACCTGGTTTCAAGCAAATGGTCATTTTATGTGGGTTTTTGGACATTACATGCCCAGGTGTTTAACAGCCAATAACTGGAAGATAAAGGAATGTAGGTTCTGTATCTTTTTAGTCCAAGACAAAGCTGTAGTCCAAATGAATCGCTATTTTCACACAGTGTAAATCAGCGCAGTACCCGTTGGAATGGTACCTCAGGTTTTTAAAGCAGCGCAGCATTTTCTCTGAGCTCCTTCCCTCGCTGCTCTTCTGCTGCTTCACAAGCCTCTCCACAAAACTGCCAAGCACCACATGCACATGCTGTCATTCACTCAGGGTGTGTGGGTTCAATTCCTTCTTCTGGAATGCAAATGAAACAGTGGCATCTAAAAAGCAGCCCTCTGGCCTTACAGCATGATCCAAAGTAGTAGATTTAGTTGGCAGTGCTCCTTGCAAAGTTGCAGGAGGAAAGTTATGACCTATTTATTCATTACTGTTCTCTTAGAGAACTACATTAAAAGATACATAAATACAGATTTAAAAGAGCAAGTAGGGAACAAAGAGCTTCTGTCTGTTAGCTGAATGCCTTAGCCATTAGGGTGTAACATCATACTTTCTCCACGTTTCTTTTCCCCATACCATAAGCAAAGTATTCCTGGCTGCAAAGTGTCCATCCTGCACACAAGCGGAATAAGTAGCCCTAGTTATACCACGCTGAACCTTCGTGGTTAGGGAACTTGTGTAGGACATGTGATGGATGGATAGCAATCTGCTAGCTAAATATATACCTACAGAGGGAGCTAAACTAAAGTTGTTTGCTCTTTGATAAGTCGGTTTCTGTGTTAAGGAGATACACTCTCTCTTCCCTCTCTTTGTTCTTTAAGTCAGGGTAGTTGCTATGTTGTGTGCACAATTCCTACAGTACATTACATTGTCATCAGTGCAAGCCCTATCAAACCACACGCCTCTGTGGGTATAGGCAGAATTCAGCTGTCTGTCTGTGTTGTTCCTTGAATTGCAAAAGAATTTAAACAGAAACTTGGTAGCTAGCTTCCCAGGAGGCATATACCCACGTACTTGCAGATACTTCGTTAACTTTTAGGGTCATCAGGGAGTCAGGGTGGAGGCAGAATTTTTTAGCCCTTATATTTCTGTTCCAAAGGTATGTAACTTTGTGCTTCCTCTTCTGTACTTACTCTCCATTTCCATTTGCCTGTGTTACACAGTTTTCCTCATCTCAGACCCCTTGGCACCTGCTACCTGAAACCAGTATAATTTTTCCTGAGATTTAAAGTAGAACTAAAAGCTCCTGAGAACGTCAGCTTGTAATGTGGTGTATGAGGCAGCATTTGCTCTAAATGGCACTACTGACTTCACACGCAATCAAGTGTGTACAGACCAAATTAGGCTTTTGGGAGTAGATCTGCAGACAGAACTTTTTAGCAGTGCGGTAATGGTAATTAAGTCAATCTGCTTGACAGATACTGTAAGAAAAAAAAAAAGGAAAATTAGTTAACAGTTTGCAGAAGGTGGTTACATTTTGTTTTGTTTATTATAACTAAATGGAAAAAGGCTTGCACTTAATTTTCACAGTCTATCAAATATTTTCCTCATACTGAATGTTTTCTCTAGTAGATTACAACTGGACCCAAACAAAATCATGCTATGTGCAACAGCCTATCGTATCTGTTTCTTCTCAGAATCCTAACTGTAATCAGATGTAGATGTGAGCCATTGAGGAGTAAACTGGGAAATATATTATTGAATTAGGCATACCTAGAACTGAATGTGTTTTCAGCCCCTTTTTATAATGAAACTGATTTCACAGAACAGGGACAATCTGCCAGGAAAGGAAACAAATACTTTAGATTTCACAAATCAAAGCTAATAGCTTACACTCTACTCTGTCCACTCCTGTTCTTCCAGGACCTTAATTTAGGATATAGTGCACTGTGGTTCTTTGCTGCTACTTATTTGCATTGCAGCCTGTCAGTTGAGACATTCCCTTCTATTTAGAAGGCCTTAGCTACACTACTATCCTAGAGCCTAATTTAAAGTTATGGTGGGAAGTGTTGCAAAAAAATATCAAGCTTTGCTGTTATTGTTCAAGCTCAAATATTGTATGTTCACAGAAGTAGTTTGCTTAAATACTTTTTTCAAATTTACCTAGTCTCCCTGAGATGCAAGCAACCTAACCCTCTTGAAATTTAAATATTCTGTTTCTTTTCAAGTGTCCATTAAAATAAATGTAGACTTTCATATTAGAACACTTCATTTTGTAAAAGCTATGTCAAGCTTTTGTCAAGATTCACTTATTTAAAATAGATTTGTCATTTCCATGTGAGTACTTATTCTATTTTGTATTTCCCATGTTTAAGCAAGGAAGTTTTTATAATCAGTAAAGAGATCAAAATCTGCCTGTAGAGTACATGGTCAAGAGACTAATACAACTCAAAGACAAAATCACTTCACCTCTTTCAATAATGTGTTTTACATTTTCACTCAGAATAGGAATTCATAAAGTGTAATTTACCTGCCACTCTTGCATATCATAACAGTGTGCTTCTTAAAGCTGCCTCAAGAAGGATGGTTTTTATCTCAGGTTCTCTTCTGTGCACTGGGTATACTACAGTATTTTGGACGAGTGCAATTATTAGTGTCAGAATTACATCATATATATCTCTCCCTGAACTGTCCTTAGAAATGATCCATTAAAAAAATGGTTCATCAGAGCTTTTGTTTCATGCATATGTTAGCAATAGAGTCAAAAGGAAGAGGGGATTTATAGTTTCCACTTACTGTCAGTGCAATTCACCATAGACATTGCAACACACAAGAGCTTGCTTTCTTCAAAGTGATTGTCTTATTTTACAGCATTTCAGTAATATGAAAAGACAGGACTACTTGATTCTTATGTCAATTATAATATTCCTTTTCTTTTCTAGGCAGTGGCTTAAATCTGAAGATATTCAAAGAATATCACTTCTTTTCTATAATAAGACTCTGGAAAAAGAAGTAAGTTATTTTCACTGCTAATTCACGGTTGATTCCTTCTTTCCCTCATGCTAAGGGAGGCTTGTATCCCTTGCTTTTGTAACCCAGAGCCATGGCCACAGCACTTCTCCTGTAGGGATAAGTGTTCAAACCTTACAATAATATTTTAGCTTATTTACAGAAGAAATTTTATGAATGTGATGTCTGAGAGTGCTTTCCTGTTTGTAAGGCTCTGTGGCTCACTTGAATTTCTTGAAATTTTCATGGTCTCGCAGAAGTGGGAGGAGGTTTGATAGTCCAGATTTGATGTAACTGGAATAAAGAATTTCTGAGTTGCATCACCTACATCCTCAAAACCCATTTATCAAACTCCACTGTTTTTATTTTTTTCTTTTGCCATGTCTCAAAGAGTCCACCTGTAGTAATGATAGTCTTGTAGTGATACCAGTTGTTCGTTAGTTTTCTCCATATGGACTTGATGGTCACAGTCATCCTGGGGAAACAATGCTATAGCTGTTTTTTTAAAAAGATACCTAGCTGTCTTGGATGCAACACACTAGATGTTCTTCTGACTAATAGGTGTGATAAACCAAGTTTGAGATGTGTGTACAGATGGATGTTGTTTCTAGCCCTTGGGAGTAATGATCAGAATGAAAGATTCGTCCCTTTTAGGTGACTGTCATGACCACTAGCCTAGAAAGTCAGGCCTTTTCTTTGTTTTCTGGCCTGGCAGAACTGCAGTTTGTTTCTGCATACTGACACAGCTTCCGCAGGAAGACTGGAGAATTGTCTCTTTCTGCTTTCTCATAGGCACAGGGCAGCTGATAGCTGAACAGTTATGCTGTCCTTCAGGGAAGTAAGAGGTAGATTTAACCACAACTGGGTGTATAAATAAGTGAACCTGATGAGAATGGAGTAGAGGTAGTATGACCATACTGTTTTCACACTGTACGACATAGGTGCAAGTATCCCTTGGTCCCGTGTGGTGGTCAAGTACTTATTTAGTTATTTTTGTAGCTGTCTTTCAGTTCAAAGCATCTGAAATAATTTTCAGATTCTTTCACAGCTCAGCAGAATAGTGTTTTTATGGCCAGTCGCCAAAGGCATGTGTTGTATGCCCTTGGCAAAGCATAAGGGTGAAAAAAGTTACGAGGCTTCTTGAGGCTGTTTGTTTAGAAGATGGCCTACGAGAGAAGAAGCTAGACCTGGTGTGATGTCATCCATAGTGTTTAAAGGGTACACTGAGTGGATCGAAGGTGTGCCTAGAACACATTCAGATTTTAACGTGGTTGGTATTAACCAATGAATTCTGAAAGAGAACTTCAGGGAAAAACATCGTATGTCCCCTTTGGACAATCAGGGAGTCAGGACTTAGAAGACAATCAGGGAGATAAGTTACTTGGCTATGTAGATGCTCCCTGTAGGAGTCTAATCTCTTTTAGACTGTAGAATGCTATGGGACAGCAAAGAACTAATTGTTCTTTTCGGATCAGGCTTTTTAATATATTTCTTCACTGCCTTTTAATGACTCACCAGTCCAGTCTTGACTTTAAAGAACTCAGTAAGAAGCCTGCTTTTGATTGAAAAGGAGCTTTTCAGGTCTTCTAACACCTGAAAGTACAGCAAGGTAATAGAGCAAAAAAATTATTTAACCTAAGGAGTGAGTTGCCTGACTTCATTGGGAAATGTCTGGAGAAGTGTGCAACACTGAAATGAATTTACAAGTGGGTTGGAATCTTCTTTTTTTTTTTTTTTTAATTAAACTTTTAATGATGAATTTGGCATAGTCCTGTTCTGTGGAAGAAAAAAAGCAAAACTATTTGACATGGCTACTTAAGCAGTTCAAGAAGTAAAATAATTCAGTACTATGCCTAATAATCTGTAGCCCAGTGTGAGTGGATGTGGAAGTCATTGAGCAACAGGAAATTTACTGTTGCTAAAGACTACCTATACATATCTGCACCTTTAAGCTGAAATTTCAGTTGAGTGATATTTTATCTGCTTTGGAAATTGTGTTTTTAACATTGCTTTTTTTTCCTTCTAGTATCGAGCAACTACTCTGCCTGCATTTAAATATTATGTGACTTGTGCCTGTCTCATATTCTTCTGCATTT
>VZZY01000063.1:48717-92090 GCA_013400335.1 Eurystomus gularis
AATTCATATATGTAAAAATAAGTAATACAAGCTATAAGTTTGTGCAACTAAAATTACCTGTAAAATAAGTGTGACAATTGGACACACTTGTGGAGTGGGACAAAATGGATTGCAGAATTGGGACTGTGATTAAATAAGTGTTTTTAACATATTACTGTGGTAACACAGCTCTATTCAGCATGCAGAGCATTTCTAATCTTAAAATGTCTCATTTTAAAACTAATTTTAAAGTATTATAATCAATTACTGGCATAATTATTTCTATTGGAATTTATATATTATGAGCTAATTTATATTTGTGCATATAAATCAACTATATTTTTATCTATGCATATTCTAGGAAGGCTGAGAAAACTGGAAGACAGTTCCAATAAAAAGTATTTTATTAAGACTTCTTAAAATGGAATTTTGTTGTTGATTGTTTACATAGTGGAAAGTTGATCTTTGTTTTGTAGCAGTTGTTTCCAAAACCAACACCATATATTCCTTGCAATACAGTGTTTCTTCACTCACGGTCTTTTCTCCTGCACAGCACTTTCAGGTGTAGGACTTACAACCTTAGCTGATTGATTGACCTTATGCTGTAGTACTTATATTTTAATTCAAAGCCAGAAGGAACTGTTAGGTCATTATAAATTGACTTTCCATGCTGCAGACTTGTTTTATAACATGTGTAAAGTTTTATGGACTTCTATTCAGATAGTTCTTCCCAGATAGTTTCTAACACAGAGACACAGGCAGCAAAGGGACATTCTTCCAAGTTCAGCAGTATTCTGCACATGGTTCAATCTGACTTCAGGAATTACTATTGCAAAATATGAAATAAAGACTTACGACTAATTTTGTTTGTAATTTTGCATAATGAGTATATTTTACAAGCTCATACTGTATTTTGATTAGTACAGGAATTAATTCAGGGAAATTCATGGTTTGTGATACACCAAAAACCGAAGTTGGATCTAACTAATCCCTTCCAGCAATATGATTTATGAATCTGCTTTTATGTTTTGATCTAGATTTTTCACCTATCATACACGTACGAAGATACTCATTTTGCTATACCCTTGTCGCATCTCTTAAACCAGTTGTGTAGCTCATTAAAATGTATCAGATACTTGAATTAAGTGAACTCTAGGAAGCCGAATTCAACTGAGGGAAGTGTTCTCCAATTCATAAAAGTATATGTTGATATTACATGATCTCTTTCTAACATCAGAGCAAGAGACACATATGATTTATCATTTTCATTATCAAAATGGAAATTACCTTTTATTGCTTTGATAGAGATGCATATTAAATTGTAAAAGCAAGGGTGTAAAATCAGGTATTACCAACATGAATGGTACTAAAATTCAAGGGGTCTGTGGGTTAATTTAAGAGATGCAAAAATGGAAGACAGAAAGGCAAGATATTATACAGGCATCTGCCTCTTTCCTAGAAAACTGTGAGCATTACAAATTGAGAAAAAAAAAAAAGAAGAAAAATCACCAGTGTACGTAGTCTTCACAAATGTAGCTTAAATGGAACATCCTCCAGTGCTGCAAATGTTATTTCCTTCCAAGAATAAATAAATAAATAACAAATCAATCATAGTTTAGTTTAAAATTCTATCTAGCCTTTTTGTTTTCTTCCAAAAATTCTACTGGATTTTTAAATGGTGATCTAATGAAGACAGGGAGATAAACTACATCTATCATTGGGTTTTATTGATTCACTATTCCATTAATATGGTTTTGCAGCAGCGTAATATCATTGATTTCTGTGCAGGCACACCACCTGCTGCTTTAAAGTAGATTTGGAGAGATTTGATGGTGAGTAACATCCAGCAAGTTGCAAGTAATAAGGAATATCTCCAAGATCACAAGACATCTAGGCTGAAGTAATTTAATAATGTTTTAATTTTCCCGGGGTCAATAAACTGATGTGATGTTTTCTTAATAAACTCTACACAGAGTGGTAAATATCAGTTTAATCAAGTAAACAATATCTTTGGGTGAAATGTATCATTAGGAGCAGGGCTTTATTGTGATATCTAAAATGACCGCAAATCCTGATTACATTTCCTCAGAATGGGCCTTCAGTGGCTCTCTAGCATTCTTGGTTTACTGAGTGATGGAAGTATCTCTAGTAATTCACAACAACACTACATTCTTGACTTAGGGAAACAGCCAATGAACATGGAATTGGTAGTGTTCTTTTTTTGAAATACAAACTGGTGAATTTTTTGAAAGTATATTCCTATTGAACAGGAGTTACTTCTTGTGCTGTTCAAGTAAGTGATATGTTTGAGGCTAAATTTAAGATTCTTCCCAAGATTCTTCCTCACTTTCTGAGGCTGCTATGTTCAAGAAACTTTGTCCTTTTTTCCTGAATCATGCCAAACTCACAGTCATCTTGTTCTATCCATGGTACCTGATTAGGAGGCCTTGATGTAGTATTTCCAGTCAGGCACAGCTGAATTTCTTCATAGAAAAGTTAGAAAACTTTGAAAGCAGGCATGTAAAATGTAAGACAGTGTAAAGAAAACCACCATTACTAACTACTTTTCTGCCCGATCTGATTTAAAAAGAATCTCAAGTGGAGATAGAATACTCAGATGATTTTTCTTAACACTGATAGTGCTGTTAGTCTGCATAACCACTGAATCCATTGATGGCTTAGTGAAAGCATCAGTTGAATTAAGAAAGAAATAGCTACTGTTAGATGTCAAAAAAAGTCTGAATTCAATATTGCCTTGTGTAATTGTAATTTGTAATTGCTTCATTATTATTTCATCACCTCAAGAGAATTTGCAATCAAATAGTTCAAAACATGAATGTTAATTACCTAGCAAGATAAGGAAATTCTCTACATCCCATTAAGGGACATGTGCCGTAAGTCACATATTCATATTTTCCTAAAAGATACAAATTGTAGAAGAATATGTGCTCTTCTCCATTTTTCAGTATCTTTACGTTCATAATAAATTTTTATTTTTCAATTAAAATGTTGCCAACAAGAAATAAATATGTATAAATACATTTTTTTTCCAATCTCATACTACCTGATAAAAGTGAATTATTCAGAACTGATATTTAGTGATGAAACCAGAAGAATATGAGAATGATCATAAATTATTTAGACTTGGAACTATTTGAAGCCTGAGAAGTTCTCATATTGTTTCCTCAATTTTAAATTCCACCACTCTGTAGGTTATTGTCAAGGGTTGTCCTGTGAGGGTTCCTGGTCAGGCACCACAGCAGAGAGCAGACCTTTCAGAAATTAGGTCATTCCGTGAAGCATAGGAAGAGGCAGGTAAAAATTTAGGTGGCTTTTGAGATCCCAGTGGCTCTTTTTACAAAATGGTTTGCCTGAATCTGTCGATGCAATGCATTTTGTGACTCGTGCAATGCATTTGATGACTCTACACAATAAAGGCAAGATTACTTTACTTTAAATACCTATACTGTTTTTGTAATGTTCCAGTGACAAAAAATAAGTGTGTGTTATAGCTTTCTTATGACTATTGCCTCAAACGAAACTTGTTTATGATAGCACTTAATTTTTAGTATTTTGCTTCCCATTATAGCATTTTCAGCCCAGCATGAAATTCTTTCGGCTAAGCCTAACTGAAACAGAAGTCCTGCTGTTCACAGAAAAGAAGGTGTAGGGAGGAAAAATCTTACAACTTTTTTTCTCTGTATTCACCACTCAAATCTGGATTCTGAGAAACCACTTTTCCTTTGCCTTATCCTCAGTCCTTCGCTTTTTGTCCTGATGATCCGAATCTTGTTCACCTTGCTATGTAATTCTTTTTCTTGTGCCACCTCAATTACATCACTGAGCATGTAAAACCTCTGCAAACAGGTTTTGCTCTTGTTGTTGCCTGCGTGATTAAGTACTCTTCGCTTAAGCTCTCCTTATGCCATTCTAATTTTATTTTCCTCACAAACATCTTCATTTTTTCTTCTACAAACTTGACTCATAAGGCTGTTCTTGTGTTGAATCATTTCTTAAGGTGTGCAGGCTCCTTTTTTGTATCCTTCGTATCAGAGAAAGAATAGCAATAGTTTGAAAAGCAAGAATGGCTATGTGACTCTACCTGCAGGATGTATATGTTTGGAAGTGTTTATGCATATGTAGAAAACAAGCCTGTTAATTGCATTCCTTTTCTTTCATCTCTTCTGTTGCTTACTAGATTTTAAATTCCTAAGAGTAAAGACTGACATTCTGATGTACAGCTTACTGTCTCAGTCTCGAGGAGAAATTCTTGGAGAACATGTATTAATAAGAAATAATGAATTTCAAATAACTTCTAAAAGAAACAGTCTTTCAAGATTAATATATGCTATGAGTTGCCCGTTGTTTGTTTTTCATCAGCTGTTCACATCAACCCAAAACCTGAGGAACACTTAGCATACAAGAGATTCTCTGAATGATTGGCAGGGAAGCTCATAAATTGCACTCCAAAATGCTTTTAATGGCAACAATAAGACATCAAATTGGATTGTGAAATTAATGCTTTTTTGTTCTTTCCTGAAAATAGCTTCTATAACGCTGTTGTTGAAACAGATCAAAATGTTTTCCAATATTTGCACGTAGTCTAAGGAAACTGATTCTTAGAGTTCTACTCCTAAAATTTTTATATTACAGTTTCTAAAATGTATGTATTTGAATTCACATGAAAATTCTAAAGAACTGAGATGTATGCTTTTATGAACATATTTTAATTCTGAATCATACATTTATGGAGGAGCTAACTTAAAATGTAACAATTATTATAGTTTTGTGGAAAAAGCAAGGGCTATAAAACTTATTTCTAAAACATGCCAATATTTCTAGCATGTAAGGTTTGACAAAATAAGGTATTTCTGGTGCTCAAAGTAGTTGAGAGATACTTTTAAATTCTGTAAAAACGTTGAATCGGTGCTTAAAACCGAAAGCAGATGCTCAGGTGAGGGATGTCATGATGTTGTGTCGTTCCCTTGCTTAAACAACTCAGCCTCTGATCTCCTCTTGGCATTCATTAAACATAATTAGGTCCCACTGCATCTTTCCTGGCAGCCATGCTAAATAGCTCTCGTATGGTGCCTGATGGAGCAATTATGCCATACCATGGTATTCCTATAGAGAAATTTCCCCATTTGTGGAATGAATGCATGCATGAATTGTTACCGTGTCCCTGTTTATAGAGTATCAAGTGATGCTGTTGTGGCTAGACTTTCCTCCTTATAACCCACAACAAAAGGATGAGCTAGGATACTGAATAAAGATGATTTCAGGAAGAGTATAGATTACCGATTTTTTTTTATTTAATGTTTGTTGTTGTTTTTTCTTTTCTTCATGGTGTTTAGTTTTCCTTCCTATCCTGGCCTCTGATACTTCAGAATCTACTGTCCAGCCAGTCAAATCTGATACAAAATGGAATTCCCAGAGGTGTTGATTCCCTATCCATCCCTGAAGTAGCAGTCACTGTATCAAGGCCCTTGATGGCTGAAAGGTTTCGGCATCACAGATACCACAGGTTCTAGCTGCAAGACAGTGAAAACTGGACATCACTGTCACATGCTGTTGCTTCTTCTACCTTTGGGGGGGATTGTACACTACCAACAAGTTTATTCTGTATATTTATTAGACTCTTAAATTATTATAAAATCAACAGCATAAAAATAAAGCAGTAATAATCTTCTTTAAAGCAGGTTTTCTACAGTAGAAGCAAAACACGATATTGTTGATGTTAATACACTTCCTCATTTAAATTATTTGTGTGGAAATTATTATCTTCACATGGTAATAGTTTTGCAAATTCAGAGGTAAAGCCAATTCAAGCATTCCTGAGTTAAAAAAATGGCAGGAAAAAGGCTTGTCATTCTGGTAAGGATTGGAAATGTTTTTCCATGGTGTTGATGTTTGTAAGTTGCAACTTACACATGGTAATTTCCTATCATCAGTGCTGTGCACAGTTAAAGGTCATGCTACAAATGTGTAACAGAGAAATTAATACATGTTTTCTTTTTCTTCTAGAACATCTATTCTTGGAATTTCATTTGGAGCTGCGTTTCTCTTGCTTTCCTTCATTTTGTTTATCTGCTTTGCTGGACAGCTTTTGGTAGGTATTCAAGGAAATGTAACCCAGTAGTTAATGGTTTCTTTTAAATAACATGTTCTGATTTTGCCAAGTCCCTCTGCCTTTGCAGAGTACTGGTTAAATGAGAAAGGCTTGCACACTGAGGCTTCTGAGGACATTGTTTTGTCCATGTTAACTTATTGTAAAATATCCTTATATATCTGAAAAACAGAAAATGCCAGTGCGGTGACTGTCTGTACCTACACTGATATCGTTTTCCCCCCATGAAGCTGGATCCTCCAAGAAGTTTGCATTATTGTTTGATTTATTGTATTCTCAAAAATGTTTGCTATTTTGCTTACAGGAGGTGACTCATAAGTGCTTTAATTTGGGGGACTGCGTCTTTAAGTATTGTATAAAACCATTTTCTGAGTTTAGAAAATATCTCACAGTAATAATTTAATTTAATACATACAGATTTTATAGTGAAATTCTAATTTTGCTATTCAGTGGTTCAGGTGTTATTGTAATGCCTATTAGTGTACCAAATAAGAGGCTGAATTTGAGAATTTCATTTAATTCAAGATTTGGGCAAACCTTTCAGCATTTTATAATATAATTTACAAGAATTACTGTCCTCCTTTCAGTTTTTCTCAAATAGATCCAACATATAATTCCATCTAGAACAGGGTATTTCAGAATTCGTAAGAAAGTGAATGCAATTTGAATGTCTCATGTAATCTGGAGTAAAACTATCTGTATTCTTGTCACTTAATCCCCACTTCTCCTTTGCTATCTTTACATCTTTCCACAAGCTCCCATGCAGAAAGCTGAGAGAAAGATCTTTTATAAAAATCAAAACAGGCACATGGGAAAGACAATTACATCACTGTGCAGTAAAACAGTGAGGAAAGGTGGTCTGGCAGTTAAAGCAAGAAACAGAGGAAGTGGGATTTTATAATTTCTCCCTCTTCCCTTGTTAGGCTTATAATTAACCAGGACATGTTTTTAAGAAAATGTAATCAATGTACCTTTCAATTTTCTTTCCAATAAGGTAGGGATGCCACTGCTCAGGAATTAATCTGAGATATAATGCAACAGTATTTTTAAATATTTTAAATCTTTGGAGTGGGACCCTAGAGGTACTGCTATTACTTAACAGCAAAAATTCTCACATGATGTCATACTTGATTGCTGTTTGTTATTGACATAAGAGTAAAATGATGGAGTCACAGTACTGCTGTTGAATAAGGAAATAATAATTTAAAAAATCCTTCAAGGAGAAGTCAGCTTTTTGCTCTAGGAAAAAGAGGTGCCAATGAAAAGATGTCAGGAAATGCTGAGACACACTGTCCTAGTATTTATGGTGTAGCTTAACAGGAATGCAAACATATTTTTTGCATTTAAATGGATGGATAGGCAAAAATCCCAAGTCAGAGTTGAGGAGTCATGCCACTTGAGTAATACCTAACACCTACTATCAATGCTGGTTTTCCTATGTCTTGTATGTGCTGTAAATACTTCCCAGAAATGCAGACCTATTATTGCATTTCTGTTGACTTGCAAGATGTCACCTGCTAAGCTAAACAGCTTGAAAAGGAGATATTTATGTCTATTTCTCTATGAGTTGTGCTGCTCTAATGCAGAAAGTATGCTGCTAAGAAGCCTTTCAGCAAGTCAGTTATGATCATAGCTCTGTCTTTCCTTCATGAGCATGGACGTAGTTCTGTAAGGTGATGGATAAAAGGCAACAAAGAAAAGAGGCAGTAGGTTTATCCTTCCTCTGTCCTGTCCCCAGGATTTCTTCCTTCATGTCAAAATCCAAGTATTGTTTTGCAGCTTTAACCACAGTGACACCCTATGTTATGGTTCGGTACGGTGTCCATTGCAGTATCTGACCCATAACTGTAAATGTCTTTTTTCTTGAAGAAAAAGCCTGAAATTCTCAAGTGAACAAGTATCAATATCTGTGTTTTAACGCTATAGTGTCACTGTTAACAGAAATCAAGCTTTATTGGCCTAATCCCAATTGGATTTGCGGTATTTTTTGCCAGTGTGGGATTTTCCCACCTCTTTTTCTTAAAAGGTACATTTTTGATTCCCTTTCAGAATGCATGTAGTAAATGGGGATGTACTTGTGTGTACACCTGCTTGCATGTAATTACAGAGTTTAAAATCACCAAATATCTCTCTTCTAAAAGTGCACAAAAAACCAAGGTAATTTTCTGAGCCTGACTGACGGTGACAGATGAACTGTGGTGGGTTAAACTCGGCTGTGGGCCAGACACCCACCCAGCTGCTCACTCGTTCTATCAGTGGGATGAGGGAGGAAAATAGGATAAGAAAGCTGACAGGCTGAGATAAAGGCAAGGAGATCACTTACCAATTACTGTCATAGGCAAAGCAGACTCAGCTTGTGGAAAATTAATTTAATTTATTTCCACTTAAAATAAATTTGGGAATTAATAAACAACAAAAAAAATAATTAAAACCACATGATTCCTCCCCTCTCTCCCAAACTCATCTTCATTCTTTTGCTCCAGCCTCCTCTACCTCCCTGCAGGCAGCAAAAGGAGGGGTGGAGGGCGGTTGGTACATGGACATTTCCCTCTGCTGCTCCTTCCGGTCACACTGTCTCCCTGCTCCAGCATGGTATCTCCACCGACTGCAGTTCCTTCAGGAATATCCACCTGCTACAGCACTGGTCCTCCATGTATCACAGTGTGGACATCTGCTTCAGCATGGAGTAGCACCTCCTCCTTCTCCTCCTCCAACCTTGGTGTTCCTTCTGCTGCTTCTTACTCTTTTTACTCCCTCCTCCTCTCTCTGCCCAACATTTTCTGCCCTTTCTCCCACAGGCTTTCCCTGAGGCACCCACCCGCCCGTGGCTGAGGGGCTCGGTGGTGCCCTGTGCTGGGGCCGCTGGAGCCGGCTGTGTGTGGCACTCTCACCAGCACCTGGGCACCTGCATCTGATACATCAACTTGTAGTAGTAGACAAATATTTACATGACTGTTACAGTATTTATAGAGTGGGACCTGTAGTGCCAGCAAAGAAGCAAAATCTAAGTTCAAGTTAGGACACCTGGCTGTCACTGCATTATGTGCTTGCCTCAATACTTGGACACTTTGCCCACTGAGTCTCCACCGTTTATAAATGGTTGTCACCACTGCAGAGTAAGTCACACAAAAATCAACTTTGAACGAGTTTCTCTATATTATTTCATTGGTAAATGAAAAAGAAGAAAAAGTCCAGACTGCAATGCTACAGTTGCTAGCAGTTACGGAATTTAATTACAATATTATAGAAGAGATTTATGTTCACTTTTTCACTCTGAGCTTATTATTAGTTGAGTTTACTGTTTAACAGTACTGCAGCATGGTCCGACCCTATCTGTTGTGATGTCAGCCACTGAATAAGAATAGGAATGTTTCCATCAAACGATGTGGCAGAGCAGGAGCACAAATAACGAGGTTACAGGCTGCCAGCCCCTGCCTTTGCAGCGTGTCACCCCCGGCCAGTCATGGGCAAACAGTCATTTGCCCTTAGGCATCAAACCTTCATCTGTCCTAACTAAAATTTGCATATGTCCTGAAACTTGAGATGGATTTCTGTATATTCTATTCTAATTATTTCTTTGTCCCTATGCATTTTCTTTTTTTTTTTTACTTTTTTAGATAATCACAGTATTCAGACTTAAGTCTTAAGATTATGAGTATTTTTGGTCTTGAATATTCTTTTTGGGTTATATTTTCGTATTTTAAATGTTGGCTTTTAATTTTTATTAATTCTGAATATTTTCATTCCATTTTCCTTGAGAGGTTTCCGTCCCACATTGTATGCAAATAGAAGACAGTGATTGTCCTTTAGCTCATATATATTCTGTTTTTCTTCTCTTTATCTTCTTGAAGTATAGATGAGTTCATAGAATGAGTGTGAAATGCCTCAGACCTGGTAACTGTTAGATGTGTTTTACCTCCTGATGTGAATTCAAGGAAGCAGAGATCCAGTTAACTAGATGATATATAGGAAAATGCAATGCAATCAATAGACAAAACGCCACATTAAGCATGTGAAGGAAACATCTCTGTGGTAGCTGAGGTAGCCTGCCCAAGAGGTATTAGTCTGAAGCAGATATTCTTTGTGCACTGATCAGATACTGTCTCAGAAATTTCTTCGCATTACCTGGGACATATGTGCACTTAATTGATAACATATACTCTTTGTGCCGGTTATTTTCCATTAGTATCAAATAGCTTTTTGTTACATATGTTTATACCTTGCAAACCTATTTAGCTACTTCATCTAACAAGGAAGATTAGAAGTAATAACTTTTCTTTCCTATCCTCTCATCTGAACATGTATATAGTCTCTCTTAAATACCCAATTGAACTATACAATTAGCAGAACACAAGACTAAGAAAACACATGTCAGAAACTAATTTTCTCTGGAGCTGTGAAAGATGTTCTGATTTGAGGTCACCAGAGTATCTAACAAAGTGCAGCCAGTATGTGAGCAGTCCTGTCCCTGCTAGAAGAGAGTGTGTTATTTAGTACTTGCATTACACCACACCATTGCGTAAAGAATTATACACAATCTTTACCTTTGTTTGCAGTATTTTACTCTAAAGCAGTTGGAGTTGGTACTTAACAGAAAGACTGTGTACACTTACAATACTTAAAAGCTCTGCAAAGACAGGAATATCAGCACCAACACTACTTGGAAATTATTCTTGACCTGAAATCTTCTCTGATGTGATGTCTCTCTTAATGTAGATACAAATGAAAGATCAAGGCCCTTCAGTTTCTTAATTAATAAAGCTTTGCTTGTAAATTCAGATTAAAACAAGTATGGGGGAAGTCAGGAAGAACCCAGAGAGGCACTTCGGCACCTATAGCAGGGTTTGTGAAAGAGGCTCACCAAACCTTGAGTCACTCAGCTGAGTCTCTAGAACAGGTACTGCAACAGCACATTCATCATCACTATGTGAGGTACTATGTTCAGACTTCAGGAACTGTTAGAAATGTACTGATTTCAATTTTAAAAGTTCTTTTACTTACTCCTTCTTGGGTTATATATTTATGACACGTTATGGTATTGTGACCCACTGAAGAAGTTGCCTAGCCTGGTGAAAGCCACGTTTCTTATGTCTGTTGTGCCAATAACTTCACTTTTATTATTTTTGAATTAGTGAGACTATCTTGAATTTTTTTAAAACCTGGCAATGATGCCTTTTAGTGTCCTTGCACAAGATGAGATTGTAAATTACTTCTGAATAAAGAGATATCTGCATGTGCTTCCTAATGCCAACAGCCCAGTATGCAAATAATTTTCCCTACAGTTAATTAATAAGCATCTTGCTTGGACAGCAAGACTTGGTCAACATGGAATGTAGCATTCAGAACTCCTTCCTCTAGTTCAATGCCCTGAGCACTGTCTTTAAAAAGTCATTCAGGTTTGCTCTTTTTCAAAACCAGTGGCTTTTTGAATATGTCATGCGAAATAGAAAATCTTTGATGGGAGGGACTGAGAACATCTTACATTAAGATAGCATATAACACAGTGACTATACATTTTCTGGAATGAGGAAAGCAGCACAGGACGTACCAAGACTGAACTCTGAGTGGCTAAAGGCATATTTATACAGCTCACTGCCACGTTCTTTCCTTTGAATGAGATAGTTGAAGTGAACCACATGGCCCCTTTGTGACGGATAAGAAACGCTGCCAAGTATGGTGAAATTAAATGTGATACCAGCTTTAGTTTTTCCTGTTATTTCTTTATTCAGGATTCTAGCTTTTGTCAAACCAGTTGTATCAAATGTAAGCTGAGTAGATTTTACCTGGATGCATTTTGTATGAGTCTTAGATGAAGCTTAGATTTACAGGTGCCACCATGGAGTTCAGAAGCTTGCTGTTACAGTATCCCTTTTAGAAGTACTTTGGTCCTTTTTGTCAGCAAGAGGGCCATTATAAAGTATGTAAAGTATAAGATTGTGTGCCTAAACAAAAATCACCCTTCTCCAAGCTTAGGTCAGTACAATAACTGCCAGCCAGCCAGCCTGTTCTTTGGATTTGAACTTTGATGTCTTCTTCAAGTCTGAGTGAAAATGAGCATGTGAAAAAAATCTGAATTTTGAGGCTTTTTGTTTTTCTTGAGATCTTTTTTTGTAATACTAGTATTAGTAAAATATTAAGTTGTATTTGAATGAAAAATGAAAAGAACAATAATAGAATGATAGAAAATGTGATTCAGTGGCTTTCTGTAAATAAGAGGTCTTCAGTAAAGATGTTCCAACCTCTGCTAGTATGTGAAGGAGAAGTGTGACAGCTCTTGCGACACTGTCTTTCGTCTACAACATAGCTGTCACAATTAATTCTCGCACCATTTCTTGATCTCACTCAGAAAGACAGCATTCATTTTGTTAAATGCTGAAGTAGGTTTTTGTGTGTGGAAAGACAACACAGGATACATTTTAATAACCTGAATATTCAAAATAAGTTATTATTCACTATCATGCTGAGCTGTCATACAGATTTAATGTGTTCAGTTACATTAGTCACCTTTCATACTACAAATACCTATTATTTCTAGTTGGCAAATGATAAACACTGAACCATATTCTGCCAGCACCACTTAGAATAAACACAGAAGCTCATGGTACTGAGAGCTGATGTCTTACCCTTCTTGCATACTTTCTAGAAATGATTACTTTGTTTTTCCTTTCATCTCATTCTCCATTTTAAGAAAATTGCAAATGAGACATAACATTTACAAGAAAAAGTGTTTGATGTAAGCAAAATAAGCCTGCATAGTTATGCCAGTGCTGTTAAGAGTCTGAATTTAATGAGCACCCCACTACTCTTCTGCTTCCAGGAGTTACCTGTATTTTCAGCAGTACTGAGCTGCTGCAGTTGTACTGTATAAGGACTGGATTTACATTGGTCAAACATGAAATGAAGTTCAGCAAATCTGTTAATTCACATAGAGAATTACTGATCAACAGTGTACTCTTTCATGTTTTCCAAGGAATTTCTACTCAAATTTTCGTTTCAGGAGCCTCATTGGCTTGACCTATATAAGCTGCTCTCTTTGCTTGTAGAGAGACCGGTCATCTATTTAACATACCAGGTGGGCATGACAGATGTACCAAATAAACAGTGGTCCTTTCCCCCTAGAACTCAGAGCTGTGCATTAAACAGCCTGTGAAGAAATGCATCACTGAGTTCTGGTATGCTTCTGTTTCACAAGTGGAAATAACTATCTACAACTTAATTTTTGAAGTTGCAATCTAACAGCAGTCACATTTATCTTGAGGTCAGAGCCAGCAATATCTGTAATTTTAGCAATAGCAGCTGGAAGAACGGAATCTCTTTATTGTTGAATCACATTGGCTGATATTGTTTCCTGAAACTGATTTTACTCTCCAGAAATTCTTTTAGTGATAAAGTTTCCAGAGAACATAAAATTTCTTTTTTTAAAATGGAAGCAAAACCCCAGGTTTTTAAACAAACGTAGAAAATCAGTCCAATTAGTTGCTCCTTGCTAAAATGCATTAGTAAAGTCAGGTGATATTGATAAAAAAGTCTTGTGAACAAAGGAAGCTTAGAATTATTGCAAGGAATTTTGGTACAGACGTTACATAAGTCTGTTCAAAAGTGTACAGTTACTTGGAAAGCAATAAAGCAGTTCTCAACAATAATGCAGTTCTCAGCATGGACATTGCTAAGTAATTTCAGCAATTCTGTACTGCAATTTTTTCAATGATTACTTTAAAAAAATGAAGAAAGTTCAAATACAACAATTAGAAGCACTGATGTTAAAGTAGAAAAGTCTGAGAACTCTCCATCATTTGATGCCAACATTTGCATATTTAGATATTGGAATTCAACAGATTTTCTGTGTGAAAATTTTGTCTTCAGAATTAACAGAAGTTGTTCATTTGTGCAGAGGAAGTTGTCAATTTACATTGCTTAGCACTTGGAAAACTTGAAATAATCTTTTTGTGACATTGTTTTGCATGCCTTATTAAGCCATGTTTTTTAAAGTTCTGAAACTGGAAATAAGAGCTGCTAGAGTTTGTTGGATCCAGTGGAGTTCAGGAGCCAGGCAAGCGCTCCTTCCTGGTCCACTGGAGCCCAATTTGATGGAATTAACGACCCAAGGGATCCTCCTGTCCCACTCTCATTGATGGGAGGCTGTCAGCACCATGTCCCAGGTGCAACCAGTAGTGAGGCTCAACACACATTCCCAATAGGCACGCAGGCATATACCGCACACACAGGACCAACCACACAGATCCGTGGAGACAGCAACTCTCTTACAGCACCCACATAACAGCAAGCAGCATTCACATAAACATAATGAACACTGTTGGTCTAGTTCCTCCTTTCAGGCTGATCAGGACTAAAGTTTGCTGGTGGAGTATACACACACCCTGACTCTGGTCATCCATGAGCACACTTGTGTTTGTAGGTCCCTCAGCATGGACTTTAAGTCAATAGAATATCCATGCCGAGACTATGCCCCCTATGCGGTGACTGGCTTGAACCTTGGATCTCTCCAAATGTAGATCTACTTACCAGCCAGTCCATCCTGAAGTTTCCTAATAGTTACACATACACTCCCCCACTCACCCTATGGGTTTCTCCAGGGACTGCCCTGAGATGCTTCTGTTGCTGGCATCCAGGCCCTCAGTTGCCTCAGATAAGTGATCTCTCTCTCTCTCCAGGGGCTGGCACCCATCCTGCGCTACTTGCCATCGAGGCCAGCATGAAGTTTGCTAGCATTTGCACACATGCAGGCTCAGAATAAGGACTGCACTTATGTAGAAGATGGTTAGAGATAGGATTTAATAAGAATATGCAGTAGACTCATTTAGACAAATGTTTACGTACAGCCATTACCTGTCATCCTCTCTCTTCTCTATTTACCTATGCTTGTTCCTCCCTGATCCACAATTATCCATCCCTTTCCTCTCCTGTGTCCCGTCCCTTAAAACATCCTGTACGTTTTCCACATACCCACAATGCCCTTAAAACATACCATTATGTTTTACATAATCCCAAGTCTCCCCAATTGTCTTTCTGGCCCATTGCAAAATTATCTGCCCCATGCCAGCATATCCCTTTAGGCAGTAATCACCTTTAGTCTGCAGGGCATCCTGGAAAGGGAGTTTCTTCCCTTGAGCCTTCTTGGTGGGTTTGCCATCAGAAGCCATGGCTGTTGAAACATCCTTCTTCAATAGTTGTAAGAGCAGCAGATTCAGTGGCTTCTGTTCTTCACTGATTAGGTTACTTTGGTTCTACCATCTATCATTATCCTCTTGATCATCACCAGGTCATTGTGTTTAATTAGATTAGCCTTTTGTCAGATAACATGAAATCAGTAAAATTCATAATAAAATGTATCTAGGCTAGCCTAGATAATTTATTTTCATCATTGGCTTCTTTGCTTGGAATTTCTTTTCCTAGAGACTTTCCTTGAAAAGTATCTCTCTGTAACAATTCAGAAGAGAGAGCATGATGTACTCCTTTATCTACGTCATTTCTTATCCACTTTATATCCCTTGTATTTTCTCAGTGTTCCTGTCTGGTTTTGTCCCTAATCCAACTTAAACTATTCCAGCTACTTCTAAACTTCCAAGAAAATCACTGAACAATGTAGGTGAAGTAGCAAAGCTCCAGGTGTGCTACAACAAAGCCAGAGTAATTTAAGGCACTGTTTCATGACTGTTTGAATTTGCCATAAATCCATGCTCCCTGACTCATTAGGTTTTCGGCAGACTAGACAGACAACTGAATGATTCATTTTCACACGGATCCATTCCCTTCAACCTGTTGAACACTCCCCTTCTGTAGCAACAGCAGCAATCTAGGCTTTGTGCTTTTTACTTCATTGAAGTGGCAAGGATGAGAAAACTTTTCTTCCTGAAACTGACTTTGTTCACTCAGAATCTGTCCAGTCCAGTGTGCAAAACTCCCTGTGATAAAAGGAAACGATATGTAAATAAAATGTTTAGATATACAGTGGAACTTGTCCAAATAGTGTGTAATTAGGAGGGAAATAGTTATGTGCATATGACGAACACCTTCATGTATACTACATCACATCTGTTGGGTAATAGTGTAATTTACCATGATGTACCATAGCTCTTGAACCTAAACTAGTACGTAAATGCTGTAAATTAAGTCCTATATTTGGTAGGTTTTAGTGCTTGAGTTCTCCTTTCAGAGACTTCCTGTGCTTGTATCTCTGCTGATTGCTGTGGCTGGGATGAAAACAGTATGTAAAGTGATCTCTAATAATATAAAGTAAATAGAGAAAACAAGATGAAAAAAAGTGAATACCTATGGGGAACTGTTCTGGTCCTTAACTTTTCATTGTTTTTTTTGACAGAGGTTTCAGAATATCTGAATTTGACATTTGGAAAGGGCACAAGATTCTTCTAGGCAACCTTACCTAAACCTTGATAAACTTTTGGGAAAATTAATATTTATTGAGTGTGCCACAAATTGTTGTTTATTCAGTGTGAACATCTTGTGCCTCTAGGCACTATGCGTGTATGAATGGAGGCTACTGCAATGTGTTCTTGGAAGCAGCTTAAATGAGTCAGAGTTTTTTATTGTTAAGTTTTGCCACTACATAAGAAAAAGAATTCTATTCATTAATCCTCTTTGTCAGATTGATTGTTGTATGGAATGACTATTTGTTTTCTAGATAGTTTTAGGGAAGGTTGATTTGCTTTGCTGAGTTACTTTTTAGTTAAAATGAATTACCAAACAAGTCTCCAAACAAATGAAAAGAAAAGCCAGAAACTCTGCTCTTGTGTAGACTGCCAGGGATATATCTATGTATACAGCCTTTATCCTGCATAAGGAGACCTCTGTCTCTCTGTCAAAGACGGTGAGGAGCCATTATTTACATTTTGAAGTTTCCAGAGGCTACTAAATAATTACTCTTTCAATTGAAGCAGAGGAGGCAATTTTATTTGCTTGGTTTTTACTGATATTAGGCACTACTGTCAACTCTGTATTTGCTATTATTAGCAATATATATTGAATGTTTAATAAGGTACTTGCGACATGATTATTTAACAGAGTTTATATTATGGCAGATATTTTAACTGCATTTGGTTTCATGTATAATCATGATCTGTAACTCTTATGAGAATATAACAGTTGAATACTTCTGAACAATGTTTCAAGATTAACGCTGCCATCAATCTTGATCCTTTTAATTCTATCCTTGTTCGTAGTAAATATACTAAAGCTATTTTTCTTTTCTCTCTCTTAAACTCTTTGCACTTAGCAATGCAGCAAGAAAGCATCAGCTTCATTGTTGTGGATCCTGAAATCATCTGGAATAATTGCAAACCGTCCTTGGCCACGAATCACTCTTACATTGACAACCACTGCTATAATATTAACTATGGCTGTTTTCAACATGGTAAGGGAAAAAGAGCAAATTTTTCTTGTTTTTCTTCTCTTCTAAGATTTTATTTTTGTTAAGTGTTTGGGTATATGTCAAATTTATAGCCCATGGCTATGCTAGGAACCTACACGTTAATAATTGCCAGAGACAGAAATGTAAAGCAGAGCAACAGTATAGGTACTGTATAATGAGGACCTCTGTAAATGGGATGCTCAGCAAGAGCTCAGACCCTGGCTAAGTTTATTAAAGGAAAATGTAATTTACAAGGAATAGAAGACAGTTAAATCCCAGATTTGAATTGTTCAAATCCTTAGCTCATTTATGCATTGCTTAGAAAAACAGAGTATTGCTCAAACAATGAAGTATCTCCTTTCAGGATGTGTGGAAGACTTTGTCTGGAGCAAACTAAGCTTCATTCAGATTCATGATGCTCCCCTGCTGATCAAACAACTATCACAATGTATACATGATTTAATTTCACATGTTTGTTTTTTGAGCAAAAAAATCAGAGTTACATCTAAACTTCAGAAGTACTGAACTGCAAGTTTGTTAGGGCTTACTTCTACTTTAAGTATTTCAATCTGTGCTTTTCTCTCCTAATAGGGAAAATCCATGTAATTCTATTATTCTTTTGTAACTATACAAAATAGAGTAGATCTGTCATTAGTCTGCATAAAGCCTGAATCTTAATGTCCTCAGTTATTCTGAAGGTTGGGTCTAATGGGATGAGCGGTATATGGGATCCAAAAGCTTCAATTTTTTTGTCCTATGCGCTGAGCTGGATTAATTTATTTGTAAACCTGTGAAAGTGTTTCAGCTCAGTTCTATGTCTGCAAAATGGGAACTGTAATATTTATTTAGGTAATGTTTTCATCACAACATTAACGGATAGATATTGGTCACATTTCACGTGAGTGAGATTGGCACTTCAGTACTTTTGAATTTGCAACTGTAGCGCTTCCTTAAGTTGCTGGCACTTTTGTTACTTGAGATTCATAAGGGACTTATGGAAAGACTGATAATACGTACACTGTTTTATTTTGTTTTCTCACATTTCAGGGTACTCGTAGTCAATCATTTGTTATAGTAAGTAGTATACTTGTCAGAATGATGTAATGTGGGGTTTCAAATGTGAATATGTGAGATCTCTGCTAGAGTCTTCTCTGCATTTTTTCTGCTAAATGGTCCTAGTCTTGTTTTTGTTGGTGTTCTTTTCAGGAAAGCAGATATTTTCCTGTCTTTCTGCTCCGTTTTTTAAGGAAAGGAGATAGACTCAAAACAATTCCATGCTCAAGAATTAAAATTCCAGCTAATTGAATTTGATGTTCAAGACCAGTAGAGGACAAACTCAAAGTAGTGGCTGGAAAATGAGAAAATACACTCACGTTTTAGCAGTGAAGGCAGTCAGCAGTAGGAACAAATTACTCTGAAAAGTGGTTGATTTTCCATCACTTCTCGTCATCAGCTGAAGACTATATGCCATTATGAACAATAAACTTTAGCCAAGCAGAAGTTCTTTGACATACTACAGGACAGAACTTAGAGGTGGAGTAGCTTGTAAAATGTAGGTCAGAGTAGACTATCTCTTATTTGGAACTCTATCAATGTATAAGAAGAAATGAAATAGCCTACCTGGGTTTAAAGTATGCTTTGAGTTAGAGTTTCTGCAACCATATGGTTGTTTATTAAGTTAAAAAGTGTGAAAGAAGATATGGTCACAAACAGTTTTTTCCTTAGACTGAAGTTATACAATTTTCCCACTTCAAATTTGATTTTCAACTACTAAAAGACATTTTAGCAAAAAAGGAGTTGTTCAGTACGTCCTTTTAGAAAAGGTTTTTAATTTTATTGGTTCAAGTCCATTTTTATGTGGACTGAATGTAACAGTAAAACGTAATAACCTGTATTTTGAAGTCTTTGTGCCTTATCAGTAATGACTGCAGTATTACAAATAATCATGTTCCATGATATTCATGAGATGATAATTTTAAGTACAATTCCCACCTTGAAACTAAACCTTAATAGTTTGACTAGCAAAAATTACTTTAAATGTGATTGTGAAATTTGCATTTCCTTAATATTAATAGCAAATTGTGGGAGAGACTCTGAAGTATCATTATTATATCTCTAAGCAACATGTACTTAATAGCAGAGTCCATTAACTGCATTTATTTCCATGAACTCTTTCAGTAGAAAAAGGCAAAATGTAGCCATTAAGATTTAATGGAGATAAAAAGCATGTAACCATCCCACACCTAATAAATCATAATTAAGATCAAAGTGTCAAATAAAATGCAGTCTTTGTGGTCAAGGGACATTAGAAAAGGGGGGGGTGCGCAATTTTGTTTCAAATTAGCTGTTTCAGCAGACATCTGAACCTAGTCTTCATGTCTGAGAGGTACATAGTAATGATTAGTGGAAGGAAGTTAAAAAACAGCTAATGTGACAAATACCAAATACTTCTGAACTGAAGGGAGAGGGTGACAATGCTGCTTTCATTGAGTATTAGATCTGGTGCCATATATAGAGTAGGGCAACAATCAATGGCTGAGGAAGACTGGTTTTGAAAAGCTGACCTACATCAAACAGAACATGAGAAAGTATATTGCAGGGAACAATCCAGACATCTCAGAGGGACAGTAGGACTGCATGACTGCAAAAGGTCAACTCTTGGAAGCTAAATGAGTGACTGTATATGATACATCAAATGATTGTGCCTCACGGACCTCTAGGATTCATGTGAGCTCGGTGAAAGTAGCACAATGAAAGAGCCCTGGAAGAGCTCCTTGTTTCAGTGACTTCTGCATCAAGTGCATGAATGGTTCTTGGCACAGCAACAGGTTCTCAGGGCTATACTGTCCCAGGAAGGTACTCTGACTACCAGCTTCCAGCGTCAGGATGTTAGTTGCTTTCCTGTTTTCGTCCAGTGAATTTTGAAGAACTGGACTATTTCCTTTGAAAGAACATGTCTTTAGAAATGTGAAGACTGAGAGAGGTTTGAGTATTTCTGCTCCATTGTTTAATGTACATCTGTGAGCTCGAGCTGCCTTAGATTATGCAAGTATTTGCTGCATATTGTTCTCCCTCTAGTCATGGCTGATATCCCATGTTTTAATAATGACAAATAATTAAGCAAACCTGCTTCCATTCACATAGTAGAAAGTTGGTTTATTTAATATACCTTCCTTTTAGTGTAGCTAACTCTCTGAATACAGTTGCTGACCTGGTTCAGTGCTGTATTTTTAATAGGCAAGCTCCTTGGAAGATAGCTGGAACTTTATGTCGCCACAGTGACTAGCACATTGAAGACCCTATTTTGGAGGGTGCCTAATGCATTTTTTCAAGAAGAGTAAACCGCCACTGCCTAGAGCTTAACCTAGCCTAGGAATTGGAAGAAGGGGGAATACAAAGCTGCAGTCATGTCATTTAAGTGCAGGGCCCCATCACAAATCCATTCCAGATTATGGAGAGAATTTAAGAAACTTGCTAAAATCATTATCAGTCTAGGTGCACTGGACTAGGAGAGATGCACTAGCAGGTGAGATAGCAAGCACTTGACACAAACCATCCTCAAATAATGTTTACAGCAGTTCTGGTGTCTTTCAAGTGTGTAGGGTCGTGCTGTCACAGGATCATTTGCTCCACAGTCCAGCAAAGATGAACCCACACAAGTGAACATCACTCCATTATTTGTCAAAGACCATGATAGTATCTGAATTTATAAAGGCCCAGCAGGCTCCTCCTCTCCTACAAAATGCTTCTGGGAGCTTTGAACAAGGCAGTTCAAAATGATTAATAGTCTAGGTAAGTACTTAGAGTTCTAGGCTCTCCTTAAAATTCTGCTTGTGAAGATGAGGAATGATATCAGCATTTGGAATTCTCCATATTATGCTTGGAACAGTCATGTGGGGATCTAGGGATAAATTCCTGACTCAGCTATAAGACCAACTAGCATTTTTTGAATGAATCAGTATTTTGAGAAGAACGTTCTCCTAAGCCACATGGATATTTGAAGAGTTTGTACAAAAATTACATATTAACAAGATGAGTCCTGCATGTTTGACTTAGAGGTCCAAAAAAACTAACAGCACTGAACAAAAGCATCATTGCTTTATCTTTTTTGTTTTAAGAAAAATGCAAATGCTCAAGTTTAACCTAATACCAGACTTGCGAGCTTCTGCCATGTGTGAAAGTATCCTTGTCTTACTCTATCTTTTGCTGAACAAAAGAGTAGGACACAAACATGAACAACTTTGTTTACAACACCCCTATAAAATCTATAGGCCGCTGTATCTTGAGGAGATTGCATAGCTCTTCTGAAGTGGCAGAAAATTAAAGTATAGTTGCGTGTTCATATGAGGCAAAGAAGTAGTGAGGAGAGAGAGAGAGACGGGGACAAAGATGGTTTTTTATGTTTTTCTTTATAGTCCTCACGTGTCCATTTCCAGTGTAATTTTGTACAATAAAGAAGAGAAAACAGGAACTTACCTCTGGGCTGCTGAGTTTCTTGCAGGTGTGTGAAAGTACATTTGTTAGTGTTCTCAGGGTAGTCTGTGCCTTCTTTTTGCAAAGAAAATAATAGTAATATTTGTCTTTACAGACGGCTACTGCATGACATCATGCTACCACAGGTTGGTGACCGTGGTTGAACTATCTGTGGCACTTGAATCAATTAATTTTGCCCTTTACTCTCTAACTCTGCAGTTCTGTTTCCCAGCTCTGTTGTCCCAAATCTGGGTTCTTTACCTGGTGTGCAAAAATCAATCAATACAAAGAGCTGATATAGTTATTTTATTCCAGTTCTGTGCAGAAAAGGGTGCTAGGTGATAATTCTCAAAGCTAGCCCACCCGGTTAAAATCACAGTAAGTATTTATACAGTTGAATGTATTAGCTACACCTAATATCAACGCCTACTAGCTAGCCATTGGCTAGTTTCTTTCTAGCTTTATCTTAAAGATACACTTAATTTACTACTCATGCTCAGAGAGTAAGGGGCTTATTTGGGTAAGGGGGCTTTTTCTAGCTAGGAGGTGTGGTTTTCACATTATAATGATAGTATAATACAATAGTTCAACCTCAGGGCACCACTTTGGGGACTTTGTTGACTCTTCCAAACAATACTAATCCTCAAGGACGCATGGCTGGTGAAGTTGGGAATCTTTGCCTTTTATCTTTTCTTAAGAATCTTCTGGGATGAATTGTCTCAGTACATGCTTATCTTAAGGTATACAGTGTCAACATAACTTTAAACAATCCATCATCCATTCCTCTTTCTGAGACTGTCTTTTCTTATGGTAAAAATGTCCACCAAACTTCGAACAGTCAGTCATCACTCTCTCCCTCTTGTCACGGGGTCAACCCACTCACACAGTAACTGTTAAAACTTTACACATTTGGTTGTTTAGTCCCTAATTGTTTAATTCAGTGTGCATTTGATTAGTGCATTTAATATTAAATTCTACTAGCGTATCTTCTTCTCAGTAGGATGCTATTTTATGCACATTAACTTGGAAATCAGCAAGCTCACATGCTTATTATGGTGAGATACAACCCATTTGACTTAGCCACAACTTACAGGCTATCGGTTCGTGTTCATTGTGAAGCCTTAGTTCTGGTGCCATGTGGATTGTACAGAAGGGCTGAAAGTATCTTGGTGAGAAAGCTGGCTTTGTTTTTAGTAAGATCTAAACTTGTGTGTTGTGTAGTCCCGTGCAGACTCTTGGTCAGAAGAGATAGTACAAACTTGCTTATCCCATGTTGTGGGTGGAGGGTCTGTCACCACATGGTTCCTACTGAAAGAAATAGCAGCAGATATTTTCATCATGCGAGGCAAAAACCTCACCGCTGAAGACTGTATATTATATGAACACAAGAAAAGAAAAAGCTGTTACAGTATATGAAGTTAAAATGAGAACTTAATGGTAGTGTGCTCAGATGTTCCCTGGCAAACACTGGTATTCATAAAAAATACTGCTTTCATTTGAGTCATTTGAGTAGGTGTGACTGCTTAGTAGGACTGAGCTGTCTCTAACAAAAAAATACTATGTCGAAGAACAATATATATCTCCAAAGCGTGATAGCAGATGTAGAGAAGAAAGACAAGAAAGACAAGTACAAACACATCATTCAGAAATAAGTGTTGTTTGGCTCATGAGAGGTGACATTTCCATATCTTTTTTTTCCTTTCTATGTTTATTTATATATTCCTAGGTATGCCACATTTCATACAGTATTCTGTGTATACAGATAACTTCAATAGGTCAGAAATGCCCTGTACAAACCTTAAAAACAAAATTAAAATACTTTAATAGAAATGAATGTATATACATATGTATACATATATGTATATATAATATAATTTGGTTTGAGCTCTTCATGGTATATAATCTTTTGCTCTGTGGACATACATAGGATGGGGTTCTGAAACTAAATACAGTTATTTCTTGTTTGCTAAAAAAGTAAATGCATTGTTAGTGGGATGTGGAGACTCTCTTTGCTCACCCTTGGCAAATGACCTGGTTAACACCACCTATTAAGATGAGAATATCAGTGTAAATAGTTGGGGGCAGGGAAGAGGATTAAATACTGAAAGCTATCTGGAGGGCATTTGCCCCAAACTGTTCCTGTTAAAGAGGAAGCCCAGCATCAGCTGGGTTGAACAGAAACCGAGGCACTTCAAAGGGAATTTGAAGCAAAGAAGGAAATAGTGGGGAAAAAAAGTATAAAAGAAGCATGGAAATTCATAACAGGAGGCAGAGACATATGAATGGAAACAGCTGACTGTCAAAACCTGTTTTGACACTGCCATAACTCACCCATCTTGGATCACACTTTTGCCTTGGCCGGCGAGAGCAGCCTCCCCAGGGGACTCTGTGAGCTGCCTGCTCTGCAGCTGGTGAGGTGGCAGTGTGAGCTGCAGCAAGCGGGGACCCACACCTCAGGTTTGTCTGCGCATGGACTCACAGGGTGCTTTCTCACCAGCTTCTGCATTAATGATTCATACGGAGCTGCAGAGGTGCACATAAAGCTAGAGCACCTGCATCTCCTTAAAGGAGGGGCGTGCAAGTAGGGTCACCCACTGGATGTGCGTATTACGCTGTGTCTGTGAATGACTAGAGCTCTTTGGGATTGGTTATAGAAGAACGTTTCAAAATTTGTAGATGTTTATTAACATTTTGTAGGGTCTAGTCTTGTTTGGTTTTTTTTTGTCGCATTACTGATACTGATCCTGAATGCATAGTTCACTGATGGTGGGCTAATTATGTCTAGCTGCACATGAACAGTCAGAGAAGCATGTTTGTCAAGGAAGACAACGTGAAAGCACAAGTGTGCAAACAAAGGCGAGCCCATTCTGCATGTTAAAGCAGAGGTCAGGCCAACTTCTTGTAAAGCAACCTTCATAACAGATGGCATGATGATCACCGTCCTGAGTTCATGACCGGTGCTGATTCTGTTGAAGGGGTGTTATATTTACAATGGTTTCAAACTCTTCTCAGCAGCACCACAAAACATATCAAGGGGCACTGACCACACATGGTGGCTTGGCAGGTTGAATAGTCTTTAAAAAAAAGAAAAAGGTCACTGTGCAGATAGTATAACGTTGGCACACATTGCCAAGGGGGGCTGTGGGGTCTCCATCCTTGGGATTTTTTGGGACTTGGCTACAGAGAGCTATGGCTGACCAGATTTAGTGTTAGTTAATCAATAAACCATTTTGAACCATATCTGGTTACTCTGAGTAAACTGAGCAGTTTTCCTCTGGGGCAGTAGGTAAAGAGGGGGATGGGGAAAGAATTTAGAGGTGGGTTGCAAACTGTCTGTATGAAGAGAACACAACAGGTGAGAAGGAGCCACCCTGTGGAGCTCTGCGATGGTCAGCCCAGTGTGAATTTTCATATAGAGTGTATGAGAGGGACTGTGAAATTTGCTGATGAAATTAAGGTGACAGGCAATGCCTGTGAGAGAAGGCTTTGGATTTTAGAAAGGAAGAAGTCAGTTGAGAATTGGAGTAAAAGCTAGGATGGCATTTAGTACAGAGTGCAAGATTATGGTTGGTTTTACAGGCCAGTGACAAGAAATTCTGATGCAAGTTGGAAGACCATCAGGTAGGGATGCGATGAGTTCAGGATTTTAATTATGTGGGTTTAATGACAACTCAGCTGAATCACAATAGCCATCCATGCGACTGCTCTTAATTCCTGGTAAGTATAAACCACATTTAGCTAAATGAGCCCAAGTGAAAGAAAAGTACCTCACATTTGCTGAGCATGATGTTAGTGGCTGGGATTATGTCAATGTGCATCAACATCTTAAGCTGCTATAACTTCATATCAGTTTGCGCCCCACTTCCATGAGATATGGTGAGCTATTAAGGTTTTGTATCTGTGAGCAAGGAAGCTGTCATTCTAGGATGCAGGAAAATATATTTTCTGCTGAATCAGTATTAATGCTATTGCACAACTCACTGATAAAATCTGGGAAGTGCATTTACAGTTTTAGTCACCCAGGAGGTTGAATTGAAAGTGATGTGTACAGAGGATGACTACTAGAATGATCAGGGGAAGGAAGAGCTTGTTTTCTGGGAAGAAACTAGAAAAACTTAGATTGCTGAGCGTAGTGAAGGCTAAGATGGCATTAAATATTGGCAACATAAATACTAGGGAAGAAAGGAGCTGTCTGAAAGCTAAAGGATGAAATTAGCACAAGAATTAAAAAAGCATGGGGACTGGCTATGAATCCTGATTAAACTTAAAAACAGTTTAAGTGATAAGATGCAAATCAGTGAGAATTAGTGTAGAAAAATATAACTCATTAAAAAAGCACTTGGATCAATACATCAAAGGGTACTGTATGTTGGTGGTTACTCGTGGTATCAAGTGGCTGAATTTGATGACCCAGGAGATACTGGTTCCACTCTTCTGTTTCACTAACATTAGTACCATTATTATAATCACTGTTATGAAAGTTTACATCTGTGTAAATCAACTTCAATAAAGACTTTTTATTCTTTCTTGAATTCTTCCTGTGTTTAAATGGGAGGTTCAGTTGAGGTAAACCCAGGAATTATTTATAATGAATTTATTTCATCATTGTCTCTCATGTGTATGAGCTTCTGATATCGGAAAGTAGCATAACAAAAAACCTTTCATCTTTTATTCAAATGGAAAGTGTCAGATGGATGCTAACAAAGTTGTTTTTGTCTGAGCATGCAGGAACAAGTAATCGAGTGATGTCATTTTCTCTTTTCTATTTCAATTTGCAGTGAAATACCAAAGTTAAATGATTACTGGCAAGGCTTTCTCCACTTCTCCATTTCTCTTCTCTGTTTTGACCTTAAACAGCTGACAAGCTAATGGATTATATGTTGTTTTTCTCTAGTTTTTCCTGGATAATGCTGTGAAAGCTTTTCCCTCAGTTCTTAATTCATCAAATGCAAGTTTTCCTAATTCAAGTAATCAGACACAGTGGTGTATACAAAACAACTGTTTTTTCCTACCGGTAAGTTCATTTTGCATTTCTTTGTTTGTTTATAACAATTACACTGAATTGACTGTTGCTGGGTCTGCTTGAAGTTAAACACCCACCAGTATTTAAGACTGCAGCAAAAGCTTGATTTTTTTTTTCAGTCACCTGCAACCGCATTTGAAGAAAGTGGGAAGTTAAAGGAGGTTAGTACTTCCGAAAATAGAAGTTTTAATGAGTGTCAGATTAAAAGCAGGAAACAGTCTGGTAACTAAGAAGCGTAGCCCATCCATGCCAACAAATGGATGTTAGGAGATACCAGGAGAACACACAGCAACAACAAAGACGACTGTGTGCTGAAAGATCCACATCACTGTCAGTGAGAAAACCAGGTCAATCTGCAGACAGGTTTCGCAAGGACCAGTGGTACAGCTGAAAATATTCACCACTTTCATCATTGACCTGGCAGTAAATGTGAAATCTCTGATCATCACGTTTTTGTCATTGCGTATCTGATTAAGAGACGGGTTGAGAAGGGGGAAATACAATACTTGTGTACCACTATATAAACTGTTTAAAAGAGCTAAACTCATCTGAAGATGTCTTAGTGTGAACAAAAAGGAAGCAGCACATACAAGAAAGGGAAAGACATTCCTGCAAAAATGGGATCTGTATCCTAGAGAGCAGTGATTCCTAAAGAGATTACAAAAGACCTTCAGTTGAACATAACAAGCTGTATATTATGCCAAAATAGGTCAGTAGTCTTTGGATGAATAAGCATGAAGCAGCAAGAGCAGAAGGGAGATTATTTTATCTCTATGCAGAATTGATGAGACCAGTACCAGAATGGTGTGTGTTGATTTCCACACAATATGTTTTACATAAAACATCTATTCACTATGTCATACTAAAAAATCATAGTCACACACAGAAGCAAAATGTTAATTACGTATAGAACTCTCCTGGAAAAACACAGTGGCAGTACCTGCAGCACATACCGATTTTCAGTATCTCCCTGATAAAACAAGAGCAGAGCAGAGTTTCTGTTTCTCATTTTCAAATTTCGCTAACTAAATACCACCGGGTATGGGTAGGTACCTATGTCTTCTTTTGGCCCTGACACCAACTTATCCTTGTTGTCAAAGACATGATGCAGTCCTTCTCACAGCCTCTGCATATATTCACATGCACAAGCTCATGGAAATAATTTTTCCAATGCTTATTTATAGTTGGTTTTTTAGCTAGCAGGTTTTCTAGTAATCTGGTTTTTTTATTACTTGTTATATTTTTGAAAATCCTGAAAGGTATTTTGTTTTCTCTTTTACCAGTAACTTCTCCAACAAGCATCTGAAGGATACAGTTTTTATAAATTATTATTAAGATTCAATCTGCTGTTCTTAAAAAAAAAATCTTTGAGTGTCTTTTTCCTTTGTTTTCCCATGTATAACTGAGATGTTTGTCAGCTCTTCATGTGATTGGCACATTTCTAGCAATTAGATTTATAGATTTTTAAACTATTAAATTGCATTCTTTCATCAAAGAAACTTTGATAAATTGGCACAAAAATATGTTAAAATGCCAATTGTGATAATAAATGAAAAGGTTAGGTTGGCTAAAGGTTTTAAACACTTTTTCCCTCACTTTTTTTAATTAAACAGCTGTCAAATGTGCATCATTTTCATTCTCAGGCACTGCAACTTCTAGCTTGAGAAAGCTACACACTTCTTTTGAGTTACTACTTTCAATCTCTTTTTTAGAAAAAAAACCAAACAACTGGAAATAAAATTATTCTGTCTTTACTGAATGAGATATTGAATACTTAAGCTGACAAATGTTTGTTTCCTTAAATTAAAAATTCAATCTTTTGAATCCATGTGTTAGCTTTAAGCTTTATTCATGCAGATAAACTTCCTGTGATTTATGATAGTGGACCTGACAGATCTATTGACTATGTCATCTAAAATGAGTGAATAAGGGATTTTTTAATTATTTCAGCCCCAACAGAGTTTAGTTTATTTTGAAGCAAACATTGACCCTCCCCTTCTTCCACCCCCCAAAATAACTTTTCAGGGTTGTATTGCTTGCTTGCTTGCTCTTCTTAAAGACTTAGGAAAGATCACACAGTAAGTTTTAGGGACTTTTCTTGTGTTTAGTTATTGTTTATTTTTGCTATGATGCTTCTGTAGTTTCCTAAAAATAGAAGAATACTTCAACAGAATCCCTTTTTACTTTAGTAAAGATCTTTATAACCACTGAAGTCTAGGTCTTAAATTTAAAGAGAAGAGACCAAATGCACTGGACTGGAGATAAGATCCTAAGGGGGCAGTGCACCAGTGCAAGGCATGGGGCTTGTGAATCTGGTAAGAAAGGCACTCAGACTCTGTAACGTACTGGTTAAACTACCATTTATTCAAGCTAGCACAGGAAGGAAGAAAAGAGTAGATGGAGTTACATCCCTTTGGACGCAGGGAACTCTGAATCCTGCAGCATCAGATGCTCTTCCAGTCAGGGTCTGCATATGTGGTGCAGAGCCCATCTGTGGAGAGGTTACCCAGCATTTTCCTCTTCTTAGCTCTCACAGGATTTTCTTAAAAGCTAACATTTCTATTTAGCATTTCTGCTGTCAGACAAAAATGTTGTCTGTGAGAACTTGCTGCTGCACTACTAGATACAGTTGAGGCCACAGAGGTGGTGTAACCACTGCTACCAAGTAGGAGCTGCCTGCAGCCCAGCACGGACCTGTGCTTTCTCAGCTTCACTGCCGTGTGGGATCTTCCAAACAGGATCACTACAAAGGATTGGTATCACTGCAACTCTCCGCCTCGGAAAAAGCCTCGATGTGTAGTTTGAGCCCTTTTTATTCTTTAAGAGGTTGTACAGAGGTGTAGGATGAAAAAACTTGAAACAGGACTTTGCTAAGAAACAGTATAACCTGCACACAAAAGCTGTGATTTTCTCCCAGCTGGACATAATTCCACTTCGGGAAAGTTCATGTTCATTTGATGAACTGAGAGCAGACCACTTGGACCAGGAGACAGGCTGAGATTTGACAGCTTGCAATTGTTGTGCTTTGACAAAGAACAGAGCTCTCATGCTATACATATGACAGTAATTCCACCAGTTGTGGTCTTCTGCATGGTTACTTTGACTGTTCCTTCACCAAATTGTTATTTTCCAGTGTCCTGCCTGTTTTGTAGCTGCATGCATCCTTCTGAGAAGCTAGCTAGAACGCCAGTTACCTTTATTTCTCTGCAGTGTATCTTCTGACACATTTTGTCTTGCAGTTCTTCCTCTAATTTTTTTTCAAGCCCTCTTGCATTTATTCTGAAAATCTGAAAGGATTAGAGAAGGATCCAAGCTACAATACTTTGAGCACTTACTAAAATTTGCAAATTATTTTATTAAAAGGGTGAAACTTCAGTTCCTTTGACAGGAACTGGAAAATCTGTTTGCAGTATTGAGCACTTGCAAACAATAGCCTTGAATATATGTAAGTTACAGTTGGAAAAAAGGTTTATTTAAAGTGGCATTTGAAAAAAAAATAATTATAACCTGGTATGGCTGTTCAAGCAGAGTTGCCTACAGACTCATTTCCAGATCTGCTTGTTGCTTACTGGAATCTTGCATTGCAGTGCACAATATCAGTCTGCATTCTTAAATGTGTGGTTGTGCCACTCTTCTCTGTTCCATCTACCCTTGTCTGAAATTTGAGCTGAAATTTTCAATCTGGTCTATGTATCCCTATGGAACACTAACAGAGACTGTCTATTCCACTTGGAAGTTTCTTGGTCTTTGTCAAACTGCATCCAGTTGTGGATTCAAGACTGCCTTTGGTTTCCTCATTTCTTTTTGGAAAACGAATTTGACAAGTGGAATGCCTTACAGAGTAAAAAATGGGTGCTGCTACTTTTACGTAACACTGAATTCAAAGTGTGATCTCCTGTGGAATGCAGCCAGCAGAGGTTTTATTTTTTTATGATTCTGAACAGAAGTTATTTATATTTCTTATTTCAAGCAGATCTGCAAGCAAATTACAGTAACGGCAAAAATTCAGATGGTAGATCAATTCTATCTGATGGGTGCTGTGAAGATTATTCTTCTTAGTGATCCTCCAAAATTACAATACAGTGATTCAGGTTCTGTCAAATGTACTGCCATCAACAAGTCAACACTAGTCTGAAAATAGCATATCTCGAAATAGAATGCTTTGTAGTTTCAGAAAAGGTAACTTTGTACAAGGTACAGGACTGTAATTTTCAGGAAGCCTCTTTGGCAAAGATGCTGTATGCTAAAGACCAACATAATGATTCTCATGAGAATGCATTATTTCTGTTTTAGCATTAATTTTGGTGCCCTAATCCCTTTCCAGAAAGTATCCAGAGAAAATACTTTTCCAGGAATTTAACTTCAACCATACATATTTTTGCTAATCTATATGACAGAGGAAAGAAAAGGCTTTTTTTAACAATTGAATGTATTCTTACGTAGTCGTAACACAAGAGGATTTGACAGAAGGTTGTTGTTCATTTTATATTCTTCATGTCTTAGCCACATTTCTAAAGTTTGTAAAATTATGCATCTATGAGGTTCATAACAACTGCGCATCAGTTTGTAAACACTGCAGATATAAGCAATGAAATTCTTGTTTTCAGATCTTTAGACATTTTACCTTGAATCTTATGCTAGTAACACATACAGGGTAGTTATTCAACTCAAGCACGAGTGAAAACCATAGAGTGGCACAGGAATAAATCTGTTATCGGTCTGCTGGCAGTGGGCTCTTCCATTAGACTTCAACACCAGTAGTGGCATCCCACATCTAGACACTCCTTGCTACTGCAGATAAGTAAATCAAAAGTAACAAAGGATGAAAATTAGGCAGAGAAAATTAGGCAGCATAAATTAGGAGCATAATCTGGATTCTACTGAGTTTGGGGTGAATTGAAGCCTAGTAAGAAAAAAGGTCTATGTTAGGAAATGCCGACATCTGGTTGTTAATGACTATCTGTAAATCACAATGTTCCAGGCACTTTTGGTTTTTACACATTGTGATAGATTCCGTGCTTAAGTGGTCAGTCAATAATTTGTTTTCAAATGAGCTGAGACATTTTATTATGTGAATTTCCTACTCCAGAGCCAAATTCGAATTATTTTCCATTTGATTTTTCTTTTCCAGTATTTTATATACAGCTGCATATTAGGGCTCATTTCCTGTTCTGTTTTCCTGAGGATAAATTATGAGTTGAAAATGGTGATAATGTTGATTGCATTGGTGGGCTACAATGTTATCCTTCTCCACACTCATGGGGCCATGCTGGATGACTACAGCAAATTTATGTATGCAATGGCACCTCTTAGAAGGTAAGTAGGTAATTCCAGTCCTTCTGAAATTAATACAAATTAAATACTACCTATGGCAGTTCTTATGTCATGGAACAGATTTTTTTTCTATGTGTTTGGCTATATAATCTATAAGTCACAGTTTGAAGTCATTGCCATGGTGCTGTTAATGTATCATTTAATGTCATACCTAAGAGCATTAGAATAAAATAAACAAGTCTGAGCAAGGTGTTTAAATCACATACTGTAGGAAATAGACTATGGTTTAATTTGCATTTTTGTAACAAAGAACATTCGGGAGAAGTCATCATTAACGATGTTAATGCCTAAGGCTGAATGTAATTATGGCTGTTAAAGCGTATTTACTGCAAGCCAAAGAAAATCAGCTTTCTCAGAACTAGTACATTGTCCTAAAACTTTACAAATGCAGCCTTAGCCATTGAAAAAATCTAGTAGAGCTACAGTTTGGATGGTTTTCAGCTGTGCTTGCAAATTTGTATGTTAAATTTTCAGTGAGACTGGTGAAGTCCTTGTTATGGGAGATATTACGAAAGACCAGAATTATTACTCTAAGTACAATGTGCAAACTATTTTTTGGACCCATGTAATTTCTACCTTATTTTCAAAACAAAGAGGTGATTCTCTTCTATGTAGCCGGAGTGTGCAGTCCATATAACACAACAGAAAATCTGGATATTTAGTGTACAGTTTCAGTATCCCTTTTCCCATGCTCTAAACTACTTGAGTTCTTTAGGACAGAGAGACAACCATGGAAAAGGATCAGTATTAACAAAAATGTATGTTTTCTTTGCACTTAAAGCTAAAGATTAAATAATCCAACCCGGGTCTTTGTTTTTCCCTTACATTAGTGGAAAGGATATCTCTGTGATGGGAGGGAGGACCACATGATGGGTTAGAGTTAGCATGTGCTTCTGGCAGCCTTGATTTTGCCAGTCAAGCTGTGTGTCTGTTGGTACTTTCCTTCCGAAATCTCTCAGCAATGTTACTCTTTTAGTAGCATCAGTAGGAGAGTGCTAGTGCGAAATCTTTACCTCTAGTGTCTTTTCCCAAAACAGAGTTTTTAATAAACTCTGCAGAAGATCTAGTTTGAGCCTCCTGTAATTCTGAGATGAAGAGGCATCTTGGGAATTAGATGCTTTAGTTTCTATTTCTTCATATTCTTTGTATGTGGTCTGGCTCTCAATGATAGAAGTAGTGTTATTACATAAAAAATATCTTTTTAACCTGCCTGTATAGAATAAGCACCAAATGCTCCACATTTGTAAGCAAACAAGGATTTTTTTTTCACTAAATCCTCATCTTAGTACTGGACTTCAAAATGTAGGCAATTTGCATAGAATGTAGTAGAAGTAATAAAGCTTTATTATGGAAATAACAATATTTCATCAAATAATAAAGCATATCCTATTTAAGTGTTCTTAAATACCAGAAAGTAGTATAGATTGCGCTCTTATCTTGTGCTAAAGTAATTTTGTTTTAACTTTTGAGCAGCTTGCTTTACTTATGTTTTTATTTCATAGGCCAGGAATACTGAAAGACCTGAAGACAATGGGCTCAATTTCGTTGTTTATATTCTTCGTCACATTACTGGTTTTGGGTAGACAGGTAAGATGCGCAGTTCTCTTCATCTACATCAGTGGATGCAATGCCAGCCTCCACATGCAGCGTGCCACCTTCTCAAACAGTTTTTTAGATTTTCTGACAAACACCTTTATTCCATTCTGCCCCACACACTTGCAGAGAAGTGTGAGAAGGATCTAAGAAGATATTTTATTACCTTCCAATATGCCCTTAAAACTCACCAATAACTGTTGCTGAGACTGGAGGCGTGATGTGGATAGTGTGCTGTGACTGTGGCTTGTCATGCTGACCAATGTTGTCTCATAGCTTCCCAGTGTGCTCCCATCTGTCTGCATCCATCTGCTGTCTCCCTAGTTGCTTAATTACAACCTATTTTCTTCACAGTTATTACAATTTGATGCAGACACAGAAACAATGTAGCAGGCGCACAGAAGTTGTGCCACATGCTGAGGCCTCAGTTGCACTGATACTATGACCCAACAGCAAGCTACTTTTCTTATTACCCCATTGTGCTTTTTCAGCACAAATGTGATGTCAAAGGTCTTTCCCTCTACGAAGCTGAGGGCAGGTGCAAGGGCAGTTCCTTCTCTAAATCCTCAGGCAGGTGCAAGGGCAGTTCCTTCTCTAAATCCTCGGGCCTATGGCTAAAAGCTGCAATTCCAGCCTGTTACACCAAGAGCAATGCACTGGCAAGACGTGGCTCCGAGATGGAAGAGGCAATCCATGTGAGATCTCATGGACAGTCTGTACCCCCATAGCCTGCAGCCTTGGGAAGGATCTTATCCCAGACTGTGTTTAAATCACTCATTTACATTACAATTCCTGATACATAATGACTGTCATTAAATTGCCAAGCAGGCCCTGCAGGTTACTAGAGAAAAAATTCTTATCTAGCAGCTTTTCTGGTATTTACCCTACTGGGGAACAACCTCCTTGAGCTAGAAGGTACATTCTCCATCTGCCTTGCTGCTAGCACTGTATTAGACTTCACTTATTTGATGACAGTCACAGAGAGGGCCCCAGAGCTGTAGGTCCAAGATCTTGTCATAATAGAACTTGCTAGTCGCTCTTCAGTCTTTTGTCTTTGATTTTTTCAGCTAAGTTATTCTCCCTTAAAGAAGAAGGAGGAAAAAAAAATCTGTATTTTCAAACACTCTCAAGCAAAGTCTAAATGATAACTAGAAAATGTTATAAACCAGTTTTAATACATGCTTGACATTGGACCTTCCATTTTACGTTACTGTTAATGATACTGACTGATAGCAAACACTTAGGAAAAGAATACAGGAGAAAGTGAACCTGCATAGAGTGACCCTTCCAGGGACATATGCTCCCCACCTTCTGCCAGTTGGCATTTCTATGGCAATGTTTAACAGCTATTGGCTGCTCTGCTTTCTGTCACACTGTCTCAACCCTTTTTAACCCATTTTATCTTCCTGTTTTTCCTAACGCTGTCTGATAATGAATTTCACAATCTCATAAAAAGTCCTGTGAAAGTATCCATCTTATTGTTTGGTTTTTAAACTTTCTGCTTGCTACTTTCATTGAGTGGCACTTGCAGAACACTGTCAAGCCATCTTGGCCATGTAAGTAAAATTCTTCTTTGCCCATCTTCCACAGAGGGTAATACACAAGTAATTTCTTTGTTTGCTATTGCATTTTTCTACTTTGTAGATAAAAACATGTGTTTTCTCTTAATATCTGATTATTTTAACAACGCTAAAGAAAATAGCCACTGATTAAAAGGGTGGTCTTTCCACTTCCCTTAAGCTGGCATTGGTGCTCCTCTGTCCCCAGAGTGAGCAACCAGAAAGTTCATCTAAACAAAAAGCGAATGCTTTCCTACAAGCCTAGCTCTGTGAACTTGCTCACCACTGGTCAGACATGCCTGTCCTGGTGCAAAAGCAGGAGAGGGAGTATGTGTCTCTGCTGGAATGGGGATGAAGAGAGAGAGAGGTAGTATATCATTATGTGTTTTATGGGTCAACCACATTCTCAGATTCAACTAATACTTTTAGCTGCACAACCAGCATCCCAACTGAAAGAAGTAGACCTTCCCTCAGCTACTCATTCTTATCCTTGTATCTTCTCATTCATACTGGCACAGGTGCCAGTAATGGCCCAAAATAGGGAAATGATCTGGCTTAAAAATTAACCCTGGAAAAATAGTTGGTTTTCAGGCAGATCTGTTTCCTGATCTGGTTTTATGATGTGGCTGCAGCAATGCTTGTGCCAAAAGAATGTGCACAGGATGGGAGTGAACAGCCAGAAGCAAGGTGGAGAAAGTAGAACTGCATCTTCTTTTGATGATCCTGCCAGCGTAGGCTACAACCATTCCCTGACACTGAGATCAAGTGGCACATTGCATTCTCCATGCATGTTATTAGAGTTATTTGAAAACAGGCTGGCAACAGACAGATGATACATTGAGAATGACAACTTTTGCACCCTGCCTAGGCATTGCCTAGGAGAATGAAGATTGGTATGAGCTAGACCGTGTAAGGAGTGCGCTCACATTTAAACACTATTGAGCATTAAATCTCTCTTATGGCATAGTTTGAATTGCCAGTATTGACATAGCCTGTGAATTACTTTCTCATCATACCTAAAATTACACATATCCCATTACTCTGTAGGCTAGGTGAATATTTTGTTTTTCCCATGATTGATTATATTGTGTTTTTCCACACTGAACTTCACTGGTTGTTTTACTGCCCAAATGTTTATGGCAGCTTCCCTCAGCCATGAAAACTATTTGTAGTCTCTGTTTTGCTTTTAGTGAGCTTTTGTTCTGTGAGAGGATCCTTCTCTTCTTAGATAATGTAGTCTTTTCAAGAGCCTCTTCTGAAAGAATTTAATGAAAACGTACCTCAAACTTCACTCCCATTCACATGCCCAGATGGAGGGCATGTTTATATATCAACTCATCCCCATTGTATCAGCTTTAGTTAATATGTCTAAACAGCTCATTCCCTTAGAACAGTTTTTTTTTCCAAAGTACCTTCTTCTATTGTTCCTTCAGTCACCTCAGTTCTTTTCCAAAGACCTGCATTATACCCTTACCATCTGTCAGTTCTCTGTCACTGTGGCTGCTTTGAATGATCAGGCCATCCACCACAAGTTTCACATCGGCAGCTTTTCATTTTGTTTACTTTAGAGCTCATGACTTCTTGTTGATTAACTTATTAATGTGTTCTAAGACATCTTCAGCTGACACTGCATGTTGAGACAGTTTCACAGACTTGCCATCTATAAGTAATGGCTGTGAGATGGAAACTCAGCTCCCTCACCTGGATGAGAACTCGTGTTTAATTTCTAGTGAACCTATCTGCTTTAGTGCTGCCCTTGCTGCCCCTTTGCTGAGTGCCATAGCATTCATCTCCCCTGACTGCAGACACCTACGGCATAGGCAGCTACTCTTGAGCTGCTTATCTTGACTTTCTACATGACATTCTTTAAATCAGGAGAATTAGTTCATTGCCTCACTCAGGCAAATATTTAAAACAGACCAAGGTAAGCGTCCCACTAGAATTTAAAATTCAGATAAACCCATCTCTGTGCCATCAGTGAGACATGAATCAGTTCTTGTTGCACCTAACTGCTTTTGCCGAAGAAACCACCGCTGATTGGAGCCTACCAAGTTGCATCACCTTGCCTTCCACGGATGCATGGTAGTCTCTTGTCTTGGAGGAAGTCAACTGCTCTGTGGTGCCTGGAGGAACACAGTGTCCTTCATGCCTCCCTGGGTGTTCCACTATGTTCACTTGCTGGGAAGTGCTGTCAAGTAAAGCAGCATAAGGTGAAGAAGGAAAACTTGGTATCTCAAGGATATTGTACCCGCAGATGTATAAGGGCTAGCTCGTACAAACAAAAAAAACCCTCACAATTTAAAGTAAATTTTAATAAGTTATGATATTTTTTGTTTTAGAAATCGGAGTAGGCATTTTGAAATATGATACATTGAATTTTTTTTATTTCAAAGGAAATTGTAGAATACATTCTGCTTTATCATTTCTGATTTCTGAGTTTGCCATTTTTTGGGGGCCATAACAGCCTAAATTTCATTCAACAAATAATACAGTAGTAAATAAATTATCTGCTTTATATTAGTGCTTAAAGAAGAAGCATATCTTTTTGAAGAAATCAGCTTATCTAGCACCCTTTCTTTTCAATATAAAGTTGGTACAATGTGTGGATACCTGATTTTAGTTTTATGCCAGGCATCCAGTTTACTTTTGTCAATTTATGCACGTAATTTTTATATCCCAGGTTTTAACTGGATTGTTTTTCTGCATGAATACAGTCAGTGGCATTTGAATTTATGATCTATGTGGGGAACTTAGATGTATAATTGTATAATACACATATTTAAAAGGTTGACAAATAATTTTAATACCATCTTATTTCAACTTTCAACTCCAGCCTTGGCTGTGATCTCAACAAAATATCTATGAATCATTTTGATCTGTGACAGTCCCTGTCCAATCAGAAGGACTACTCTCATTTTGATGTGAATGCTTTCTGACTGCTAATAATGCTAGCTAGCATTTTTAGGTTTTTCTGTAATAAGATTGTCATCATAATCATGTTCTCCTGGTTTGTAACATAGTCTTCATTGAGGATGTATGATAGGATTAAACCATTGGACTACATTGAAATAGCTCTTGATTTATATCAGCTCAAATACGATAGGCAGGCTAGTGGAGGCTTTAGTGTAGAAATAACGCCATAGAATTTACAACAAAACATTTACAATATTGAAAAGAAGTAGAGAGAGCTCCATAAAATGACATTTTCATTCATTTTTCATGTCATTTTAATTAAATTGGATCTCAAAAAATACTGATATTCCAAGAATGTTATACATTTCCATATAGTTCCAGTTACTGTTGTTGTTGAGGATGTTAAAAAACCATTATGGAAACTCTGGGACAAAAAGAAAAGAAGGATAAAGTATTATATGAAGCAGCGTAAAAAAATAACAACCAAACCACACCAAAACAAAACCCACCCTAACAAAACCAAAACTGGGTTGTCCCAACTAACTGGGCCATTTTTGATAATCTGCTAATGATTTGATAAACTGAAGGTGTATTTTGTCAATAGGCTGTTTCTCTCGTACTGCCCCCTTTTTACCAGCCTGATTGCATGACATAAATTCAAGTTGGTAAAAGTTAGTCTTCCTGAAATGCCCTTTATTCTAAGTGAAATCCTACACTTCAGATAAATAAGATATCGCATGAAGTTGCAAAACTGTAAATTGTTTCTATAACAGTGTTTGATTTCTGGAATGAATTTCTGCTAAAGCCTGAGAGTAAATAAATGAATCTTCCATTTTTAAAGCACCTTGCAACTTATTTTTTTTTCCTGGCCCTTTTTATGGGCCCTTTTTTGGAGGAGAGCCTTACAAGTTCAATGAAATGTATGTCATGTACTGCATGCTTGGGGTTTGATTTCTGTGGGATCTGGAATTGTACTTGAATGGCCAAATAATAGCCTTGTAGGGGTGGTGTACTGTGCTCATTTTGTCTCTTAAACTTGTACTCCAGCAGGACAAGATGCCTATTGTTTCTTTACCTCTGTGTCCTCTTGTAACAGAATGAATATTACTGTAGGTTAGACTTCCTGTGGAAGAACAAGTTCAAAAAAGAGCGGGAGGAGATTGAAACCATGGAGAACCTAAATCGGGTGCTTCTGGAGAATGTGCTTCCAGCCCACGTAGCTGAACACTTCTTGGCAAGAAACCTGAAGAATGAGGTCAGCCATCTCTGTATATCCCCTGCTCTGTAAGAAAGCAACATATCCTGCAAATAACACTTAATGCTGATTTGAGCAGTAGGCCCATATAGTGAGATTATAGATTTGCAATCACTTTCATTCCCCCTTACCTAACTGAAAGGCTTGCTTTACAGCACTGAATGCACTTTAGTACCTTGAAGTAAAAAATGGGAAAATATCTTAAGTGGCAATGCGTTTTGACTTATGAAGGAGGCAAAAGGGTGAGGAAGAAGGAGATGGTTGAATCAACATGGATTTAAATTTAAATCATATGCATTCAGTTATTATTCCTTTGTGACAAGGGTGAAACTGCATATAGGTTCAGAATTTTCTTCTGGTGACTGGAGACCTTGCTTACTGGAGTGAAAATTAACCTTTTTCCTGAAACAGTGGCTATGCTAATGCTGGAAAGAGGTTCTGAACCCTGAATTACCTGTTTACGCACTGCTTCTGGACCTAGTCCAAGCACTAGAAAAGTCAACCAAAAACCCCTGTTGACTTTCGTGGAAATTACATCTGCTCCTAATATTGCTTTACAATTTTCATAAAGTAAAAAGGGATAAAAAAAATAAAAGCATTCAGTGAGAGTAGCTTTTAAGATCTAGAGATCTTAAATGCAATAGTTTGAATTACTTGTGCATAGCAAACAATTGTTCCAAAACTGATAGAAGAGCAGAGAGGGCAGCTTTAGGGATTCAGTTTTGATCTCAGGAGTCAAAAAGGACCATGTCTTCCATTTCACAGTGGTTTGCATTAAGCAGTAATAATCAGGATTTTATATCAGTACTTCAGTACTACCTGCAAACATTCATTTGGTAGCTAATGTTGAATGAAAACTGCTGTGGGGTTCCTTTGAATCCACTGAAGACCTTGGCTGGAAGCCAGGTTGGCTCAGCTCCAGTTCTCAATTCAGGCATTAAACACAACAAACCATCAGGAGATTGCTTTCTGATTTATGTGCTATTCCATCTCAGCTCCCCAGCAGAGCAACACCATCTGCTCACCTTTGTATTGGCAACTGGATTTGTATTGTCACCCTTCAAGATTCTTGGGTTGGAATGAGCTTTAGTAAATGTCCTGAAGACCAGAAACGGTAATATGCTGAGTTGTCCAACCTGTGAAATCTGATGAAGTAGAAATGATTTGACATTGAGGTTTGTTTGCTGTGCCAGAACCTCTGGAACTGGGTTTCTGCTTATAGTGTGCATGCTGGGTACCAAACAGGGTACTTTGCAGTTGATAGAGAGAACGACAGGAACAAATATAAAATGAAAAGCAGGAAATGGGCCAGAATTAAATATATCTGCACCTGGCTTGTGCTGCCTTTTCCTTTATGCTGTTAGCATACAGATCCCCTATTAGTAAAAAGTGCTCAGGAGCTTTTGTGCTGCAAGCTAACTGAGCGAGAGGAATCTTCTTTCATTAGCTACAGGATGGAGTCAGCACCCTACTTAGACCTGAACTTCTGCCCCAGAGAAGCTGATTGCCATACCCTTCCAAGAGGTAGAACAGGACCCATTTGCCTCCCATGTGTCTTCAGGCACTGGAGAAGAATGAGGGACAGTAAGGAGAGGCAGCCAGCAGAAATCCAGATGTTATCAAAGGGAGAAAAAGAGGGGAGAAAAAAAAGGGGATTGACTACGGAAGACAAGATTATTTTATTTCTGTTGAAAGAAACAAAACTGTTTCTTCCTGGATTGGTGTTGCATTTAATTTTCTGATTAAACATTTTGGAGAGTAGTGTTTCAAAATAAGTACTCATAGGGGAATTAAGACACCCAATTGCCACAGCCTTTATTATTATGAATGATCACAATAAACCGGGTGGGAATCCCTCCTTAAAATTCTCTGACATTTATTCTGACAGCCACAATAACTACTCATCTATTTATGAACAGTACCGGTTCTTGTTTCCATGCTGGCACTATGCTATAGAGCATTACTGGGAATGGATATTGCCTCAGTATTAGAGAGGAAGGAAGAGAAATGGGACACTGTTGCTGAACTTCAGCATATGACAAGTGTTTACATACAATGTGTTCATCTATTTTTGAGGTGGAGGAGAGGAAGGAGTAATAACTCTTGTTATAGAAGAAGATTTGTGTCTGTAATTGTAACAGTCAGGCATGTAACCCTTTCTTACAGGTTGGTTGTCTCCGTACTGGGTGGACAGCCAACAGCATGAAGCACACTGATCTCCCTGTGTCACAACAGCCCTTTTTCTGGAATCTCTGCTCCTGTCTTCTGCTCAGTCCTATTTGCATTGCATGCGTTTTGTGCCATGATTTATTCTGGGCAACACTGCTGCTTTCAGGGAAGACAGCAAAGGCACTTCCTAATAGCTGATTAGAGCTCCATGTTTATTGTCTGTTAGACAGACCTTTTTTTCAGTGGCAATCATAGTAAGACAGGAGTTGCCCCCCATCAGTAGTCCAGTTAATTGCAGGGCCCGGGCAGTACCCAGTGTTAGATACTTCAGCAAAAGTTTGAGGAACAGCTGAAGATTACTGTGCTATTCACCCTTCTGATTTAACTGGTAAATGTAAGGGCATAATTTGCTTCTGTAGATTATTTTTATACACTTTCTAGTCATGCATTTTTCTAGTATTCACATAAGCATTCAGGTTATTAACCCTCTAAGCTCTTGTCTTTCATGTTCTCAATAGTATAGCTATAATTAATATTAATATACAATTCTGTTCTCCTAGGGATTCTGTTAATTAGAAAAATAAATTGGTTTAATTTACCAGATAAACATTAGATAGCAGCTGTTTTATTTGCTTTATGGAATCCCGCAGATTTTGCATCCTGAGAATGTAAAATGTGCCAGAATTACACTACTGATGAGATACTGCTTGTAAAGTTTGTGAGACAAGACAAAATCTAGGCACAGAGGTGATAGTAGGACAGTGCCACCCCTGAAATAGTAGGTGGAAACTGATGCTGTGTAAAGGTCTGTTTGAGATGTAACTTCAAGTCATAAGAATACAGGTCTGTTAGGGGCTATGACTGAACTCTTGCAGGAAAAGGAGACCAACCATGCAGTGCTGCAGGCATATTACTGAATAATATGAAGGAGGGATGGTAAAAGATGGCTTCATTATACCACCTCATAATACCGGAACCAGAAGATAAATAGGACATTTAGAAGTAGAACAAAAAAAAATATTTTACATAAGAGATAAATAAATTGTGAATTTCTTAGAGTCAGAGTCATCCTGTATAGTTTCAGGCGCTCCTCTTGAGTGCTTACATTAGGAAAAATTCACGCTTTAGCCTTTTTTCCATAACTGACTGAGAGAGAGAAGCACTGTCTGAGGTGATTCTGCCCATCTGGCATTAAAATGACCTTCCAGATAGGCACATCTGCTGTACTTACAATATGGGTTATACATAGGATGACTGTGCTCTCAAATTAAATACTTCAGTCGGGTGCTTGAATTGCCTAAATTCAGTTGACGTCATCCAGTCAGAGGGGTTCCCTCTCCCCAGCATTTTATTATTATATATATTAAATTGATTAACCAGGTGTTTATGGAGGTAGATTAAAAAGATGGCAGAAAAATATTATCACAATATTGATTCTTCATTAAAAACTCTCTTGGCAAGCGGACACAGGAGATCCAGAACTCCTCTGAACTTTAGTAGCAATCTGACAGTGAATTCACTGGCTTGGGCGTTTTGTTTATCATAGAATCATACAATGTGTT
>VZZY01000068.1:0-35123 GCA_013400335.1 Eurystomus gularis
TTGTGACCGGTCGCCAACTGGACAATTAAAGAAATGCACTGGGATGTACATAGAAGAAATCTTAAAGCTCTTCAGTTTCTCCTCCTTCTTCAGAGTTTCCAAATATTCCAAACTTTATAAAGGCCCAGCAAGGCAGTAGCTACAGAGCTGGTCCGGTGACATCCTGTGCTGTTTTGTTATGGAGAACAAGGAAGCTGGGAATGACAAAATGAAGAGTTTGGAGGGAGTCAGTTCTGCAGTTCAAAGGATGTCTCAGCATGTCAGTAACACATGCATTGGTACTATGGCCTCACAGATGGGACAGAAGGTTTTACACAGAGACCATATGCGCACTAAAGAGATAATTTAATGACCTCTCTGCTGCGGCTTTGGCTTAAGGGGTTGCTGCTCTCAGCTGCCCGACTCCCTTTGTCTGTGCACTGGTTCCTAACTTCTTTTTGTTGAACAGTTTACCTGTGTGATTTCTGAAGCAGAGACCAGTCTGTAAAAGAGTCTTGACTGTAAATAATTTTTTTTTTAAACAGAATAATAACCCAGCTTGGGTTTATGGTTAAATGAAGCAGCCCACTGTGGTGTAGATGCTGTGTCAACATCCAGACAGGGCAGAAAAAGTCAGGTAGGGCTCAATGGTTGGTGGAAAGTACATATGTCTTAGTGGAAGAGCTTGCACACCCCTGTGTGTAGCCTATGTGGACCAAAATATTCATGTCTGAATGAGTCCTTCACCACATGCCACCTCAGGTTCCTTCCAAGACTGCCACTGAGCAGTCTGGGACTTGTATCAGCTGAGCTACAGGCTTCCCTGTTACATGCTGCTGTTAGATGTTGATGTAGTTGCTTTCTACATCATTGTGGGGCAAATCAATGTGTATTAGAATGCTAAATGCTATTTCTTAAGGTTCAAATATTTCAGTGCATAAATTCACTATTTCTGTTGGGATTAAACCCAACACCAGAAATGTGAAACACTGTTTTCCTCTTGTTTTCAGATGCTGTTCTGCTCTGTACCCAGCCTACTGCCCATTATTCATCTTCCTGTGCTTCTAAAACAGCATCTGGGTTTCAAAGTCAGCATTAGAGGTAATTGATGATGTGGAATATTACCTCCTTCTAAAAAAAAAAATAAATTGGTGTGCCTAACTGCAGACCAGGGTTGACACAAAGAAAGCGTTAAACAAGATAAGTGTTCCTGGTATGCATGTGAGGTAAATATGCAATGAACAGAAATGATTATGTGTGTGCAAATACAATGTGGCTTTTGCTAGTATCACTTGTTCAGATGTAAGAGATTGTTCTGTTAGAGCTTTCTCTCATGTCTCACTTCCTGAGGATCTCAGAGCTGAAACAATTTTCAGAACTGGAAACTAGACAGACCTTCCCCCCTTTTGATTGTGCTGATCTCCACAGTGCTAGCTGCAACTGCAGGAGTGCAAAGTGTTAGAGAAGATTAGCATGAAAATCCATGCTCATGTGCTGCAAACTTTGTTGGACATCATAACCTACATGAGAGGAATTTTGGCTTCTCTTGAGTTGTAATATCCAGATTTTTATAATGATTTTTTAATTCAGTGTGTACACAATCACATTTAAAATGATCCTATACTCTGATGTTACTGTTCGTGCAGTACTATACTATGTCACTCATTTTTTAGCCTCCTTATGATAAGATTCCTTTAATTTGCTTTGGGTTCAGCAGCACATTTCTTGGGGAGGCAGTGCCTCTGCTATAGGTGCAAAGCAATTTGGCTGGGGGTTGTGTTCATCCACCTGCTTGCATGAATGCCACCTGCGTGACTTTGTGCCAGAAAGCCTGGCAGGGAGTAGGGAAGGTGCCAGCCACCTTCTAGACTGCAAACCTTGCTGGAGATAGTGCTTTGCTCTTATGCTAATGGAAGGATTATAAAGTATGGATAGGATCTCTAGGTGATGGCATGCCTCATGTGGGGCTCATATGTCTGGGCACAGCCTGTGTCCAGGTGGTGCAGCCTCCTATGGGATGCAGGATGCGGGATGTGGAATACAGAGGGGCTGCTGCCTGCATCTGCTCGGCTTCTGCACTTCTTCCACCCTACCAGGGCCGTGGGGCCCTTTGCCTCTTGACTTAGTTCACTATTCCTTTAAGCTCTTTAGAGAAGAACCATAATAACTACCGAGATAAAAAAATAAAATGACAGATGGATGGGCAATGATAACAGCATGGTAGTTTTGCGCACATGACAACTATTCCACCACAAAGATCTTGATTTTAAGCTACACCAAGCGCTGTTTTATCTCCTTGGGGCCGGCTGCACCCTTGAGCCCGGTTTTGGTAAAGTTGACCATTAGAGGGAGCTACAGAGCAATTTATTAGTAGATCGGCTTTAAGGCATAGTTTTTAAACATATTAAATCCTCGGGAGGGAATACGTTAAATGCATATGGAGGGAATAAAGATACATCAACGACAGGTTCAGAAGTGGCTCTGGCCTTTTCTTCTTATTATGTCGAATTAGTTTTGCCCCTCCTAAGACTGATTTCCTCACCACTGTATCCAGAGTCCTCTGTTATTTTAAAACTTGTTGATTTTCTTCCCTTCTCTGCTATGCAGTTACTCCTTTCCCATAGCACATGCATCATTCATAAGGATGTTTTAAATAATGATATAGTCGCCAAGAAACAATCACTTTTTTTTGTTCCCCAGGTCATGGCTTCTCTCGCCTTGATAAGAAAAAAATGCTAAGGGAATTACAGAGGAAGCCTGCCCTTTCCTGTGGTGGTATGGAAGAGCCAGGCTGTACTCGGAACCAGCCAAGGCCAGCCTACTGTGCAGGGCACCCGTGCTGGGAATAAGCTCTGCAGGTGCAAAGAGGATTTAAGTACAGTCCACAGCAGGTGGTGCACACAACAGAGATGCAGCTTCTGGCTGACAAGAAAGTTTAAAATCTCAGAGCTGTTGACTGCCAGAAGCTGAGAAGGTAAAGCAGGGCCATGAGTGCTCCCTACAAGTCCTGCTTGTATGATGTTTACAGCTGGCCCTTGCTGCTTTTGCAGAAGACCCCAGCACAGCATCTCGCCCAAACCTCACACGGGGGACAGTGCTGAGTGATCCCCAGTCACACAGAAATGCACTGGAGGGAACTAGTGAGATGGAAAAGATGCACTTGAGAAGCCAAATTTAGATGTAGGTTAAGCTTCCCCAAGTCTGAGCAGAGAGGGGGCAGCCTCCAAGCAGGACATCTGAACGTACGAATCGAGGTGTGGCTGGTGCTGCCATAGGAAATCTGCCTGCAAGGCGGCGGTACCGCCAGCCTGACTTACCCTGGTTTAGGATGTTTCCATGTCCAGCATCGACAGCACTTTCTTGGCCATTGACAGGGTGCAAGACAGCAACCATGCTCCGAGACACTGCCTTCGGATGCAGTCTACTCGTCTGCAGTCAGATTTCCCCTTGAGATCCTTGGGAATTTTGCCTGAGTGAGTCCATCCACTACTTGACTGTTTACAGATATAAAATACAAACAAGCCCTCAAACTTCTGACCTTCATTATGTTACGTTGGGTCGCTGTGGTCTGGGCTGGCTCCAGCATTTTTTCTCACTGCACTCATTACTTCAGGCAGCGATGAAACTGGATAAGCCAAATGACCACCTTAGCCTTGACTTGGTTACAATGTCATTGGAAGTAGGGGGAAACACAAGACTTGGCCATGGGAATCTGAAACCTTCCTGCTTCATCTACAGTACATACCAATCAGAAATCCTTAATTCGCTTCCTTTCAGACTTCTCTAGTACACATCCACACTAAGATGTTGCACAAAACATCAGGAAAAAGAAGTCAGAAGACTTTCATAATGTGACCTTTGGAACCTGCTGGTGGGAAATCCTTTGAAATTTAACTTCCCACTAAAGAAAACCAGGTAGAGTTGTAGGGTTGCTTTAATTGTATTAAAATGCTCACCAAAAAGTCAGATGACTTGGAAGCAAATGCTACTTTTGGGTAATCATCTCCTGCTGCAAGATTCATTGACAAAATAAATGTGATAAATGATCTTAGGCGGGACCACTGGCATAGCCTTCATTGTGTTTTTGAAGCAGCAAGGAAGGATTCAAATAGCTATGTGTTTACAACAGAACTGGAATAATTTCTCTACTCTGGTTTATGTTGGCATGTTTATGTCCAAAAAGCTGAAGATTCCAATTTTGCTGATGAATAATACAGAAAATTAAACCACTGCCGCGAGCTTGCACAGCATAGTTTAGATGGTTTTGCAGTGGCTGCAGGATGCTTTCTTTACACTTAACGTAAACAAACAGATAGGATCCCAGCATAGGGGATGGCTCCTGGGGTGCGAAGGCAGCTGGGTGCTGCAGACCCTCGCCTCCCTGGCCAGGGGCTGCTGGGGCTGGGACCAGCAGGCACTGGAGCCTCGGGAGGCTGTTGGCCTGGGCTGTATCCTATCCAGATTTCTTAAAACTGGCTATTTAATTGTTTAGATATAAATTTGTTGCTGATTAGCTGCAAGTGGGTTTGTTTAATTAAAAAAAAAAGAAAAAAGGCCAGCTAATTGAGCTAAAACTATGTGGTTTATGGGAGAAAAATGCCAAAGTTAATTACAGTTACCATCTGTTTCATCAAAACACTCGTTCACTTTGAGTACCTCTATTGTCAGGGCTGGTTTCAATATCTTTCTCAAATTGATTCCAATGAGCAGGAACTTTAAAATTAAATCATGTCGTTCCCCATAATCTCTAGCAGGCAACAGAGGGGTGGTGTCTGCAGTGACCTTATGGTGCTATTTCTTTTAAAGGAAATATTACTGTGGTTTTAATCACTGCAAGCTTAGCTCTGTGCACAGGAAGCTTGCATGATTTTTTCCCAGGGATTTATTCAAGGAGGTCTTTGTGTATGTGTTTCTGTGTGAGGCGAATTGCAAACATGAATGACATTCTTTTCCCCAGCATCCCCCTTCTGCTACCTGGCCATGATTTAAATCCCAAAATATTAATTCCCAAAAACCCTATGAAGAATTCACCTCTCCCCAGGATACTTATGCACACAGTGATGAGTGTGTGCACACACCTTGCTCTTAAGGACCATGTCACGATATCTGAGCTAGCCATCTTGAGAGTCTTGTGTTACACTTGTATGACACAGCCTGGAGGAGCTGAGTGACTGGGCACTGAGCTTTTACTCCATGGACTTGTTTGCAGCATGGGGCCATTTAGCGGAGGCTACTGCTGTTCGGCTGGGCTGCCTGCATTCACTGGCGGATGTCAGCACAAACACTGGTTCTTGCCTAGTTTCCAGGAGGGTGGTGAGGTATTTGAAATGAATGTTATGTATTGCTATTGGTAAATAGAAGAGGTCAGACTAGCGCTCAGGTGATAGAAGCAAGGCGACTGTGAAGCTGGCATCAGGAAAACAAAAAACAATAGCTTCTTTTAACAGCCGATCTGTCTTATTATATACACATTCTCCAGAACGTTCATTTTGCTGGCAAATAAAAAAGTATCACTGACTGAATGTTTGTAATTTCCAAGGCTTAAAGGAACGTATGAATTCATGTGTACTGAATTCTATGAATTCAAGGAAAAATCAATGGAGATTTAATATGCTTCTGGAAGGAAAATTTCTTTACTCTGCCTGCTTCAAAGAGAAACAAAGCAATCCTTTATTATTCTCGGTAAGAGGACCGTACTGCTGCCACTGAACATAGTGAAATGACAACTCCTCGAAAATCTTGCTGCTCTTATATCGTGGATAAATGCTAGCCTAACAGGAGTGATAAAGAATTAAGCAATAAGATTAGAAAGAGAGATTGTTCCTGAATCAGTCCATTAGGATTAACTAGGCTTTGTTCCATGGCAACTTAGCTAAGAATAATCATGACTGCAAATAATGCTGTTCCAGTTTCTTGGGTGGAGCACAGAGTAAAATTGCTGGTCTCCAAATGCAATTGTTAATGTGTTTGGCGGTTCTTAAATGTCACTGTGGCCGTACTGCAGCAATTCAGATAGAGTTGTTTTTGCCATCATATGTGATGCCTAAGGAGTTCAAAACCCTGCAGGCAATCTGAGTTCGTAAGGTCCTTGTATTTTCAGGTTATTTTTGGTGGGAGGTGATTTCTGACATTAACAGTTGAGGTTGACAGTATTGTCTCTGCCACCTACCCTGAGTCACTGGTGGCATACCGGGTGTGAATGGATTATATGAGAGATGTTGTCTGGAGAGGTCAGGCTGGCACATTGATGGGTCCTGATGATAAACTGGTTCTCAGGAATGTGGATCTCTGGTGGAGCCTTCTCTGTTCATTTGTGCTGCAGTGCACAAATACCCAGGCCCTGTTTTGGGTGCAGCTGAGCTGGGTCCAAGGAAAGGCAGGATTACCAATGAGCAGTTTGATTACATTGATTCTGTCAAGTAAGAATCTTAAGAATCTTTTAAGAGTGATAAATCTTGCATTTCTTTATATTACTTGTTTTTGTCATTCTGCTGTACACACCCGCACCTCATGTTGCAATATATTATTATTTTAAACACTGTCTAATCTGTGCTTGGAAACTATGCTGCTTTCTTAATGCACCAATCTAAGTTAGCATGAATCATTTTATGTATTTGATTCTGGTGCCATAGTCGTTTAAACAATAATGACGAGCATGAATTTAATCACTTCACTAGAGGCAACGCCAAACTTACACAGGGTTCAGGTAGCATTTATCTGTGTATGCAAAACCACTGCAAAATACTCTGGTAGGAAAACCCCCATATTTGCTGGCTTATGGTTTAATGTGTTTTTCCAAATGGTCACTTATTTCTCTTAAAACCAGCCGAGGCCCTAGAAGAAGGTTTGTGCAGGGACACCACCACTCTTCACAGGTGCCTCTCTTTGAGGGTCTCACTGGGGTAGATCTCTGCCTTTGGGGTACTTTCCTGCCTCTCCTCCCTACACCCTTTACCAGGGCTGTTAATCTAACAGGCCCAGCTCTTCTGGGTACCCAGCAACCTCTGTCTTTGGGATGTCTGGCTGATGCTGAAAGCAGATGACATCACATTTAACTTCAGCTCTCTGGCCTGAGCCTGTTGTCCAGGTCCCCCCATCAGTCAGAGAGTGATGGGAACCATCAAGGGATGGCTGGGGTGCTCTTGAGGAAGGCCTTGGGGATAGGGTGGCTGCTTCCTTCCTAAAACTCTGCCCTCCCTCCCCTGGCTGTAAAGGGAACACATGCATCCGGCCAAGGCCCAACTCAAATGTCTAGGGAAGATGGGGAGATGATTGCCAGCCAAAGTGGTCCAAGCACAGATGCATTGAAATAAAGCACTGTTTATTCATCCAAAGGGACATGGAGTGCAGAAGAGGGGATGAATGAGTGAAGCCCATGCGTACATTTCCCCATTAACTTTAGTCTCTCCTATTAAGCTTTGGCAGGATATTTTTGGTTCGGTTGCTCTCATTCTTGAGTTCAAAGAGTCACCCTTTACTATGTATGTTTCTCCCAAGGAGTCAACACCAGGTGGTGTTGACAGTTCCCCTTAAACACACACACACACCCTCTCCACCTGGCTTCTTTGGCAGGCCAGCACCTTTCAGGTTTTGGTCTCTTCTTCTGTCCCAGCTCCAGATCTGGGTTCTCACCAGCTGGGCATTCACCAGGGCATTCCCCAGCTCACTCCCTGCTGTTTTGCAATGGGCTTGGGGCATTAGCTGATCTCCACCTGGCCTTGCCTTCATTACCTTTCCCAATTTTTTTTCCTTCCAATTACTCACCTCTGATTTAACTCCTTACAGCCAGAATGGGTAATGATAACTTGTAAAAATTACAGCGTTACGACATAATATTTATACCACATTTACCACATGGTGCTCAAACTCTTCAAACATATATTTTCATTGAAAGTAACATACGATTTGTGCTTGTGGTTGTGTACAGCCCTATGTGCCTTTGGAAATGCAGGGACTCTACCTTTGAAGGCTATGGCTGTGTAGAAAACATCTGTAAATCTTGTGGAGACATGACAAATAATCTTTCTGGGGTGTGTCATTTGGAAACTTGTACGCAAGCCTGCAGAAAGCCTGTCTCACTGACTGTAGACTTCAGGCTACAGAGGATTATCCATGCAAAGCTGACCTGCCGCATACACAGGCAATGTGTTGGACACAGGCATGGGTTATTACAAAGGGCCTGTCCCATCTGAGGCTTTCCATGGGCAGCGTAGTTAACTGTAAGAGTGGTATCTGTGTGGTCATGATACTGAAGTTCCTGTTTGCCATCAGATTTTCTTGTTATGTGCCATAATTTTGCCATGAGAAGAAGTATAAACTGCTTACCAGTTGTGTTTTGATTCCACTCCCTGCCCCTACAGTGTGTCCTCATGTATGAACAACTCTCAGGATCTCTGCCAAATCAGCTGGTTGAAACTGAAATACTTTTCAAGAAATGTTTGTGCAGGAACAACAAAGAAGAAAACACTGCCTCTCTGGTGTCCTTTGGCTGGAAGTTAAAATGAAGCTTGTCAGCAGGAGAGAGGAGCAGATGCTCTGCAGGCTAGTGCTGGTACGTGGGGCCATGCTCCAGGGCTGGCCACAAGCCACAAGGGACAAGGCTGCATGCTTCAAACACACAGCCCTGGGTAGATCACACCCACAGCACTGGGGTAAAACCGTGGTGTGTGCGACAGAGTTCCCTCCATGCCCACCGGCTGCTGAACACCCACCCTGAGAAGGAGCTAGGACTGTCCTTCTGCCCCTTGACATAAGCATTTGTTGTTCTTCAGATTCAATTTAAAAAAAATCTTTAGACAAAAATAACACACGCGCTGCTTCCCTAAATTACAAGAATTTATTCAAAGCTTTCTGCTTTTTTGCCAAGCTTATAAAGAACGCCTCCTTTTTAATGCTTTGCAGGAGGGCGCTGATACTTTTTCCAGAACTGATTTAATCTGTATACATTGAAGTTTGATATTCTGCAGATGTTTGACTAAATTCTAATAAAACAGCCAGAGTGACCCACCATGGGAATTTTATCATAATCCTCCTGAGGAAAAAAATGTTCATCCCAAGGGATGTGTCATAGGTCAAACAAAAACTGTCATGCCTCCTCCATGTTTTAAAAGCACCCATCATATTTACAACAAATATAAAAAAGTTTTTTGTCAGCAATTTGTCTTTTTTTTATATGCTGGTAACTATTACAAGCACCACACACTGCTAATCTTTCCATAATGGCATTTCTAGTATGACAACTTTCATCTGCTGACCAAACAAGCACAGTCTTGCCTCTTCTCAGCATGGCTGTGAGTCAATGCCAAGTCATTGGGATTTCAGGATCTTAGGGTTTGCCTGCACACGGCTCTTGCATCAGTGCAATTAGGCAAGTTTAAGCCAAGGCAGTGCAGCCCCCAAGCGTGGGTGAAACTGTGCTCTTGTTAAAGTGCTTGCATCAGCACAGCTCATCAGAATAAATTTGTTGTAACAAGGAGTCCATGCTAGGATAGCTGCACTGGAGTACGTGAACTGCCTGTCCTGGACACCAATGTCCACCACTGTGCTGGTGTTCCCATGACTTTTTTTTCTGACCATCTATGTGTGAGATTTTAGAAAAAGCTCATGGGACCAGAAATTGGACATCATGCTGTTCACCAAGAATGTGAGATTTTTCCCTCTGCCTCATTTCAGATCTGGGAATTAGGGGCCTGGACTCTGAGTGTACAATTGGTTATAGGGAAGAACATAACACAGGGAACATCCACCCTTTCATGTCACCTCACACAAAATGATGAGGTGCAGGAAACACGCTCCTTGCCACACAGCCCAGTGCAGCAAATGTTTTTCTGACGTGGAATCTCATGCAAGGGACTCATCATTCAGAAGCCTCACCACAGGACCAGATTCAGGATAGTTGTCCTCTACCACATGCTCTACTGTGTATGACGCATCTCCTGTATCGTGGGGGTTTTGTTTGTTCCTTTTGCCTTCTTTCTTTTTTTAAAGCCTGGTCACCATGTGGTGATGGTGTAGGTACACAATGTGTTTGCCTTGGCAATGAAAGCAGCTGAAGAATTTCCCACTTCATCCCCCAGCTCAGCTGCTCACCCTGTCCCTCTAGGTTGTGCTGATGCAACTCTTTGCAGTTAGTAGTACAAGCCGGGTCAGAGAAATAAACGATGTTAAAAAGTAACTTTCAAAACAAACCCCACTCACAATTTCAAGAGAGACACTGACTTGTGACTGTGACACAAATGCACTACAGAGGGCAAGCAATTTTTTAGTATATTGCTACAAAAGTAGTTCATACAGGACTCTGGAAAATAAATATGAAACAGCTTGTGTTAGCGGCAAGGGGGTTAAACCCACAAAAAATATGAAAAGCAAGTGTTGAAATACACAGAGCAAACAATGAAGATGACTTTTGGAATTACACAAAAGTATTGTCATCCACTGTGAGTATCAAGTGTACTTTTTCAACACAGAGCAGCATGTATATCTAAAAAAAGCCTCTACCAAAACTTTGCAGATACCCATCTTGCCCTGAGGAAATGATAAGAGAAGAGAGCAAGCCAGGTTTGACAGCTCCTAGAGGCATCATTTAATGCATGGTTAGATGGCATTCACATTCCACTCTGATGAGTGGTAAAGACATACCGAGAAGAGGGGAGGAGAGGGGAGGAGAGGGGAGGAGAGGAGAGGAGAGGAGAGGAGAGGAGAGGAGAGGTCTCAGTTAGAAATTAAAAAACATAAACATTGAAAATAAGATTTTTCTTTTTTTTTTTTTTCATTCAAAATAGACACCATGTGAATTCAGCATGAAAAAAAGAAGAGCTAACATTAAAGCTTCATTTTGGATGCTAAATTTACTGGAACAAATGTGAATGCTTTTATTGATACTGGCATATTTAAAAGCAAGTCTTCTTTCAACCTGTTGTTTTTTTTTTTGTCTCATAGCAAGCTGTTATGTTTAAAAAATCCCACCTCTTTCCAAACATACACAGCAGTAAGCGAAAATACTCCCTGCATGAATTCTGGTTTGAAGGAGTAACTTTGACTCAAATTGAAACTCCTTCAGGATACTCCTAGAACTTGTGTTTTGTAGGAGTATGGACGAGCTGATTACAGAATTCTTTCCTTGGCTGGTAATCGATGAACCCACGTGGGTCTGTCCTATCACCCTAAAGTGCTATTTGGCAACAAAAGTGAGGCATCAAGGTTTGATGTGATTTGCAGTGAGGATAGGAACCAAGCTGCCATTTTATTTTAGTGGTGACTCTCCAGGCCCTGGTTTGCCCACAGATGATCTTGCTCGAGAAAGAGGAGGGAGAACTCCAGGTTCTCTCCAGTTGAGAAAGCCTCTTCCCCTGACCAGAAACAACATTGCCTGCTCCGTGCCCCTTGAATGTCTTTTCATATTGATGTTACATTAGCCTAACAGATAAATGATAAAGCTTCTGCCATATTTTAAGTGCTGTTTGGGTGTAGTCTATGCAATAACAGTTTCTAAAATGGCTTTGCTCTAAACAGGAGAGGATTTAACATGCATTTTTATCTCATACTAAGAAAAGATTTCTGAGTAGGATTAGCTGAGGAGACAGTGTTTGCATTTGAATTACTTTTCTGCTTTGAATTTAAATTCTGATTTAATAACATTGACTTTCCAAAAAACATTTTGGTGTTATTTTCCCCATCAATGCTGGAAATCCCATGAAATCACCAGTAATTATATTTAATCAGTTTGGGTATGAAATTTTGAAGGAGTTTTAAGAGATTTTTGGCTATGCATGGAAAGAAATGGGAAAACGGTCCCTTCTTTCTTTGACTTTGATGCAGAACAGCTCCTGCCTTGGTGATGTGGCCTTTGCTCCTGCCCATCGTGCTCCGGCAGGAGCATCTGTGCTGACTCCAGACATTTTCTTCCCTTCCTGCTCTTCCCCCTTGATGCCATGCCACACAGAGGTCCTCTTCCACCTGTGGAGCTGGGCTTTTAGTACCCAATGAGCAGTTTTTAAAAAATAAGCTTAATCTATCTTGGCAACTTTTGTCCGTGGCCTGGAGGGAAATATTTAAAAACCCAGCAAACAACAGATTTCAGCCGTTGACCTCAGCAGTTCTTAGGAACGACATGGTTTCCCTGATGTTTGCAATCCTGTAACTGGAGAGGATGCAAGTTGGCTGGCTTTCAGCTAGAGAGCTGGTTCCTCTGCCCATCCCTGCAATTATTCCAGTCCACCGCCACAGGCACCATGGGCAGTTTGAAAAAAACAAAGACATGTTAAAGATCCTTCAGTTTTTGCAACTGGATACAAAATAGAAGCAAACAGCCTATTGCTGCTGGGAGGAGTTAAGAACTTGCAGTACTGGGAGGTGAACAAGGCCATTTTCTGGTATTTGTTTCTGCACCAGCACTGTTGAAAGCAGTGGTAAAACGCTGATTTTTTCCTAAAATGTATCTCTTTACTCATAAATTTAGGCTCCTTCCCCGCTGCAGTGGTAGCCACTCAAATCAGCAAGGATGCACCACTGCTGTTAGATAGGGGCATGTCAGGGCGTGAGTTTCATCTACATAAGGTGCCTGGTTCTCTTTTAAGCACTCCCAGTGCTTAAAACAGTTCCTCTCCTGCTGCAGAGGAGGCAAAAATTGGTAAGTGATCACACCAGACCAGTGTTGTAAATGAGGTTGACATTCCCTAAGGCCATAACCTAAAACTACCAAACCCCTTCAAAAGGTACCTCAGCCCTTTGAAAATTTTATCTGGACTTCCCAGTCCAATTGTTTGGATATTGGGCCAAAAATCTGTCTGTGTTCTCTTGGATGTTTTTTCTTTCTGAGTGGCAAACATACCAGTCTAGCTGTGCAGGGTAATAAGCTGGGGATCAAACTTGTCTGTCTCTGACCAGGATGGTTTGGTGGAGAAGGAAAATGTAATCAAAGCTGGGTGGCAAATGTCTTACACTGTTTTCTGTCAGACTCCCTTTCAGTGCAGATGGATAGCAGACAGTCCCTGCATGGGTAACACTCACTGTCTGCTATGCAATAATTTTGTTTTTTCCTTATAGAATCTCCAGCTCTGTTCGTTGAATATTCCTTAAGCCCTGTTCAGAGAAAATTATTTTCTTAGATGACTTTCTATGTGCCTTATATCAAAAATCATCTGACAGCTTATGCAAGCCATGAGGGTGGCATCATCTCCACAGGAACTAAGGCCCATGTCAGAAGTGTCCATGTTGTGTGTGTTAATTATTTTGGATGTCCTACTTGAGAAGTTATTTGGGAGCATTTGGCATTATTTGGCACTTTCTCAAATCAAAGCCAGCAAACCAAGGTAAGACTGATGGGAAGGGCTCTTCCTTAAATTCTTTCTGGGGCTGAAAACACAAAAGAGAAAGGCTTCCTCTTTTGGAAGGCTTTCTCTTTTGGAAAAGAGAAAGGCTAGAGGAACAAGCAGTTCCTCTGCTTGTACCCAGGACAGTAAAGTGAAGGAACTGCATTTATAGAGAAGGGCCCACTCAGCTCTAAGCTGGACCATGTTTCCTGAAAATAAAGTTGCTAGCGTGTCTCTGCTGAGCATATGCAATGTATATTTTTTCAGGCATTGGTAACCTGGAAATAGGAAAAAAGCACATTTCATGCCAAACTGCAATTCCTTCCTCCTGAGGATGGTGACATTGCAACCTTTACATATTTTTTAATGTGAAAAAGAACACTTTGTCCCTTGGTGTTATTCTGTAATGCCTGATCTCGCACAGCTGACATGAAAAGGAACACCCTTCCCCCCTGCCCAAAGCTCCTGATTAAATCAAACTGAAGTCAGAGAATGGAAAATTTCAGACCATCTGTTCAAAGTTATAAACAATTGAAACCAAGGTATTTTTCTGGCCACAGCTATCAACCATATCTACAATAATTAGGTTTAGTTATGTTTCTTTAAAGTGTGTTCCTTTTTTTCCTCATAGAAATACCTTTGTGATCTAGAGCTCCAAGCACACTGTTAAAGGCAAAATAAATAAACACAAAAATCCTCTTTCTGCACAGATGAGCAAGGAAAAAATGCTCTTCCAGAGTCAGAAACAAGGGTACTGTTCACAGTGAAGGCAAGCCATAGCTGCATATGCTTACAAAAATGGCTTATGCTCAGTGGCCATGTGAGGTTGTTGCCATCCTTAGCGGCAAATTACTTTAATCCTCCATCCATGGCTCTTTGACATGAGTATCTGTGGCTTCACTATGGTCTCAGAGGAGTTAATAGCACAGAGTCTCCAAACCCTCATAAAGGGAAAAAAAAAAAGGTTGGATTTATCTTTTGCATTTTTTACATATTTGTGGCTATTGCTGCATAACAGGTGACCTGCAGGGGAGTACATACTTTTAAATGCTTCTGTGGCTATCAAGTCAGCAGCTTCACCCTAGCAGTCAGCAAACCTCAAAACCCATTTCCATCTGAGAAAGTCTGCCAGGGTGAGGATGATTCCCTAATTAACCACATCCTCAGTGTATCACCATTAGATAACACAAGGAAATGTGTTCACGGCTTGCTGCTTCATCAAGCTGCTGTAGTGATTCATTCCACATTGACTAGCACTGGGAGAGCAGAAAAGCCTGGGCTGACAGGAGAGATGTAAAGGAGAGCACTGTTCCCATGTGAGGCTTTTTCATGTGGTGTCTCTCCCACCATTTTGCCAGAGATGAAGATTTGACCAATGCTGCCTGCCCCGAGAAGCCTGCTCTCCATTTACCTCTCAGAGTAGGAGATTTTTCTGGTTGAGTCAGCCACTCAAAGCATGTGTGTCAAAATGTGTTCCTCAAACTTGTTGACAGCTGGGAGCAGGGGGATTAGCAGACACCAGCCTCTCTCTGGAACAGTAATACCCAGCTCCCACCAAATCCTGTTCCTGGAGATGAGAGAGCTCTTGATGAATTTCTTGCAGTTGTAGGACTATTTGCCTAAAAGAGGATAAGCTGGGGCATGGTGCCCTGCTCTGAGCACTGCACATACCACAATGTCCATAATTATTCTTTGTGGGATTCCCTGCCCAACTATGGCCGTCTGAATGCTAGTTGAGCCCTCTCAGCCCAGGGCCTGGACTCCTTCCATGGTCAGGGAACATGCTGCATGTAGGCATCTCCAGACGACATTTCATCTGTCCTGTTTCAGACACCCACCTCCATACAGGAAGACTAAGCAACCATTTTTGGATCAGATCATCGAGCTCTCAGAAAGCTATACTTGAGCAAGATGCATCCACCCCTCTATATTCAGAAATAAATCTTGTATTTCTCTGAAGATGTGAAAAGATGTTTATATTTTGAAGCATCTCTGCATTTTCATCTGATTCCACCCGCCCCAGCATCATTCCCTGTCACCCACATGTAACCTGACCATACTTATAGCATTATGATTGATGAGAGGCTCTGTGCGCGTGTAGTTTGAGGGTCTGTCATCTGCCTGTTAACAAATGTGATGGGTGCCTGAATTACTGGCAGTACAGCCTGGTGCTCTGAGTTATTTCAGGGACTCAGAGTTATTTTTGCAGGTTGCACCATATTTTACATTATGCATCTGCAACACTGTTCCTTACCACTGCAATACATCATTAGCTCTCCTTTCAAAGAATAACCTCTTCTATGTGGCTTTGCTGGGCCTGTCTTTCTCTGCAAGCACATTCCCTAAAGAGGTGAAGCACTACTCAGATGTGTCAGGTGCTTGACGACTCTCCCAGGAGGTATGCCAATCTTAAGGGTTAGACTCCGTGTGTGGAAAAGTGCTGGGAGTTTCCCTCAGGAAGGAAAAAGGTCTGTTTTGTTCAGCCAGTGAGGGTTAGCATTAATTCCAGCAAGAAATACAGTTTTACAGTTTAGCCCTAGTAGCAGCATACCAGTTAAGGCCATATTAAAACACGGCTCAGCTGTTCTTTGTTGGTACTTCAGGGCCAGATGGCAAGGCCTTATGCTGACCTGCACTGAGGGAAATACGGTGCTTAGATCTTCAGTACTGGCTAGCTCAGGCTCCTGCCAAACTCCTCACCCCCCAGCCTCTTTACCTACCATCAAGCAGGCTGATCAGCTGTGGATCCAAATTCTTAATCCTGCTTTGTCTGTCTTTATTCACTTTGCTGAAAGGCTCCCTTTCCCTCCAAAGGGTGTCTTCTCTCATGCATTAGCATTGCAGCCCAATCTGCTCCCGAAATATGCCTGAAAATGACCAATACGTGTTACACATAAGCCAACAAAATGTTTAACATATTATTCTAAGTTGTTTGATATTAAATAAATGTACAAGGTAGAGGAAGCGAGCTTCAGTTGTAATTCTTGGTCCCACCAAAAAAATCCTGAGTGCTTGCTCAACCAGTAATGACCTGCTATGCATCCAATTTTCCTGCAGCATTTGCTACATTCATTTAGACTGTGCTGAGGACACAGACAAGGAAGAGAAACTAAGAGGCGCAGAGCAGACAAGAGACATGGAAGAGAGACTTTAAGACACAGAGCTGACTGCATAGCGCAAGCAAAACACACATTTAGCCTAACATCTGGTTGGGAGGATGGCGTTCTTGTGCTGATTCAGCCACCATCATGTGATTTTATACCGCCATCAGTTGCCTGATCACACAGGCCAACGCCGAACTCAGCAACATCCCCTCAGAAGTCTTCTTTCAGACAGTCCTGCCATAAGTTCCTGTGGGTCCAGCTCCTCCACTGCCCACTGTGGTGTCAGCATCGCCTGCTGGACACAATGAACAGAACTGGTTCCTCAGTGGTCCTTCACATGGAAGGATGCCACTGAGAGAGCTCAGCAAAATGCAACCAGCCCCAACAGAAGCCACACCCAACAGGAAGCTCCTCCAACTAATCGGCTCCTGGTTAAAATAGCCCTGGCCTTACCCACCACCCCAACCATGACCACTTGGGTGAGGGCAGAGCCACAGAGCCACAGGTGGGCCAGGTTTTGCCTCTGAAACATGAAGCCAATAGGGAAAACATTCTGCTAGGTTGTGACTCATTCACAGGTCAACTCCAACTTGGGGCCCACAACTCAGGCCCCAGCACTTCAGGTGTTGCACTAAAACATACAGGGTTATTTAAAAACAATTAAAAACTACAGATTAAAATGCTTTTGATAATGGCATCATAGCTGTATGTGCCTACAAGGGAGACACACCCTCAGGGAACAACTGTCAGCTGAGCCCTCCAGCAAAGGGGAAGTGATGAATTACTTCTCATCAAAGGTCTTCACTTTCACTGAAAGTGGTGGTTTGCTTTTGTCAGTGCTGGGATCCCTAGAAAGTATAAACATCTTAAAAAGGGAGAGAAATATTTTCTCTTTGTGTCTGGTTAGTAATATTAATCTATGAGTAGTATTGCAGTTCTGAAATCTTGTGGGAGTATCTTACATTACTTCAGCTTCACAAGCAGGGCATTTGTCTAGTGCCAGAGCAGTCTGGCATGCCAGCCTGACTTTCAAGAAGCCAATGTCCTTAGTGTTAGTTGTATCTCTCTTGGGATGTCTATTTTTCCTTCTCTTATGAACACACAATTAAATAATGTTTGTTTGTTATTGAACTTTCCATTCTTATGAAAGGAGGGGCCTTTTTCCTCTTTAAGGGTGTTCGTTCTACTTCTGAGGCTTACTCATTTGCAGCAGGTAGCATAGACAGCAGGGTTTAGTGGCAGATTTTCTATATCTGAGTCACAGGATGTACTATGGAAAGAATATAATGTTCTTTAGAAGGAATGAGTGTTTTCAATTTAGGACATACACAATGTAAAAATTAGCAAAATGGAAAAGTGTTATGTCTTACCATTTTCTTCACACAGAAAATCTGACCAAAAATGCATCGATCTTTTAAGAAAATATATGAAGCCTCTAACATGTTTCAGGATATTTCCTTTTTGCACTGGTAGTGGTTTGTTTTGAAATAGTACCTCCTACCTTCTGTAACCTTAGTCGTATTCTTTTTAACACAAAGCAGTAAATAACCTGAGATATAGCTCCCTGCTGCACAATTACACGGAACAGAAAACTATCGTGAGTGGGAATAGGTTTGAATGATTGCTGCATAAAGACCTTTCTGTGCGAAATGCCTGTCCCTTCTGCAAAGGCTTCTGTCTTGGCCTGTTGCCATGTGGCTTGTGGAGGTGTCTAGCCATTGGCTGTAGCTGGATTAAGCAGAGCTAGCCAGAACTCATCATCTTCCCCCTCGTTGCTATCTCCTTGCTCTGTCACTGTCAGCAGTAACCAAGGCTGGCTGCTAGCTGCTTGGGCTTGAATCTGGGTAGCATCCAGACCAGTGCTTAAAGTACAGTTGGCCTCGCTTCCAGGTGCAAGGATAGATGAAATCAGTGTTCCCCAGTCTGTGACTGGTTCCACGAAACATGAGAAAATGATCCAGGAAATGACTGTAGAGTGATATTTGTAACAATTGTCCATGCAGATACTCACCTCTGTGAGAGAACAACAATTAAAAAAACTAGCAGTAAGAGACAAACCTTCAGACTTTGGCTGTTTTTTTGTGGTTGTAAATGCAAATCTTTGTGGCACTGCTGTACCAACGATCTTGTGACCCTCTGACTAAATATGATGAGAAACACTGGAAACATCTCTCAGTTTCTATGATTTTTTTCTATGCAAAGGGTAACTAAACAGTGTTTCACAATGCACATGTGCCTCTTCTGCATTGCCAATGCGACCCTCTGCAGCAGCAATGAATGTGATAAACAAGCCAGGGTGGCTGTAGCCCCTGCCTGTGTGGCCCTGCTCATGAAGCACCTCGATAGGAGCACTGAGACTTTTCCCATTTCACTGAAAAATCCACTCCCTGCAGGCATTCTCAAAGTGACCTCCTGATCCTCCTTGCAACTCCTCCTTAAAATCCTTCTTTGCCATGCCACCTAGGCTGGCAGATATCCACCAGCTAGCACAGTGGGCCAATGATGCTATTGCAAATTGCCCTGACTGGTTTTGTCTCAGCGCTTGTTTGCTATCTCATCTATTGTACTATAACCATAGAACCATAGAATGGTTTGGGTTGGAAGGGACCTCAAAGATCATCTAGTTATAACACACCTGCCATGGCAGGGACACCTCCTACTAGATCAGGTTGCTCAAGGCTCCATCCAACCTGGCCTTAAACACATCAAGGGATGGAGCATCCACAAACCCCCTGGGCAATGTGTTCCTGTGTCTCACCACCCTCAGAGTGAAGAATTTCCTTCTAATTTCCAATCTAAATCTACCCTCTTCCAGCTTGAACCCATTACCCCTCATACTTTCAATACAGGCCTTTGTGAAAAGTCCCTCCCCAGCCTTCTTGTAGGCCCCCTTCAGACACTGGAAGGCCACAGTAAGGTCTCCCTTGAGCCTTGTCTTCTCCAGGCTGAACAGGCCCAAGGTCTGGGGCAGTGACCGTCTCCTCCTCTTCTATGTATCACTTAGCCCAACAGGGTCTAGCTCATGATGAGGACATTGAGGAGCTAAAGCAAAAGAAGTAAAAAAAATATTGCAAAGAATTAATATAATAAAGAGTTAAATAAAGGAAGTAACAAGTATCCATATTTAGCATATTGTACGTATTTTTAAACAGTTAGTAATGCAAAAGATCACCATAGGAGTAATAATCGTTACTATTTTTGCCTTTTGTAAATCTTTTCATCTATGAATATCTAAGCGTGCTAATTAAAGACTTTGCTCATATCCAAGTAGAAATAATTCCCATCTGGAAGAGATGGAATGCTGAGAGTGAAGCAATCTAATGCCAACAATATCCTTATCTGACATTATCACTGAATCTGAGGTTAAGCTTCCATTTTTAATTAGCAAGTGATCTTAGTGTGACACACCTGGATTAAGTGGGTCCTCATCTACCGTTTGATACATGGCCCAGTAATCACCATCAGATTGTGCATGTTTGCTAAGAGCATGTACCAGCAAATCTGTGACTTCTGAAGTGACTCAGCCATTGGCCAGGAACACCTGCATGGCGGTCTGCTTCGCATTATCAGTAAAGCTGGGATCCTGCTTCAGAGCTGAAGGTGGCAACTTCCTTCTCATTCTACCACTCAATATGTGTGGTAAAATAATTATTTTCTCCAATTTCTTATTGACAGCATTAAGATTTCAGTGTTCCCTTTGTGGGATGGCCATCACCTCTTCTCTGCAGTAAACAGCAGAGCAATTAGTGTCAGTACCAACTGCACACCTTTTCCTTGGAGTGAGGAAGCTGCAGCCCCAGAAGACAGTCTTGATAGAAATCAGCAAGCTTTTAAACTTTCACCATACATTGTTCTACTAAAACTTCTGCAGATGGTTAGATGACTTTTCACTTTGCTGTGTGCCCATAGGGAGGGATAAAGGCAATCGCTTTCTCTCCCCAGCCTGCCCTGTTTCAGAGCAAGGTGAGTGGCTCCCACCTCTGTTTCAGAGGCCAGATACTCATTTGCAAAACTCTCAGGGTCCAAGTGCTCTTCCCTTTTCACAGACTAACAAACTCCTAGTATTTTTTTCTTGGAGCAGGTCTGAGTCAGATTTGGGTTTGTGCCATGGACCCGTCACAAGGAGCCAGGCAGCCAAATAGGCGAAAGGCACCACAGTCACATTTAGCTGTATCCTCCAGTAGCTTTTTCAGTTGTAATCCCCTTTTTGTTCAGCCTGGAGCAGATGGTGGCTCAGAGCACCTTCAGGCGGGTGGAAAAGCTTCCAATAGCAAAGTCTGGAGCGCTGAAATTAGCTCCTTGCATGTCCTCCTCTCTGCCCAGCTGTGCTAGACCATGGGGGCTGTCTGCTCAGATGGCTCCAGGTGGAGAAGAGGGTTGAGGAGGAACAACGGCAGATGGCAGCTGAAGTTGGATCAAAACAGGAGGCCTCACCTCTGTGCAACAAGCACTGACAGAAGCTGCGTTTTTTTCTGGCTGTGTTTTAGTTGTCTGTGTTTAAAAAGTGCCCCCCTGCAGAGGACTTTGAGGTTTTTAATTTAAAAAGCCCACAACTTTCTGCAACGTTTTCCCCATCTCACACTACTTTTGGGTGTAAAGGACCAGACTGAGACCTAAGTTAAAATACTTGTGAAAGTGAAGCTCAGGTGGCAGGGCCCCTTGATGCTGCTCTGTTGACCAGCTATAATACTTCAGCTCCATTTTTCTTGCTATGTTTGGTGTATGAACATGTCTGTGCAAGATGAGTAGTACAAGCAATGCAGCCTTTTCTGTGGTCCTCCTGTGTTGTCAGAAACCTGGAAAAGCTCTGTTCTTAGCCCTTCTCAGGTGCCCTTCTTCTGAAGATGCTAAAATGTTTTGCAAACACTGAATTGGCCAAGATAGCTGCTTTCATGTGTGCTAAAATTCGCCCATATAAAGTGGTAGGAGTGAATGAGTAAAAGGGTAGCAAGCAGGCCTGTAGGAATGTGCCCTTACAGCACTGTTCTCTATGGAGCTCAGGATACAATAATGCTCTTGTGCAAGTCTGGGGGTATTTAGTAGAGGAGCTTGGTACCTGCTGCCAGCTGTTACTCTTTTTTTTCCCTTCTTCTGCTTTGACAAAAAAGAGATTGATTGGGCTAGAAGGCTGATGCTGAGTCCTTGGATAAAGCAACAAAATATCAGACTTTTTTCATTTATTTTAGCAGACTCAGGATGGGGAAAAACTAAAGATGAGGCCAATACAGGACAGTAAAACTTGCTTGCAGGACAGAAAGTATGGCAGAGGTATCAAGCCTAGCTCTAAGACATAGGTTTTCTCTACTCAAATAGATTAAGCAGTGCTATTAAGATCCATAAGCCTGTGTTTGCTACTCTACCAGAAGTATTGGTGCCAGTAACCGCATTCTTCACATGGGACTGAAGTGTCTCAGTCACCCTGCAACAAGATTTGTGAAGCAAAGGAGATCTAGCTATGAAATTTGCCACGTGCGGGGGAACTGAAACTCAAGCAACTCAGAGTCAAACTTCTCCTTAATTATGTTAATAGTAGACAGGGCACAATCTCTTTCTCCTGGCTTTTGTCTTGATGATTAGAACCACTCCAAGCATTTCTTATCTTTTCAATCTATTTTTATCTGAAGGAAGCTTCACAGGGTATGCAGTATCTTGGGGAGAACAATACTCAAGTAAATTGAACTGTGTGCCTTATTCCAAGTAGGAAGTGGTTTTGATAAGCTTTCCTAGTTCTCTTTTGGCAGCTTCAAAAGCAATTTACTAAGCTAAGAGCGACTTTGTTACATGACCTAGGAGAAGGTGTGCTGAGAAGGTCTCTGGCCCATTGACAGGAGGCTGGGCTGGAGCAGGCAGATTCTACTGGGAAGCTGTGTCCTGCAGCACCACATGTTCAGTGAGGGGTCGTCTTCTAAGACACATATCACAGTAAAAAATAAAAACCGGATGCAATGTTGGGGTCTCAAACTATTAGCAAGGTTTTCTGAGGTTATCTAAAATGATATCTAGCTAACATGGGGCACGAGGGATGTCTTTCCTTTGGACTGGTACTCCATCCCATTGTCACCTGTAGATGGAAGGAACTACAGTAAGCCCCAAAGCCTGTCTGGTTGCATGGGAGTATGGCCTGCTTCAGAGGATGTAACTCTCCACTGGGGCAGGCATCCTCTGAAATAAACTCAAGGAGGAGTGCTTTGGTCTTTTTTAATGTCTGCACTGATTGCTTTTGTCATTTCATGGCCATGAGGCGCACGTTCACTTGGCATCAGCACTTGTAGGGCATTGGCATGCCTGTATCTGAAAACACCCAAGTCTCTTAAGGCAGTGTTGCAGGAAAGAAGGCAGGGATCTGCCAAAAGTTTGCTAAAATGGGAGCAGAATATTAACGAATCCTTGGAGGAAAGTTTGGGGAGATACTTCCTCAATTGCAGTTTTGAGTGAAGACCAGAGAGAAAGGCACCCCCACCGTCAAGCCAGCTTCCTTGCAGAAGGAAAGTGAGCAAGTGAAGGTGGACCCATTTCCATTCAAAGCAAGCCCCGCAGTTTGGCTGGGGGTCAGCCTGTGGCACCTGGCCCTTGGTGTTGGCAAAGGCGCTCACAAGCTCAGCCAAAACCCAGCCTGTGCAGCAGCCCAGCAGCTGAGGCTGGCAGGTCTGGCCCAGCCTACCATGGTGACCATGGAAGCCTTGCCTGTCCTGTCACCAGCACAGGCCCCCACATTCCGGCCAAGCTGAGGGTGCTTTAAAGAGGGATAAAACTCCATCAAAGCACCTCTGGAAAACTTGGCAATACCCTGAAGGGCTTACTGTTGTTTTCACAAGGGCAGTTGTGTTATTTTTCTTTTTGCCGGGGTATCAAAGTGGCTGCCAGATTCTCCAGCTCACTTGCAGAAGCTGAAGAGCCAGAAATAATCTGACAAAAAGCTGTCTTCCAGCACATGGCTGTAGATTTACAGTATGGGCTCTTGCATCACCATGGAAATGACAAAATCTCTGACAGCTTAAATATCACTGAGAAGGAAATGAAGTAGTGAAGTGTCACAACATGGCAGGATGAAATCTGTCCTTCCTGGATTTCCTTGGAAGTAGACCAGTGTCAGACAGAGCAATAGGGACCGTAATGGGCTCCTGTTGGAGGGCCCCAAGGGCAGTGAGAAGTAACGCCTTGAACAGCTAAAGTGCATTGAAAAATTCAATCCTGCCTCTTGGAAAAACATGTTACTTAAACATTAACATGGTTTCTTTGCCAGTGGCACAGATCCCAGGTCAGGAACAAGCACAGACAAATGATCACAAGCTCGTGTTTCTCTCGCCTTTTACAGATCCAGGGTTACAACCTGGCTTAATTACCTCACAGCACAAGGGCCCGTAGGGAGCACAGTGAGAGTCTGGTTAGGCAGCATAGGCTAAATCTGTTGAGGAAGGTGCTGCTGCGCCAGTCCCACTGCTCCCTTCTTCCCCTGTCTCTCAATTATTTGCTACGACCACGTTGTTTGTCTGGATGCTGGTGTTTCTCTGACTCTTCTCTGAGCTGAGTTACTTTGTTAAGATAGTGGAGAACTAACTCCACAAATAAAAGTTAATCATTGCTGGGTTGGTAGCACGGAAACAGGTCCGTTTGCTGAAGAGTCAGATAGCTGGCAAGGATGAGATTGTATGTTGGGGAAGAGTGAGGACTGGGAAAGCAAGCAGGAGGTCTCTTTCCTCTGGAAAAAGGAGCTGTTGAAGCAGGTAGCCAGTCGTGTCTAATTGCACTCATTACTCATGGCTTGTGTACAGCTGCCAAACGGTGGCAGCATGGCAGGCTTCTGCTCCATACTTCAGCAAGACAGTACGGCCAATACAGGCTGTAGGTGCCACTGCAAGGGACACTGGCTTGGATAAAGTTATAGGATCATAGAATCATTTTGGTTGGAAGATTTAAGATCGTGGAGTCCAACCATTGATGCAGCACTACCAGGTCACCACTAAACCATGTCTCTCAGCACCATATCTACACGCCTTTTAAATACCTCCAGGGATGGTGACTCAACCAACTTCCCTGGGTAGCCTGTTCCAATGATTCACAACCCTTTCTATGAAGAATTTTTTCCTAGTATCTGATCTAAACCTCCCCTGCAGAACTTGAGGCCATTTCCTTTTGTCCTATTGCTTGTTACATGGGAGAAGAGACCAGTCCTTGCCTCACTACAACCTCCTTTCAGGTAGCTGCAGATAGCAACAAGGTTTGACCTAAGCCTCCTTTTCTCCAGGCTAAACAACCCCAGCTCCCTCGGTTGCTCCTCATGAGACTTGCACTCTAGACCCTTCACCAGCTTTATTGCTGTTCTTCGGACGTGCTCCAGCACCTTAATGTCCTTCTTGTAGTGAGTGGCCCAAAACAGAACACAGAATTCAAGGTGCAGCCTTACCAGTGCCAAGTACAGGGGGGACGTTCACTTCCCTAGTCCTGCTGGCCACACTATTTCTGATACAAGCCAAGATGCTGTTGGCCTTCTTGGCCACCTGGGCACACTGCTGGCTCCTATTCAGCTGGCTGTTGACACCTGGTGTGTGCCCACGACCAACCGCTGTGGCCATTTAATTGCTCTGGGCAGTAGCTTCCCTTTGTGTATTTTACTTTCATTTTATTTACCCCATTTCTTTCTCTGGCAGCCTTTGTTTACCTTTTAAACCCCATGTAACGACTTCTTGGGGCAGTGGGTTCCAGAAGCATCTAGGGGCCTCTCTCAGGTGCCTTCAGATGGGCTGGCTGGTGCCATGTGAGGTGCTTGGTGACCTTTGGGTCCTGGAAGGTGGCTGGGGCTGCCTGCATAAAGTCAAGGGCCCCTGCCAGGGGCAGTGCAGCCTGGGGAGGGCAGCGGGGTGGTGGTGAGTGCTGGGGCTGCTGAGGGAGCAGGGGATGTGAAGGGGCCTCAAAGCTCTGCCTGCCTCTGTGCACAACTATTGAGACAGCGCGATGCCATGGTGACCTGCTGCAGGGCTCAGACCTCAGGGAACCAGAGAACGCCTGGCAGAATGAGAGAAAGGTATGTTATCTTTTGCATATTGTATAGTTTTTGTAAGTATTGATGTCATATCACTTTCGGTTCTTTAGGACACTGTTACTACTCACTTGATTCATCTGGTGGTCTATATCTCTGGCTGACTGGCTGGGGCAAGTGGTGTAGAGCTCTGGATGGCTGGCAGGGCCAAGTGGCATAGGGGTCTGGCTAACTGGCCAGATGTGGCAATCTAGTACAGAAGAGAGATTAAAATAATGGCAAGGGGAGGGAAAATGCAGAGGGTGGCTTTTTGGGGCTTCAGTTACTGTAGCCCCACATCCTGTTCAACAGACTGCATTCCCTTCCCTGTGCTGTTGAGATAAACTGGTTTGCTCCAAAACCTTCCAGGGAAGTGAAATGAAAAACCAGAGCATCACGTCTGTTACTGAAAGGCACTCAGTCTTGAGATACACACATGCAGCAGAAAACGTGGTGCTATAATCTGGCGTTGAACTTGCCAGGCCAAAGATAATATGGATAAGGCAGGGCACGCGGTCCCAGCCCCACGGGGTCAGGAAGAGTGTGACATGGGATTTGAGCTGCCTCTAGGCTGGTTGTAGGAGATGTCAGGTGATCCAGCATAAAACTCAAGTGGCACAAATAGACGATACTAGATCTCCTGTAAAAAAAAACCCCAACCTTGCTGGTACAACAAATTAGCTGTGAAAACTTGGCAGCAAAAGTTTAGCGTAAGTCAGCATTTTCACATTGTGTGGCTGCAGCAGTTTTGACCTAGGAGCCATAATGCTGAATTTACTGCACTGCGAAACCGTGGGCACAGGGAGGGGAATGCAAACTACCAAATGAGGCCAAAGCATCCAGCACCTCAGGAACAAGGGCTGGTAGAACTAAGCCTGCAGAAAACTCCGAGTTCTGCTGGGTCTGGCAGTGTTTAGAGCTCCCAGCTCTACTGTAAGCACTCATCAGAGCAGATAAACAGCTTGCCAAGTCCAGTATCTACATGAAAAGCTGGGAAGAGGGAATATGATAAGTTATCTTTCCATATTCTGATTGCATCTAATTTGGTGACTGACCATCTGTCTTCTTTTTTGTTAGCTTCTTTTTAAGTCTATGGCTTATGTACTGGCTTTCAAAATCACTTCCAGATGTAAAACTCTTCCAGATAACATTTTCTTTTTTCTTCTTTCACATTAGATTTTTAGGTGTAATGGGTATCGGCAAAATGATTTTTTTTTTTTTTGAGAGTGTGCTGTATTCCAAAATAAGAGTGCTGTGCTGGTCCTCTCAAGTATGGAGTCCCAGTATCTACAGTATACAGACTGATTTCCAAAGTTTATGTTCCACATGCTCCTCTCATCTGTACAAAATAATGGCCCCTTAAAGTAGCAGAGAACAGAGACAGCTCCAGGGCGGTGTGCTCGAGCTGGGGTCTACAGGAAGGAAAGTTATGAGAGAGCCATGTGAGGAAGGTAGTGATGCTGTCACTGATTACCAGGTTTTTTTAAATAGCTAGATGGGTTTGCCCAGTAGTGTCAGATTAGCACAGTGACAAGACCTGAGTTCATGGAAAAATTTAAATTAGCAAAACAATAAATCCACATGGAATGCCATGAGTTTGAATGTCTAAAATTTGTCTCCTGAGGATTTCTGGACAACAAATTCTAGGTACTCTTTAACTGACAGTGAAAATACTTCGAAGCCAGCTTTTAAATGAATGCATTTCTAAAGATGCCTCATTTCTTCTCATGTCCTTTTACTTTCTGGCTCAGCTTTAGATAACATGCTGGAACCATCGTTTCTTTAGAACTTATCATGAGCAGTATCTTCTGCCTGCTGGCATTCAGCTCATTATCAAGATGAAGGATCTTCCATTTCTTTTATCAGAAAGTTAAGAATCTCTGCATAAAATTAACAGTAATGAAAAAATCTTCTCTGAAAGCAGGTCCTGGTTATTCAAGTTACCTGGGAATAGGATAGTGAAGATAGTGGATATTTTGAATCACAGATAGTTCAGAAAAAAAAAAAGAAAAAATAATTTTGAGTTGCATCAAAACAGAAACCTTTCACAAATCATTGAATTTTGAATTCACAAATTCAAAAGGGTTGAGAAAAAAAAAATCAGGGTAGGTGAAATACTTGGTTTGATCTAAAATGCATTATTCTTTCTGCTTTGAGCATTGTCATTCATATTTAACTTAATAGAAAGTAAATTTCAAGAAAATACCAAAACAAAAAGCTGAAAAGAAATTGATTTCATTTGGAAAAAAAAAGCAGAAGTGAAACAAAAAATTTTCTTCAAAATTTTTTTTTTTTTTACTGAATAGATAATTAAAACCCAGCACCAATCCACAAAATGTCACAGCATTACTGAAGCTTCTCTGAGAAATAATTGCCATGTTTGTACATGTAAGTTGCTTTCTAGGTGGGAAGAAGAGAGAGCAGGAAGAGGATGCAAATAGCTATAAGGAGACAGTGGTTGCAGGCCCCACTGCCCATCTCCTCTGAGAAGGGTCCTGAGGGACTCCAACCCTAGCTTGCTGGCAGGACTCTTAGAGAACAGGAACCTGCCTGGGGCTCCCAGCTGACACTGTGCACAGATGGAGGTGTCTTGAGCCAGTGGAAGAAAATGAAAACCTCTTGTTCTGAAACGACTTTAATCTGGTGAGGCAGAGCACTCCATATGGATGTTAAAGTAAGCAGAAATTCTTACTGACAGTGTAACCCATTTAGACTTCCTCTATCTATGGATTTAAGGAACAGCCTTTGGAACACTGATTTTTTTGTGACCCTCCCTCCCTGTTTGTAACATCTGAGATGCAGCCCTGATTCAGGGAAAAGTCTAGAGGCCAGGAGTCTCCCTCCCTCTGGGTCAGCACTTGAAGTAGCCTCTCTTCATGAATTGCAGAGGGACTGAGGGTCTCAAGTCCATCCTCTGAGTGATTCTCCCAGGAAAACATGACTACTGCCTTGGAATTGCAGCCCAGGTGCAGCTCAGTTGATCACCATTCAATTTCACCCCAAATCTTCAGACCACTGTGTTTGATTTTCAGTCCATGGTTCAGCTTGCTTCTCCTTGATCTTCCTGCAAGTCATACTTGCTGTCTTCGAAAGACTATTGTCAAACAGCTAACATAGAGGAGGGAAATAACATTTCTGCCCCAAATTTATGATAGATTCCTACTATTAAGGGCAGGCTACCTGAGCTCTAAAACCTTATCTGCATGTGGACTGTACTGGAGAAGAAATCCAACTGCAGAGGCACCTCTGTGCTAATGTGATGGAAGATGTGCCCATTATGTGTCTGTGGTGTAAACAAACCAGTAAGGATAAACCTTCATCTTCATATATAATTCAGTGGAAATTTTCCAATTGGACTGTTTTGGCACTATGTCATTATTTGAAAGTGCGTATTACTGCAATGTGGTGTTTCCTTGCTTTCCAGATAGATGATGTACTTCACAGATTTTAGAAAAAGTATTTTGACATAGGACAAAGCAAAGAAACAAAAACTTTAAAACACAGCACAGAAATCCTTCCAGTCACCATCATTCCATGCAGTAGGAGGCTAGTATTCAGCTAAACTAGTCTTCTGGTACAGCAGGTTCTGGCTAGTGAGGCTCTGTTGTTATTTACAAGCAAGCATATTTAAGTGGTTAGGATGCCTTCATTCCATTCTGTTCTCATTTGGCTGGTCTCTTTGTGCTCATTGCTCTCTGAGCACACTTAAGGGACCAACCCTTTCATTTACATGTTCGGTTACACCATCATTTTTTCATCAGGTCACTCTTTTGTGAGTTGCTACTTGCTGAGCACTTCGTTGGAAGTATTTGCTTGTCTCAGGAGAGGTGATGCTTCACTGGTCTTGGGAATTGGAAAACAGAAGTCGTCACAGGCAGGAAAAGCTGGGCTAGATGGAAAATGCATTAGCATAAGTAAGATATAATTCAAGGCACAGAAATTGTAATTGCAAAATACATCTGTGTGAATTCTGGCAGTAAGGGATCCCTGGAAGCCGCAAAGAAAATAACTGCCATTAGCCTGGGAATGACAGTAAAAGAGGTTTAAACTGAACTATATTACACAGTGTTTGGGATGCACCAAGAGCACTTGTAAACATTGGCGTATACCTGAACAGTACATCTGAGGATTACTAGCAATTTACCACCGCCAGAAGGAACAGTCCAGCCACTCTCCCTCAGCCCTAGGGTAGTCCCTCCAGCCTTGCTTGCAGCCATGTAGCTTTGTCCCTTCCCTTGCTTTCTAAATACCAGCTTCATTAGAAAAGAATGAAAGAAAACAAATACAGAAAAACAGTTACACATACAAAAGTGCTGAAGAATGGGTAATACATACATACATACATACATATATATATATATTTATTTATTTATTTATTTTCAAAGTTCTTACACTTAGGGCCTATAACAACCTTGGCAGGATAAGGAGCTCTGACTGAAGGTTATTGTTATTATTAATTTCTGGTAAAGCAGGAGCCAGTTGTGCTAGAGTTTATCCCAATATTTTAAAGGGACCTGTTTAAATACCCTTACTTAGATCTTTATTTTTTCTCTTAAACTTTTGACTACTTCTGGTTTCATTTTTTTTCTTGTTCAAAACCACAAAAATTTGTTAAGAAGTACTTTGTTTGTTTGACTCAAATTTTTGCTGCTTGCTTTCTGACCGTTGTTTCTTTTAAATCTTGTATGAGCAGAGGTTAGCTTGATGGATTCTGAGCTTCAGTCCCCATTCTTTAACAACCCAAGCTTGGGAGAACTGGACCTTGATATAACACCTGGAGTAAAAACTAGGGAGGTGTTAGGTTTCTGTTTAGTCATCTATTCTCTTTTTCAAAAAATGTTTCTTTTTCTTTTTTCTTTCCCATTAATGACTGCTGAATAGTTTGCAAAGAATGCTGCAGATGACCAGTCTGTGCTGCAAAGTGTTACATTCCTCTGCTTCCAGCAGCTCCCCAGTGTGAACACCAAGACCTACTTGTATAGAGTGTCTAACAGGTTACACCGTAACATGAGGTGAGGAAACAAATCTGTAGAATTATTAAGATAAGAAGAAAAAGAGATAGATTTAAAATTTAAATTACTTTAGTTTATCTAGTCATACAAAATTTATTGCCTTGTTACCTCCGCCTCAAAGAATAGACTCCATATCCTCACATCTGATCTTCCCAATCCCTTTTGAGAAAACAAGTAAGAGCCAACTGCCCTTGTAGCTTTTGGTTTCTCAATATTCCCCACTGTCCAGGTCAAAAAGTGCTTTCATAAAATCCCTGTTCAGTTGCTCTTGACCCCGAGCTGGGACTAAACTCCTCAAGCACTGAAGTCCTCAGCCAGACCAGAATTCATTTCAAAGGCAGTAGCACCTTAACTTTCAATTGGGTTAGCAGGCTAAAGGGCCTCAGCCTGAACAACATGTCAGTCCTGTGTAAGGGGCTGTGGGTACATATATTTGGGAGTAGGATGGGTATGGAACAGAGGGAATCAGTATGTCTTTCCTGTGGATGCCCAGGTGGGCCTGCATAGGTGTAACATCAAATCACACTATAGGGTCAAGAATTGTGCATAAAGCCACCTCCAGGTGCTGGTTTGCTACTTCAGAGCTTTGCTGATGGCCAGGATTCTAAAACATCAAACTTTCTTCTGAAGTATTTTAGTGTCTCCAAATCAAGACAGATACTTTTTATCCCAGAGTAGCAGTTCTTAAGCCCTGAAGTATGGAGTATTCTGTGGCAGTCTATGGAGAGGTGGCTGGTTATTCACACAATGGTACAGGGCTTGTACATTAATGTGGCTCTTTTGAAGTTACACCTAGCTCAATTTGCAATTATCAGAACAGAATGAAAGAAATAAAGTTGGATGGAGTACTTTCCTAATGTTATTCTATAATCTGTGGACCAACAACTGGTCTGCAATGCCATAATTTGCTGTGATGTGGTTTGTGGTGTGCAAATGATGGAGAACTCTGTCTCTCTATTGAGTAATTACCATAAAAATTTATGTTGGCTTAAAAGTACTTAGCCTCAGAAAGTCTTTGTTCCCTCCATTGACTATAAAAAGATTAAAAAGACTAACTGAAATCGTCATTTACCTTCTTGATGACTGTATTAGTCCTGTAGATTCTGCTCAATTGAGACGCTAATACAGCTGCTGATAAAATATGAGTTGGCAGATGCATGCTGGCACCGAATGTATTCCTGCACTTGACATGAAGAAAGTGTGGCTTAGGTTAATCATAAGGAAGTTCTAGTTAATCACAGCTCTGGAGTGAAGTAGAAGCAATGTACATAAATTAGCGTAATGCAGAGCAATTTTAGTGAAAAAAAAACCCTAAAATTTTATTATTATCTCCCTGTGAGACTGCAGTTAGTAATTTGCACTGTAATTCCATCAGCTGTCTTTTCTGCTTCTCTGCACAATCAGATACAGCATGACTGTGTCATTAAAGAAACAATTATTCTAACAACAGAACTAATAAACGCCTTCTGTTAGATGCAGGATTTAGCCAGCAAACACAAATAGACCTTTTACATCAATACCAGCCTAGGATTAACAGTGATATTTAACGTCACCCACTCATTCATGAATTGCCACATTGTCATTGCAAGCCACAGGGTGGAGAAAAAAAAAAGGGGAGACAACTAGCAAATGCAAAGTTATTATTCATGGGAGTGAAGAAATTGAGACTATTTAAAGATGTTAGTCAAAACCTCTAAAATTAGCAAATATTTGAATCCCACATAAATTCCATATTTAAGATTGTGGGATTGAATATTTAATGAGAATTTTGTTGAATAGATTTTTTTTCAGGTACAGTACATTGTCTTTCCAATGTATTCACAGCCTTCCTGCATTAACTTGGACAACTCATACAGCATTTGTGTGCCTCATTTCCTCAGTCTTATAATTTTGGTGGTATATTTTACAGAAGTATTTGCTATTCTTATATGTGGGTTGAAAGCAATTTGGTAGTGTCCATAGTGAATCTAGAGATGCTTTGTGTGGGTAACAATGCTGTTATGATGAAACAGCAACCTGAGGATCTTGCAACAACAATTGCCATTTTTTTTCCCCTCGCTTTCTCCAAATCAAAAATCAGATTATAGGAAGCAGCAGGGTTAGTGAGATCCTTAACTGGTGTATAATTAAAAATTAGACTAAGTTTAAAATGTCAATATTTTAAGAGAGTTGGGTATTTTTTCTGCAATTGTTTTGTGAGCATTACTGTAGGAACATACAGAGTAGACTTTCTGTAGCACCCATCATTAGAGCAGTTAGGTGTCAAGCCCAGGATTTAAATGCCAGTTGTCAGCTAGAGAATTGTAGCTAGTCTTGCAGTCACACACTGATTTTCACATATATTCATTGACCAGGTTGGGCTTAAGCTCCTTCCTAGGAATATTAAATCAGATTAGCCTGAATTCATTTGTGTTTTCCAAACTCGGTTTAAAGAATGTAGGTTTGAAGATTTAGGCTAATGATATTCCTTTAGTGCTATTTAAAATTTCATGAGTGCCAAATGTTTTAGAAGATTTAAAAATGGGTTGATTGGCTCCCAGGAGAGTCATAGTGAAGTCTGAGGGAAAAGTAGGAAAACATCTAGCCAAAAGTGACATGCTTTTTCTTTTTCATATGTGTATAGATACATTTGATCTGTTTTGCCTATATGATCTCTGCCTAGCTGCCACCATTTGAGCAGTCTGCAAAGATCCTATGGAGAGTGAGTGAGGAGCTACATCCTTTCTCATGTTTGGACAACACTTAATATTATGGGACACTGACTGTAATTTAGCAATACCAACTTACAAGCAGGAGTAGCAGCAATGTCATCAGCAGAAGTTTCGACAGCCTAATACATTTCCTCCATTCCCAATCAATCAGTTTCCACTTCCTCAGTATCACTTCCCTGTTGTTTCATTCAGCCTCAAGTCAAAAGAGCAAGGGAAACCTTCATGAGGCCGTAAAGGAACACAAGAAGTCATGCTGGCAAAACCAGCTCCATAGCTTACAGTAACGATCCCTTTCCAAAAAGACCACAGGGGAAAAAGCAATATTCTCAGAGTGGGTAATTCTTCGTTGCTGACCCACTAAAGTAACAGGTCAGAGGGATTTAAACCAAGCACCAGAAAAGGATCCATGAAGAGCGCTAGTGTGGAATGGGGAACACTAAAACCATTCAGTGATTTTAAAAAAGGAGCTGTTGCCCTGTAACTCCTTAGTCACTGTGTGTGCTGGCATGTTTGAGATAGGTTCCTTTTTTTTTTCCCCTTCTCTTTACCTCAGGCATTCAGTCTGAAGGGTGTGTAGGGAAGTGAACTTTCAAAATGATTAGTCATCTTTACAGTCTTCTACTTTTAATAGGATTTGAGGCAAAGTTTTCCAGAATTTGTATTCACCTAGCCAAGGATCAAAAGGGACTTGTCTGCAAAGGATGATGAGTTGCACCAACTCAACAACCTCAAGTTGCTCCAGAGGAGGTTTAGATTAGATATTAGGAAAAATTTCTTTACTGAAAGGGTGGTCAAACACTGGAACAGGCTGCCCAGGGAAGTGGTGGAGTCACCGTCCCTGAAGGTGTTCAAAAAACATGTAGCCATGGCACTTCAGGACAGGTTTAGTCATCACAGTAGTTTTGGGTTGAACTTGAAGGTCCCAGAGGTCTTTTCCAACCTTAATGATTCTATGAGGTGGGCAGTCAGGTTAGCCAGAACTTCCATCTAGGACCCATTGTAGAAGATACTAGTTTTGACATGCCTAATGGAATAATCAGTGGAAGGCCTGTGAACTATGCTTAGTGTTCTTATACAAAGTGGTCTTTTACAGTGTTACCTGTAAGGTACACAATACTGTAATCATTGAGGTGCAAGTGTGGTCTTTTTCTACCTTTGCCCACCAGCTTTAAGTTTTCTTGTCTATGTTATATGTGGAGACCCTTACCATCAAGATAATTTTTGTTCTTCCTCCTCTTGAAGTTTAAAGTAGAAAAGGAAAGTTTATGTTTAGTTTTTCCATCTCTTAATAAAGACATCTCTTTATTTGAAGCATCCCCATTTTCTGAGCTTTATAGCTTTGTTAATCAGTATTTGTGCAACTCAAGCTACTAAAAAGTAGCAAAATACTTGGAAGTAGCCAGGAAAGAAGGAAATCGGTGCAGAAGGGATGAATGAAGATGCACAGCACTGCACCTCAGAGAGCTCTGCACTTTGCCAAGCACCATCAGCAAGATACTTTCATAGCAGGCCTTTGCAATCTCGAGGAATACTGGTTGCATTTTTTTCAACCAGGGCATTCCAGCCTAGGAGTTCCTTTTTAATTTAGAATTCTATGAGTTGTATCTATCCTGAGAAGTTAAATCTTAAATTTTGCTACAATGTAGAAAATAATAATAGAATCATTCTGGTTGGAAAAGACCTTTAAGATCATCGAGTCCAACCACTAACCTAACTCTACTGTGTCCACCATTGAACCCTGTCCCCCAGCCCCACATATTCATGTCCTTTAAATGTTACCAGGGATAGTGATTCAACCACCTCCCTGGACAGCCTCGTCCAGTACTTGACAACCCTTACACCATGTGTCTGAGGGCGTTGTCCAAATGCTTCTTGAATATTGACAGATTTGGTGCCATTACTGCTTCCCTGGGGAGCGCATTCCAGTGCTCCACTGCCCTCTGGGTGACGAACATCCTCCTAATATCGGACCTAAACCTCCCCTGGCACAT
>VZZY01000069.1:0-39589 GCA_013400335.1 Eurystomus gularis
ATATTTTTTTGATTTCAAAGTTCTGACAATTACATAGGACTAGTTCCCCAAAATGAAAAATTAAGAAATAGGAAAAACGAGCAGCTTTTGCTGTAAAGGTACTTGGTTGTGATTTTCAGTTTTTGTGTTTATTGATATTCAAAACTACATTTCATTTCAATTTTCAGCTTCTTTTTCCATTAGAATTTCTTGTAAATTATGTATGCAGTTATTCAAATCAAGGTGATACTTTTATTATCCAGTGAAATGGTGTTTTATTAGTATCAGAACCATTATTTGAACCACATGGACATCCAGGGAAGTCTTCCCCCCCCCCCCCTTATTAGGCAAATTTGGGACTTGAGAGGGAGGAGATGAGAGGAGGAGTTTTTTTAGTAAAATTACCAGAAGCCTGGTATTGGCAGAGTTTTTAGAACTAAGAAAGATTCTCTATTATTCCCTATGGTTTTTTCTTGGTTAAATAACATAGTCACTCAGTGATGACTAATGCATTATATTCTGTTTTTCTTAGAATTTTCTAATTATGGGTTAGAATTTAGATACAATATAAAGAAGGAAGGGAACACAAAATGCAACACCACCTGTTAAGAAGCAGGTAGATTGCAGATCATAATGAGATTAACTGTTGATTGCATTTGAGAGGGGAGGAAGCAATGAAGGGGGCACAGCAGGTGTTCAGCCCATTGCTTTTTGCTTTTTTTTGTTCTTCAGCTTCTCTAACAGCGTAAGTGCTAAGCGTTTAACTGTCTGCTGTGGACTAGTTGCAAAATTCATTGTAGACAACAATAGACCACAGAAGTTTACTGGAAAAAATGTTGCCACAAATTTTAAACTTTTTGGTGCCACAGTGAAATGTACTTGACAAGTGCTTAATATATAATCACTAAGTATGCTTCTTATTTTTTGCATTGCCCTTGTATTAAAATTATGTAGCAGGGTCTCGGATGTAGTATATGTCTGTCCACTGCATACATTGTTTTCTTTTCCTTGCTTCTAAGTGGTCTGTTTTGTCTTTTGGCAGACAAGGTAAGGATCGCTTTCATCCTGGTTAAACTATTATTTAAATCTAATTAAAAAAAAATACCTGTTCCAGAGAGAAGCTAATTCTGTTCTGTTTTATTTTCCTTTATGATAATTGACAACAGAAATTGTAATTAGTACTTGAAAAAAATGAAGTAGTGGTGTTGGCTGTTGCTACTAAAAAGAATTTTCAGTATGACCAAAGTGTTGTTTGGTTGGTTGGTTGTTTCTTTAAAAAAAAAATAATACACTGGATTTTTGAAAGGACTTTAATAATAACATCTGTGGTTTTATGCTATAGCCTTCAAAATTCTCCTCAACTCCAAACATGCAGTGTGTTTTGTTCAGGAATGCTATCCATGCTTTCTTTGCTTTTGTAATAATATTTCAGTGACAGTTGCTAAGTACATTTTGTGTCTTGAAATACTTTAATGGGAAATCTTTAATGTGAAGTTTGCAAGAGTTAGTGTTGAATTTAATAATCTGTGGGTGTTCTCATTTTAGAGAAGTTCAACTGTATAATACCAATTAAATTATTGGTTCTTGTGCCTCTAGGTCCAGACTTGAGCCTGAGCAGAGCAATGTGTCCAAATCACCTCTTTCCTCTGAAAAACCTTCTCAGAATCCTTTAGATGATTCTGAAGAAAAGCTTTCTGCTGAGGAAAGCAAAGGTAAGAATAAAAGGTAGTTATATTTCACTTTTTGTGGCAGGGTCTGTCTGTTCGATAGTACTTTCTTCACATTACAAAGGCCTGTTCCTGTGACTTGCACCTTTTCTATTTTCGCCTTCCCTGAGCTGACCAGGCTTTTGTGAAGCGCATTGCGAGACTAAGGAAGCAAAATCTTAAGGTTTTTGACATGCTTTTTCCAACAAGCTAAAAAAGTCTTATGCCTCGCTGGATTCCTCATTCTTTCAGTAAACTCTTTCTTCTACTTTTTTTTTTTTTTTCTATTTTTATCAATACCCATATCTCCTGTCTGATTTTTCCACATTCCTTTCACTGATGGCGAGGAGTTGGAAAGTAGCTCAGCAGCTTTCTGGGAACATTTTCTGGGTTTTAAGCACAGAGACCTTGAGTTGGACACTACCACAGCAGGAGCTCAAAGGTGGAATATGCTTATAGAGGGGAGGTTACTGGCTGGCCAGATCCAGTAGTTCTGGGGATGCTTTTCTCCACAGCATTGGTTTTCCCTGCTGGAAAGATTGCATCCCCTCTTTCAGTGGCCAGAAAATAGACAGAAGTCCAAAGCGGTGTCTCTGACCCCAGGGTCATTTCAGCTGGTGCTGTTCATGACAGGACTTGTGAACATTGCTTCTGATTCCTTGGTGGCCTGCTTCTGAGGCTGGGGGATGCAAGTTCCTACTCGGAGCCCTTTCAGTCTGTCCTGGGATGTGTATGCTGACAGAACTTTGCTGCACAGTGCCTGTCAGAGTAGCTCCACTATGAAGAGAATTCCGGGTTTCATACATAAAGAGAAATCTTGTTTCTGTGATTCTCGAGTGGTTTTCCCTGGCTTGAGTTCTCCAGCTTGTGCTGTATAGAGGAATCCAAGGCACCCTGTGATTTACAGTGTGACTTTTTTTTTTCATGGAGAGAAACAGAAATTATATGAAATGTGGCATTCCATTAGGATAATACTTCCCCGAGATAAAAGAAATGCACTGGATGGCCTTATCTGATAATCAGTTTTTTCTTTTGGTGATTTTTATGAAAAGAGCAGAGTTCCTCTGGCTGATGACTTCAGGGCCGTACAAAGGGTGGATTCATGTGAAGTGGGTACTCCATTTCTGGATGAAGACTCTAATACTGAATTCCCTCACAGCGTGTGAATGGTTTCATTTTCCGATACGGCATTGCTTATCTTCCTAAGCAGTTTGCACGTCTGCAGCTCTATCGGTTTGCTGCTGCCCTGCCGACACTGCATTTATTGTAAGAAGTAAAGGTTTTGATTGTGTCATTTCTAGTGCTTACTGCATTTTTATAGTAGTCAACATAGATGAGCTTCACCTTAAGTTATCAGTGTTCTGCAGCTGTGAGCTGGTGCCAGCAGAGAAGCAGCAACGTAGTAGCATCTTTATTGCCCTGTGCTCTTTCCTTGTCACTGAAGGTCTCTGCAGTCTCTGAAAGTGTGTGCTCCCACTACATAAGTGGCATTACAATTTTTAGCTCCAAAAATCTGTGCCACACTGGAAAATGCTGTTCTTTGGTTGCCTTGGACACAGCGAACCACTGCAACAAACAGAAATGAAGCTTTGCTTATTGCACGTTAATTCTGATGATTCCAATTTTCACTTTCATTGGTTTACACTTTACTATAAGAAGGTAGAGGTGCTGTCACCTAAGTGATGCTGATGCAGTACTTAGGAGTGATTGCTGAATAGTCTTTGAGAGAACCCTGAAACTTGTATATCAAATGTGTCTGAAGCACACAGCCTGTGATTCCTCACATAAGGGTAAGTGTTGGTTGCTGCTGCTTTTAGAAATCGGCCTTGTGACTTCAGTGGTAGGTGGTTGTTGAAGCGTGGAAATAGCATGAACGAGATGACTAGGAAACAAGAAGCTCAGCCTAAATTTTATAGCCTTTAATTTATTTTTTTTTTCCCAAGTAACTTTTCAAATCTTTGAGAAACTGGAGAAATTGTCTCATTTAGAAATAAACTGTTTCACCCAGAGGATGCTGGTGGTTTAGAGAGTGGTGATCATTTGTATTTATGAATTAGCCATCATCAGCGCACCTGGGTCTCTTGTGTTAGATATCTCGGCTGTAAAGACAGTTCTTCTGAGAGCAGCTTGTGGTCCCGTCCTTAATTTGAATGTTATGATGAACAGCTGAATATCCTCCTTGGTGTGCTGAGGCACAACTTGGGTTTTGTCTGATTTTTTTGGCAGAAACCAAAGGAAAATGTGCTTACTTTTGTTTTGAGGCAAAGCACCTGTTTACATTAGAATTATACTGGATATGCCTCATGGTAGGAAATTGGTCTCTCTGGAGATTGCTTTTATATGCTGACAGTATTTATTTGCATATTACAAATTTGACATTTAGTTCATGGAAATAAATGTAAATAATGAGTAGCTTTTGAACTGGTCCACAAGCTTAGCAGCTGTCTCCTTTCAGTATGGAAAAGGGTTCCGAGGATTTGATCATTACTTTGTATCTCCGTCATGCATTAACTAATTTCGCTTCTGCAAAAGAAATGTAGTTTGGCTTTTACTGGTGGAACTGTAGATAGACATTAATGTCGGCTCCATGAAATCCACAGAACAACTTTCCCAGGAGCCAGAAGCATACCGCAGTGACAGGAAGAACCCTGGGGAGATACCTTTCTCGCTTACCTCTTACCAGAAGTCTGTTTGCTTATTAGCAATCACATTGGATACAGGTGCTGGTTTTTAACAGTGCTGACAGTGCCTGAAAGTAATTGGTTCCTCTGGGATGAAATAGGATTTTTTTTTTTCTTGGCTCCATAAACTAATTATCTTACTTTCTTTGAAACCAGTCAATAATTCATTATAATCTTGATATAGATACATTGATTACCTAAACAAGTTCTGTGTTTCTGTGAAATGGACTTGAAATACTGATGATACCCTATGGAAAACAGCATTGAATCTTTTCTAAGCTATCTTCAAGTATATTCTTGTTTTTATTACTTGTAAGAAAGAAGAGATTATTTGTGGTGGGTTCTGGCTGGTTGGTTGGTTTGTTGTTAAATTTACTGTATTTCTTATCTGCATCCCTCACTGGTAAAATTGTCATTGTTTGTACGTCCTGGTTTGGTTGTTGGGAAACAAAATACACATTTTATAAAGGAGACATACAAAACAAGACTCTATTTTATTATATTTTAAATATACTTTTTATATACTTTTCAAGGGTTTTCACAAATATTATAGTGAAGGGTAAAGGGGAAAACTTTTTCTTATAATCCTTTTCATGTATTTGTTTATAAATAGGATTCCTTGTTTCAGAGGCTTCCCAAGACCAGTCGGCAATTGAAAAGCATCAGGTTTAGAAACTTAAAACAAAGCAAATGAAAATACTTACAAATGTCTGAAAAAATTGACTGACATAAGTAGGAAGTCTGAAATAGTAAAAACTAAATCTTTCTGTATTTCAATTTGCAAACTGCATCTAATAAGTTAAAGCAGGTTTGGCTTTGATCCATTGTGGGGTGACGCAAATCTCTCTTTTGGGTCTTGTAAAATGTCAGAGCCAGCGGGAAGAAAAGAGGCCTTCTCCAGAGAGCAGCCTTATCAGTCTTATCGTTAGGATTTCAAACACTGGTGCTAGAACAGCTTCAGAAACAGTAGGCTCCTGTAGCATAGTTTCTTTTCTTTCCCATTCTAACTTCTTCATCTATAATCAGAAGTATATAATTAAGCCTAAAAATAAATCTTCCAGAAGGGACTGTTCCAGAAATAGCTGCTCAAGATCTTTTATGCCCAACTCCTGCTAAGATTTATGCAGATGATTAGCTTTAATCAAGGGGGAGGGACTGTTGAAGCCAGTGAAGCAGCTATGATGTGTAAGGGTTGGGTTAGGGATCGGATCTGACTCCTGTCATACACGGGGAGACCCCTTGCACCACGTGCTGTAGGATTTGTGCTGTAATATGCAGTTTGAACAGCCTGCGGGAGTGGGGTTTGTCCTGTGAACTTTGCTCAAAATGTCTTTGAGGTTCTGCTTTTACTTTTTTGTAAAAGCCGGTGGTTCTGTCAAGTCTCATCGGAAGATAAGAGTTTGCATATAGGCTGTCATCTTGAAAATTGTGTTTTCTTCCATTAGAAGACAAACACTGCAGTGTTTTGTGCCCCAACAAGTCTCAGTGCTTTGTGAAGTTGTTTTACACCCTTCACTGTCAATATATGAGTACAGCTCCTTGTAGTTCACAAAATTAAACTTTTGTTCCACTTTAGAAGTTAAAGGTTATTGGTGTACTTGTGTGCCGTAAATAGAGGGCGAATCTCAGTTAATGACAAATGAGATACAACAATTTCATCAGCGTTCTGAAATGGATGAAAAATTATTTTCACTTTACTGTTCAGTGTCCTGCGTTGTCTCAAGTGTGTGGTGGTTCTTTCACAGACAGGAATCTGCCCGAGGCCCAAAATAACATTGGATTATGGGGGGACGGCAAAGGTGAAGATGAGTTGTCACCTGAAGAAATACAAATGGTAAGTATATCTTGTCTCTTCTTCTCCATTTTATTATATTTTCTGCTGTATTCACATGTGTTTAAAAAGTACAGATTCACCCAAATTCATTTTCAACTTTTCTTTTATGCAGAATAATGCTGTAACAAGATACATCTTTTGTATATGGCTTCCTGGTTCTTCTAGTAGCCACTAATACTTAAAATTGCTACAGAGTGCTTACATGGAGCCACGGAATTAGTAACAACTATTTTTCAGCAGTTGGAATTAGAATAGTTTTTAAAATTACAATTATTAATGGGTTTTTTAGTCAGGGAACAACAGAAGTCAAGGCAACGTCAGAAAAAACATCATGAAACTTCTGAAAGAATCAAGAGTTGGCTTATTTTAGTTGGACTATTTCTACAACACACCTTAAATAGTTATATTATTTAAGTATAACTATGAATTTATACTTTATTCCTTTTTTAATTTTTTTAGATTAGTCAAATTAGATTGGTTCACTGGAAGGAATGGCTACAAACTTTCTGTCATAACAGAATCTTACATTTTACCTTTTCTGCATTTCCCTGTTATCAGCACATATTTATGTACTGTTTGATCCAATTCTGCTTACAGCTAAACCAATGGAATACAAAATTTCTGATGTAGGCACGATTGCTGACAATCTGTCAGACTTTCTGATAGTCCTAAAATTTATCATTTTGAACATGGCTCAAAATTCTTGGAAAACCTCTCTACCTTAGCACACATCACCTTGTTGTATATAAAGGAAGAAAAGTAAATGTGCAGCTCTCAAAATGGTGAGCTGTACGAAGGCAAAGGGCTGCTGCAGTATGAATATGTGAAACTTCCTTGGCACTGATTAGAGATGTTCCCAAAAACAATATGCATCACCCTTCCCGTCAGAGATGAGTAAGTTGCACAATTATGGTATGGTTTGTCAAAGAAAAAATGTTTTTCACAGGCTGCTCTTGATGCTCTCATACCACCCCTGAGTGCCAGTCTGAAACCTAAAGGCTTGCTGCTGCTTTCTGTTTTCTTTTTAAAGGGAATTCTTCACCTATTTTCATTTTTCTGTGTCTGGGCACAATATTATTAGCGCCCTTGCTGTAAGCTTCTGGAGGATCAGCAGGAAACAAGTACCAGAGGTGATGCCTCTGACAGAGCTTACTGATAACTGACTACTAAGTGTTGGATTGCTTTTTGTAGGCCTCACACTAAGTTTGAAAGATGTTACATCCCTCGCCATGACACTTTGGGAATAAATGCGTTTATTTTTTGTGAAGTCCTTTTATATTTTTTAGAGTAAGGCCCCAGATACCTCACAACTTAGGTAAGTTGCCAAAGTCTGTAAGGTTTGTTCTGTTTCTGTTCTCGAGACTGATGAAAGTAAACATCTTAAAATGCTGATTTTTGCCCACCTAGGATTTTAATTTTTCCCTGGAATAAATTCTCTTTATTGACTTGTGATGGAAGTGATTCCAGGCCTAAGTAAGAGAAAAATCTGTGTTCATAGTTTAATGCTTCGAAGGATTTCTAGACTCCTAAATTACCAGTCCTAAACTGTGTTTTATTAGGTGTTCAAAGAGCCTTTTCCTAGGGAAGAAGAGCCAACAGACATTAAAAAAGAAATCCATTATTATTCTTTCACCCATTCAGAGCTTTCCTGTGCTATGCTTTTTAAAATTATTATTATGTATTTTTTAAACTTTTACTCATTCTTTTACAGATTTACTTCTGTTGCACTTCCTGTGAAAAAGGGTATAAAATAACACTGATGCTCCACATTAAATACACTCAGACAAATAGCTTAGACAGACTAGAATGTCCTTATTTTTAGCTTACTCCGTTCTGCCTACAGTTTGCAAGAAAATTTGTAGTATGTAACAGTGCCTTGCTGTCAATGCCATGATTAAGCCTAGAAAAATGACTTGGGCTGGTAACTTCAGATCTTTAACGGTCTGCTCTGTGGGAAAAGAGAGCAAATTTACTGGTCTGTTTAAAGTAGAAGATCAAAATCCTAGCAACATAAAAATAACATACTTTGAAGTCCTATATATATTAACAGACTGAAATGTTTTATTGCTCTTGTGGCATAGCTTATTCTTAAATTTCCATGTGTGAATTTACATTTAAAATTTATTTTTGTTATGTACTCTCAGTAGTTGTGTTCCAGTACTGATACTAGGAAGCTAAAATTGAAGAAAGCATACAAAGGGAAGTTAGCGCTTGAACAGCCTCCTCTCTGCATATAACTTATTCTGAGTTTTGCAGAAAGCTGGTTCTGAGCTGGATGTCTGAGTCTCCTGTTGAATCTTGCTGTCGTTCTGGTCTCACCCAGAGCTGGGCTCTCCTGCTCTATCTCACCACAGGCTGACAGCGGGACCAGCAGTGGTCAGGGCTGTCTGAACCTCAGCTGCTTCTCACGCTGACTGAGTTTATGCTCCTAAAAATTAATAAGCATCAGTCACTTCCCCATTATGCCTTGGAAGGAGTCGACATTTATCATGGTTTAAAAGAAAACTGAGTGAGATTCGTGGCAGTTGTCAAGTAGAAAGTGAACTGATTTTATAGGTGCCACTGATGTGTTGGTGCTCTGAGCGTCACCCTTCTGTGGACCCAAGGTGATTAGCTGGGTTTTTTGTTTCTTTGTTTATGAACACTATAGCTAATTTAGGAAGGCCGGGGATGTATGTGGTGAGGGTTCCACAGTAAAACTGCTCTTTCGGTGCATTTTTGAGGAAACGTACAGCTGAGAGTTGGCCTTTATTAATAAAAGTTGGATACTGTATAATTTTACTCCTGACAGACTTCAAGGCAGCGGATATATGTGTAATTAGGAAATAATGTGAGTATTTGAGTGCTCACGGCTTTTTTCATTGCTCACAGAAATCCTTCATACTAACTTGGCAATATTTAATGACTTAATTGTGCTTTTAACACAGGAATCAAAGGGTCCTTACAAATGTGTAACAAACCCTCACAGCTTTAGTGAGCTTATTCATTCCAAGGACAGTTAATTATTTCCTCTCTACGTTGTTTGCTGCTACAGAGCAGTTAATTTCTACTTTTTGAACGCTTGATTTGTGAAGCACGGACTCACTGCGTTTAAGTTACTCAGAAAATCCAGCAGCTCTCAGAAGAGGGCAGGTTACAGTGTAGAAACTGCTGTTAGTTTTAAATTGGGATGTGTTGTGTCAAATCATATCTAACAATTCTCTGTCATGGTTCCATGATCCTTCCCGTGGGTAAAATAATGAATTAAAGCCCAGTCATTGCTACAGCAGCAGTTTCTATCAGTATTTTACCCCCAGGAGAGAGCTTTTACATTGTTCAGAATGGTTGAAGACTACTGTATGATTTCCACAATAAATTTCCGTTTATAACCATGAGAACAGGTATATTAATGGTTTTTATACTTACTGTGAGCAGATGTCTTGTGGTTGCATCGAGTGGGAAAAAATCTGTCTCTGCTGAGTTGTGAAAATACCTAATTTTCCCTGACTTTATATTTTTTGTTTGTTTTTGTCTTACGTCATTATATGTGCTATACCTGAATATATCTCATGGGATAACAGAAATGGAACTGTGATTATTTCTTCTGTGCATTAGATTTTTAGGCATATCTTAAGCAGTTTGTCAGTTTATGCCATACCTTGGTGACAGAATATTTCACCGTCATAGAAGAGGCCACTTTAATAAGCCCTGAATCATTGAGCTATGCTGATTGCTAGAGTTTGGTTTATGTTCCCGTCATGTAAATCCCGTTGTGACACCCTGGTATGTGATGCGTTCTGCACTCTAACGATTTGTTCAATTGCCTGCATTAGTGTATCCTACCCCTTTCTGCGCCAAGCGTTCCATCAGCCACAATTTCAAATTGCAGAGATCATTTAGCAGTTTAAAAGGCAATCTGTGCCAGTGGAGGGCTTTAAATATCAAAGGGACTTTTTCAAGAATGCTGTCTCAAGTGGATTTGTGCCATTTGTGAGGCATTAAAAGCATTTACTGTTTCTTTATTGAAAATTTGCCGCCTAAATCAGTTATCTCAGTTTTACTAAGGCAGCAAAATAGAGAACTTTTGACGTCAAATACTTGTGCAGAAATACTCTGACAGAAGTCAGGAAAACAACTGCAGCTTGCTGGCCCCATCTGGTCACGGAAGGACCAACCAGTCAACTGGGTGTAAAATCTTGTGGCTCTATTTCATTGCTCTGTTCCTTGGCTCGGTTCTGAGGTGACGCCACTAAAACCAGAGACATTCAGTGGTGTGAGCGAAGGAGCGCAGCGGTGGAACACCTTTAACCACCCGCCGCTGTGAAGTAAATACCACTGTCTTAGTCCACTGCACTTCAACAAATGCTCTGCTCTGTAGACGGAGACACCACAGACAGCGCTGGCAGTGACACCTGAGTGAACTGCAACACTGATACTTTATTTAAGAAAACCGTTGGATCCTTAGTGTGGAAATCAGTGGGACTTCAGAGAGCTGTGCAGGGTGTTCCTCTCTATTCTGCCTCAACCGTCGGGGCTGAGCTCCCTCCCCAAGGCCTCAGAGCGAAGGTGCCAGTGCCTGACAGCCCTCCTCATCTGTCATTGGGGACGCTGGAGTCCTATGGCAAGAACAGCTTTCTCTCCTTGGTTAACTGGGTAGGGAGTGAACCTCTAGTACAAAATAAGTTCGTTTTAAAAGAAGTAAAAAAATCATTTTTCATTATTCTTCATGACATAAATTGCGTATATCAGAAGACTAAACCTTTTTCCATGAGATTCACTGTTACCCTTCTTTAAACATACCTGTCATTTCACACTCACTTCTGCCACACCGAACCTACAAATTTCTGATTTTTAACTCAGTAACCACGTCCCCTTAAGTCACGTGGGTTGACATTTAACTGGCTGCTGGCAGAGAGTCAGGTGCTGTTTCCTGGGGATCCTGATGGGCCTGAAGCAAGATGAAGAATGTAACAGCACAAAGTGTGGGGAACAGTGACGATGGCGTGGGTTGTGAGAACAGAGGGAATGCAGGTGGAGGGTATGAAAGGTGACTTGCTTTGTGTTCTTGCTTTCCTGCGCTGGACTGTGGCAGTGCAGAAGTCTTGCTCAGTTCCTGTTACCCACTCTCCCTTAAACCAGCCCTATCCCCTGCTCCTGTGGTGGGATTCAGTTTACTAATCTACTAGAAAACTCAGGAGGAAAAAGTGGTTGGTGAGCTCAAATGTCATACGGTGAAATCACGTGAGCAGCAGCACTTGCTTAGCATTGTGTGTGTGTGGGGAGGGAGAGAGGAGCAGGACAGATTCCTCGGTGGCTGCACGAGATGTGTTTCACTTCACCCTCAGTCGTATGCACGTGTTATTCCCTCTCTGTGTTAGTATTTTGAAAGTACTTGATATGGCAGGAGTTTCAAGTGCAGCACTGTGGATCATCTCAAAGGACACGTACATCAGCGTCTGAAGCAATGCGCACAAGGAGTTGCACAAGCTGTACAAGATCTTAAAAGACCTGGGACAGCGATGCTGGTAGCATGACTGGGGCAGGGTGGGGGTCACAGTGGTGCGCCACAGGTCATCACCAGATGTAGCAGTATAAAAACGTTACATTGACGTGCTCCTACAGACCTGCCCTGTGAAAGAAGCTTGGGTCGGGTGAACTGCAGGTCAGATTACAGCCACTGATTTTCATGTTGCATCTTAATGCTGAACTGCCTTGCTGTTTTAAGCTGCTTTGAAATGTGAAGTGCTTCATTTTCAGCTCTTCCAGTAGCACTGCTCTAAAAGCAGAGCGCCACTTTGCCTTTCACTGATGTAACAACCCTCACTTGTTACCTTAATTCTCAGATTTCCCTCCACCCCCTCCTGTCCTTTCTCCTTTTTTTGCACAAAATGACAGTTGTCTTCAAATACTGCCTTCTCGGGGCAACACCTCCTTGCCTTGCAAGCTTAAGCACTGGGCACATGCTCAGACAGGGACCAATTCCTATTGCACTGACTGGAAACCCAGTCTGACCTGTCAGCAGTGCTGCTCTGCTGGCGTTTTTGTCTTTGACAACGTGCTGCTCGGTCTGAAGAAGGATGACGAGACCTCGCAAGGTGGCTGAGGGGACTGCTGTGCTTTTAGCGCTCATGGAATTGTAACGTGATTGAATTATGCCAAAATTCCAGTGTGTTTTGTAGGCTAGTTTGAAATAAGGAGATAAACTGGACTAGACCAGGCCTTGCTGTCTTGCACAGCTCCTGCATCAAAGTCTTTGCATTCCGAATGCTGTTCTCTGGTATTGGCACAGCTGCAGGTAATGTTTCCAGTAGGAATGTGTATCCTGTGAGCGGTTTCTGTATAACTGCATAGGCCTGGTCCTCAGGCTTTGGCCGTGTAGAATTGACTGGCAGAATATACCTTGGAAAAAGCTTCCCCTCCCTCCCCCAAAATGGGACCTGTGACCCTTCTGATGCGAGGTGCTCTGCTGGCCTTGGTGGCTGGGACAGGCCACAGAGGTCCCCTGGTCTGCACGCTGCAGGCTCCCCTCAGGCTTTTAACCAACTGTAGCTGGCTGCACAATCGCTTGTCCTGTAATGAATCCCGAATGAGCTGACCATCAAGTACATCTGAAAAGTCAAAGCTTATTTTCCTGTATAAATCTTCTATTTGTGCTTGTCTTTGAAAAATGTAGTGCTGAAAGGGTATTTAAATGTTTCATTGATTACTCGGGAGTTTAAATGGAAGAGGTCTGCTGGAACAACTAAAGCCAATGCATTTGTGAAGTATGAAGTGCTGGATTAGAAAATATTTCATATTGTAGTGAAATCTGAAAGCTCTCAACACCATAAGCAGTACATGAATGATGTGAAAGACATTGCAAAGATGTAATGAAGAATCTCCCGCTTTGACAAGTGCAGAAGCTTTCCCCACTCAGATTTCTAAAGTCATAAAGGACAGATGTCATCCACTAGATTTGTTCCTTCCTGCAAAGTAACCTGAGCCAGATCTTTACTTTGGGGTGTGTTTCATTAATGGGAGGAGAATGACAAGTGTTACACTGGTTATAAATGAGCAGATCCATATTGTTCACGTAGGGCAGTTTTAGTAATTCTTGAAGATCTTTTTAGCTGAGACGCTGTAAAGAGATTGCAAGGTGGGGGGAAGTTGGTTGATCAAGGGTGGGGGGTTCGAAGAAAGTTCCCTGAGTCCAAGCCTGTGAACTCATTATTTCCTTCTTCCTTCCTTCCAGTTTGAACAGGAGAACCAGAGACTTGTTGGTGAAATGAATAACCTCTTTGATGAAGTCAGGTACAGCTTTCTGTGACGTGACAGGTCGCTGTGCGTGCGCCCAGCCCCACGCAGTGACTTTGCTGCAGGACGCGGGGCTGTGCCAAGTGTTGTGCTGTGGTAGGAGGAGGGATGGAGCAGGAGCCCCCAGGAAATGAACTGTATGAGTTCACACACTGGGCTGTCCCCACAGGGCAAAGAACAGTTCCGAGTGACACACGAACTATCCAAAACAGCACTGGTTACATTTGGAATGTTTACGCTGTGTCTCCCTTATCCGAGCAGTGTAAGATGCAGCTCCCACTCACACCCTGTTGTCCGTGGCACCAGATGGGAGGCGCGGTCCTGGCCCCTGCGCTGAGACCTCTCTTCACAGCAGAGCTCTGGTGGCGTTTGCTCTCTGCTCGCTGTGAGGAACACCCGAATGGCCAACTCGAGCCACAGCTTGAGTTCTGGATTACTGGTACTAGGCAAGGTGGCAAATCCCACGCTTCATAGGAGCATATAAAAAGGACATGTCAAAATTACCTGCTTAGGGTCCACCATGGGTTTTATTCTATTAGGCAAAAGAAGGCAGGCAGGTGAAGTTCTCACAGTGAAGGAGCCATCTGTGAATTTCTGGGTGGTGCCTTTCCCAGAGCTTTGTGTGGGCTGGTTGTCTTCCAACCATGAACTGCCAGAGCACTGAGAGAGGCTGTTGCTGTGTAACCAAACAGCCGTGCTGTTTGAGCAGCCCGTTCCGCGGGCTGGAGAACCTGAACCTGCAGGGGCAAGAAATGTTGCACTAGTTTCTAATGGAGTATTTCTGTTCTTTGCCAAGACAAATCGAAGGAAAAGTGGTGGAAATCTCCAGATTACAAGAGATATTCACTGAAAAAGTCTTGCAACAGGTCAGTATAATTTAATGCTATAGCAGCAAATACAGCTTGAAAATTTTCTTGGGTGTATTTTGGGTCTTGTAGGATGTGAAGATTAATAAATCTCTTGACACAAATGTGAAGGAAAAGATTTTTTTGTTTGTTTTTCAAATGCAAAAGCCAAGACATCTGCTGCTGTTGCTTATCAGTATGTACCGGGAATAGAAAATGCAACTTACTCTGTTAGAATGATTGCTCTGCCTCAGAATCAGTGTCCTGACAAAGCTGTTAATAATTGCATCTTTCTGAAGAGGTGCCATCATTTCCAGAAAAAACTGGCAGAAGTTAGGTTGGATTTGATTCCAGATAAACAGGGCACTTTCTTTTGCATGTGGTGGTCTCCATTCAGGCTCATAAAATCACAGGCGAAGAAATTACAACTTAATTGCCTTTATACCCTGGCGTCATTGAAACTAAGAGGTTAATACTGCTAGATTTTATTTTTTAGTTCCTTTTATTCCCGAAGTCCTTGGAAGTATTTTTACCTAACATCTATCACTGTTTCTAAATCTTGTTTTTAACAGGAAGCTGATATTGACAACATCCATCAATTGGTTGTGGGGGCAACAGAGAATATCAAAGAAGGCAACGAAGACATAAGAGAGGTAATGTCCCGAGTCGTGCTTTGAACTCGCTCGTGTCTCCTAACGTCCAGTGCTGCCCAAGTGTGGTTTCCAGCAGCACGTGCGGGCTCGCCCGCAGCTCGCAGGACACATCGTAGGGCTTAGCTGAGGTCCTCAGCAGTCAGCACTGCTTGTCGCGTAACCACGACGGAACAGCTACACCTGCCTCCGGAAATCTACTCGGCCTCACCTGTGTTTTTAATAAAAAAGGTGGGGGGGAGGAATTGAATACAAGTGCTGAGATTGAGAAAGCGGAGCTAAATGCTGAGCGTTAGCAGAGGAGGCCCTTCACCAGGCTGAAGGCATCTCACATGCTCCTAGCAAACAGACCTATCGCACTGTCTTGCTAACTGGAGTGAAATGTTTTCTTTCGGGAACTGAGATTTTCATCAAAAGCGTTCCTAAATGAAGCTACTGAGTAAATGGCTTGCTGCTTTTATTTTTCTCCCTCCTGAAAGCAGAGAGAATGTCTAACTCCAGGATGAGTTACCTACCGCTCAGCGCTCCTGAAAAATGCATCAAACATGGCATGAACTGAAGTTATTTTTGCTTCATTTTTCACATTTGTAGCTAGAACGGTTTCCTGAACTCCACTGAGACACAGTAGAGAAAGGTGATAAGTACAAAACTTTGCCACTCACATTAATGTTTGCATCACGTGAAAAAAAAACTTTCATGTGTAAATCTGAAAAATTAGACAGAAAAACAGGTCTCCTGCTAGACGCTGGTCTCAGTTTTGGGAAGGAGAATCCAAGAGAAATACTTGCTCCTTGCTCTGATGCTGAAATGCGATTGACAGTGTTAAAACTATTTCTGGGGGTTGACTTAAGTTTTTTTGTTTTGTTTTTTTAGTTAGAAGATGTTTATTAGAATGACAAAGGCCTGATAATTTCTAATCACAGAATTTAACCTTTAGAACTTAAAGCCAACCTTTCAGCAGGTGCATTTTGATGTCGTTCATCATGTTTTCAGTATCTTTCCATTGTGTGGGATTTTGGCGCTTTTTTTCTATAATAAATGATTTCAAGATTTTAAAGATAAATCTTAGTGCGATAAATCTAACGATGTGCAGCCAACCTGACTTTCATTCACCTGAAATTAATGACAAGTTTTGCTCTTTCCTCTGTGGGAGGAAAGAGCTGTCCTGGGCTGCCACTGGTGACACTGGACCGTGTGCTTTCTGGTGATGCTAACGGGAGACAACCTTTTCCTCACAGGCCATCAAAAACAACGCTGGATTTCGAGTATGGATCCTGTTCTTCCTTGTGATGTGTTCATTTTCCTTGCTTTTCCTGGACTGGTATGATAATTAATTAAAAATATAATATTGTCTTCATGCTTTGTGTGAAACTTTTCCCTTTTTTTGAACGGAGCAGGGTCTATGACACGCCTGGCTGTTTTATGCATTTTTTCACACTATGATGGAAATATTTTCTGATAAACAAGCATACATATCTCTGTATTAGTGCAGAGGGAGCTGACAGCATTCATTTTAAATCCCTTTATCAAACATAAACCCACACTTAATCCTGCAAAGAACACAGAAACCTTTGAGGGAGCTGGCAGGAAAGCTGCGAGCTGGAGCACAGCTAGCAGAAGGGGAAAACCTGTAACGGTTTGTCATCGTGGCCCGCACATCTGTGATGTTAAACATCCAGCTCCTGGCGTGCAGACCGGATCCAGAGAAAACTGCTGCTGTGCAGAAGCGTCTGCACTGTCTCAGGCTTTTATTTAATCATACCTCTGCAGTACACAGCGATTGTTTTGCACACGTATGACCTCCACTTCTAATCCTTGGAAACTACTCGAGTCGGAGATCAGGTTGATTTAATAGTAGTAATAATGATAAGAAGTCAAAGAGCTTTACTTCTAGGTGAAAAGAGAGAATACAACAAACAGATTATGCGGTGGAACAGATGTGTTCTGGGATGTCGGAACAAAGCCCAAGGATAGACAACAGCAAAGGCAAACTCTTCAAAGTACTAAAATTGGGAGCAATCTTAACAAAAAGTAGTCTCAAAACCAACTGTAGTTAACAATCAAACTCCCTCCTGTTAAATCAGAGGAAAAAATGGTTTTGACTTCAAGAAGCATAAGCAATCTCTTTCTTCTAGATTGTACAGCTTAGTATTTTTTAATGTCTATTGTTACGAGAGAGAAATAATTTTTCTCATCAGTTTTCCTTGTCCTAAATTTAAGTGGAGGAGACACGAATCATTTCTATGTAGGACAGTCTTGGGGAACAGATCTTTCCATTTTGTAAAAGCTAAATGGCCTCTGTAAATACGTTGACAGGAGACGGGTGTTTTGCTGTCTCCCCTCTGAAATGCACATTTCTATACAAGATATGCAACAAGCAGCATCATCCTTATTCTTTACTCTGCACAGAGTGAAAATGTCAACAGTTGTGTGTGTTCGTTACATTCAGTAAAGGATATGCCTATTAGAAAATGCAAACAGGGTATGTTTTTGAGTATCTTAACTAAGCTTGAAAATTTTAAATGCAAAGAAAAATTTGGCACAGAATTTATTGCTTTTTATGCATACCACAGACCAGATTGACTTAATAAAAAGCGTTTTACAGACAGACTGTGCAATGCACACTCTGTGTCCAACCGAGAGAAATAGGTAATAATGGTTGGTTTTACTGTGTTGGAAAGAAAGGCTGTTGATAAAGCAATTCTACTGAAGAAAAGTAAAAGTAGAGCTGACCGTGTTTGTTCTACTACAGGTCTTGAGAAACAGCCCATACTGCTGTTGTCCCTTCATATTTGTATAATTTCTACCAAAAAAAACCCAGAACTCTTGACATGTCCACTCCACCTTGTCCCTTTCAAGTTAATGAACAAAAATGTGACTTGCTTGCCCAGATGCTTCACACACGTATTTTATCCAACTGTTAAATTAATAAGATGTCTTTTTTGTAATATATATTTAAGATTTATAATAAAAATGAAAACATGGTTTCACACAAAGAAGAGCTAAGTTTGTAATTACAATGGAACTTTAACGTGCATCCACAAGACTATGTTCCTCTACATCTTTTCCCCTCCCAGGCCATACATCAGCAGTTCTACTCTTCGCTCTTTCACACACAGCTTTAAAGCAGCCAGTTGCGTTACCTAATACACTATTGTTTCACTTTTGATGCTCTGCTTTAAAGAGTATCCAACTGCAAACCATACATAAACTTCTCTGTAATTAATAAAAAGGGGAAATGTTGATGTTGTAAGAGAAAATTTAGACGTACTACTCCCTCAGTTGTATCCAACAAATTACATAGTGGACTACCTCTACTGTGAACAGGCTTTCTGCCGCTTAAGTATGATCACAAGATGTCATTTCTCATTAGAACATCCTGAACTGTATTTTTTTTATACACTATCCTCAACATCCATCACTAAAACTGTCTGTGTTTTTCCCATAACATCTACCTAGTGTGTGTTTCAGTGCACATCCTTACCGAGATGCTAAAGCCACAGTGGAAATGCAGTTAAATCCTGTTGACAGCAATAATAAAACATTGAGCATGCCTTGTTGCAGAGAACTTCATTATCACTTACAAATAAACAGCAGTAAAGAAAACATAAGAAAAATGCTACCTGACAGTTTCTTTCTCCACACACGTCATTACAATATGCCCTCGACATCCATGCTGACTACCTGTCTTGCCTGAGCCAAAACTAAGCATTAAAGATCGCTTTCAGCTACACAAGAGATCACTCTGGTTATGGCTGGGGTGTTTCAGTTTGCAAAACAACAAAGAATTTTAAAAATTTAATAAATAAACTATCAGTTCAGACAACAGAACACATGATTTTATCTCAGGTCCAAGCCCTGAAAATCCAGTGAAGAAATCTGTCAGTATCCAATAAACTGCAAGAACATACCTAACATTGGATTTTATTTTTTTTTTACATTGAAGATGGTGTCAAAGCTCTAAAGCGATGCTGATATGCACCTTCGTTTATGCCCATGAATGTTCTGCAGCAGGTTTTTTTTGGGTGGTTTTTTTTTTTGCAAAGCAGTATCAGCAAACAGAAGCAATTGCACCATAAACATGAGTAACCTCTAAATTATCCAGAATTATATTAAATGAGAACTTCCTTAAAGTCCCTCAGTTACCTTCAAATGACATAGTGTTAATAATTAGCTTATCATACTAAGCTGATTTCTCAGCTGCTTCAGTCTCCTGCTCAGACAGTTTCTCTTCTGACAGTACTGTCATCCACGGGGACACTGAGCGCGTGATGGTTTGTTTGGCCAGATTGTAGTGGTTTATGACCGTGTAAAATTTCCCTCGAGCACTGGAGTCTTGTTCAGAGTAGTAGTTTTCCAACCCGGCCGGAATGCACTGATTATTCTGAAAAGAAAAATCCATCACTTAGACTACAGATTGAGTCATGTCCCCCCCCAAGGGTTCCAAAAGGTTCCTTTTAGTCTACACCATCATTCCGTTTCTGTGAATCAAGATGCAACATACAGCAATTAACTACAGCATTGTCCTGCTGTGTTCAGAATGTTCTTCCCTCCAATCCTTGAACTACTTGTGTGCTTGCCAGGAAGGGCAAACTGGCTTTATACCCCAGAATAATTAACATATCATACAAGAAACGTGCTTGCCTTGTATTATTTTTACAAGCACTCAATCTCCAGTCCCAGCCGTATTTTGCAGCTTTTTTTCTCCCCACCTAGTTCCAGCTGCTTGGTTTGCAATTACAGATGGCTGTATCCTACCATTAAATCAGCCTCGGGTACTTTACTACAGTTTTCAGTCTGAGGGACAGGAATTAACACAAATAATTGGTGCCAAGGCATGAGCAGTTTTATAGCCCAGCAAATAAGACATTCAGGGAAAGCATGGTTGGTGGCCGAGCTGGTGTGCAGTTGTGTGCGCACGTACACCACACCTCACTGGACTGTCAGAGGGCTGTAGCCAACAGTGCTTTGAAAACGCTGTCATCAGCTGTGGGGCTACATGATGTAGTTTCCCAGCGGTGTAAGAGCGCTACGCAGACACTGCTAGCTGCTCGCAGCTTTTACAAGTGAAATACCCAAGTTAGAGAGTTAAATACTAAGCAGGATCCAAACTTTGCTGTCATCTTAAAAACCAAAGTGAACGTGTGGTGCCCTGGTCAGCAGGCATCATCCAGCAGCTGACCCAGCGACGATGCAGTAAAAGCCTTACGGAGCAGCTGCTTGCACTGAAGGAAAACCTGACCTGGATGTAGCCCGTGCCCCCTCCCCACCCCTAGTTCTGCTCCAGAAGGTGATGGGTCTCCCTGCAGGTCCTCTGCCACATCTGCCAGTCCAGACTACCTCACCTGATACCTCACAAGTGCTGGGGCAGTCATCTGGGCAACTGACTTGACCCTCTGAAATACAAGCTATGAGTAGCTGCAGCTTGAGGAAAAATAAGTTCAGTCATTTCTACTTGGACTGTTTAAAAAAATTTTTTTAAATGGCTGTTTGGAGCTCCTGCTTCAATCTCAAAATTTGTAATACCACAGTTCAGCAACTTTGAACTGCTTCTGTTCTCACACAACTTCACAAACGAAAGTGAATATTGGAAATTTCTGAGCACAAAACATCCAGAAATGTCATGGGTTTTAGGACCAGACGCTATCTCAAATGTGTCCACATTTACTTTTGCGTTGACTCTTGTCAGAAAAAGAAAGAAAAAAAAAGAGAAGTGGCATAAATAAGCACTAGTAGCAACAGTTTCAAATGGTTTAAATCATAAAGCACAAAATGGCTGGGGCAAGATCCAGCAGACAGTCTTGGCTTAACGTAAATTTTGCATCCTAAAAATGTGGAGTGAAACAGTATGAAACAGAAGACTTGCCAAAACAGCAGGCCTGCAGGTAGTGGTGCGCACCTGCCTGCTGCCCACCAATACCACCTCGTGGCACATCTGACTGCCGAAGGAAGGCGGCTCTCACAAGACTCACAGCCCTCCCACGGCGCCAGCACCTCCTCAACTCCAACCTGCTAGTGCGACAGAAGCCTCCATGTGTGTCAGACCTGCAACAGCGACCACAGCGACCACTTCCATCCAGGTCCCCTCTATCTGTGATCTTTTGTTGCTGTGGCAGCCAGGGCAGATCCTCCCTCGTGGCTTTGTTTGAAGCAGTGCTACAGAGCAGATGAGGTTTAACCCTGGCCAAGGAGACGCTTCTGCCTGTTCAGCACTGTTTAACTCGATGGAGAGTTCCCCATGGTCAATAACCATCACAGATGCCAGCTGCAAGACCAGCACCTAGATTTTCTTTTTTTTTTTAAATAATCCAGTAATCTGGAGTAGAGCTATTTGATATGCATGTTCACCTACATCAACCGTGCCATCTTCTGGAACGACTATCCATGCTTTTTCTGGGATAACTGACACTACTTCTGATGTGATAAAATGACTAGGGAGTACGTAGACACAAACATCTTTGTAGTGATTATTTCACCCAGTCAAGGGATGCAGTCACAATTCTAAATATTTAAAACGGGAAGGAACATGATCCACTGAGCTAATGAAATCTGCCAGGGAAATTCAAACAAATACAATTATTAGTGCTGAAGACAAGCCAGGATTACTGCCAGTCTGAAAAAATGCTACAGAACCTTGTGCTGCTTTTAGAAGCAATCTGCTTTGCAACAGGCAAGATGATTCAGTAATGTTGTTTTTTGTAGTCACAAACACGCACAGCATCTGACACAAGAACCTAAAGAAACACACAGCACAGTTTCCATCTTGACTGCGTTTCTGCTCCTGGGATTTCAGGCTTCTGGAAACAGTGGGAAAAACCTCCCCTTCTGCTCATTGCTCCTTGTGTACTGCCCAAGGACAGCCTCCTCAGCTTAGCTCTTCCTCGAGGCAAGCCCTGCAGCACTCGGGAGTGACTGAGTGATGAGAACTGGTGTAGATTCTCACCCTGCCACTTCCCCGAGACCTTCAGCTTATGCAGAACACTTCTGTCCATCCGTTTTATTTGCTTCCACGGTTCCCAGCTGAGAGAAGTAGTAAGGAAGGCCTTGAGGAGAAACTGGAATGCTCCGGAGTGAGTTGCCAGTCTCTTGTTTCTTTCACAACCCTTCTATTTCAGAAATTAAGGCCTTTGGTGCCAGAGAAACTCCTGGTTGCCAGTCTATGTCTGGCTGCATAGCTCCTTTTGTTCCTTTGCCAGAAAGACCCCAGTGGTATTCACTCCCAAACAGCATCTTCTGTCACGTTAACTTTGCTGGGTCAGTAATTCCAAGCCTAATATACGACGGCGTTGTCTTTAATGCATGGAAATTACTTTGCAGTACTTCCCATGGGTCTGACAGAACACAGGTGCCTTGGCAACAAAAGCTGACGGTAACAGATGCAGTCCGGAGCAACGAGGCCCTGGAGAAATTCCCCCAGGATGCGCACTCAGGTCACTGAGGAAAACTGGTGAAAGGCACCCAGAGCCAGGAAAGCCTGCTTCAGAGGAGCGAGCTACGCACCAGCAGGGTTAGGGCTGTGTCAGAAAGCTTGAGCAAGCACAAAGTTGAAGCTCGAGCAGCTTAAGATTGCTACGCAAAGGAAAAGAAGCACCTTTTTAAGCACACCTTCAAGCCCTGGATGCGTAGGACAGCAGAAAGGCTCAGAACACCAAAGCCTTTGGAACTGCTCCATGTACAAGAGCATCAAAGCAGAGAAGAGCGAGTCTGACTCACAGCTGCGGTAGCTCAGCCTTTATGCAGAGATTCCCACAATACCAGGCTTCCGGAGGCAGGGCACGCGTCTGCCCTTACCATGGAACCATGTCAGCCTCCAGAGCCTGGGGACATCCAGGCCAGAGAATGCTGTTGAGTCCACCTCGAGCATGAAGCCAGTCACCAGTGACACTGGTCACAAGGTGACAGGCTTCTTCATCTCTCACAGGACATCTGTGCCAAACTGCACCATGACATGTTATGGACTCTCCCAAAAGAAGATGCGAAGGCAACAAATACAAATTCATGTCAACACTGGCATTGCATCATTTGCTAACGACTTTATCCAGTAAAACTTTCAAGAGTTACATGACCAAAGATGCCATGTCTCCTAGCGTTATGCCATCATTCAGCCTGGAAAAGAGAAGGCTCCGGGGTGACCTGAAGGAGGCCTATAAGAAAGCTGGGGAGGGACTTTTAACAAGGGCTTGTAGTGATAGGATGAGGCACAATAGTTTTCAACTAGAGAAGAGTAGATTAGACATTAGGAAGTTCTTTACTATGAGGGTGGTGGAACACTGGAACAGGTTGCCCAGAGAGGTCATGGAAGTCCCATCCCTAGATACTTTCAAGGTCAAGCTTGATGGGGCTCTGAGCAACCTGACCTAGTAAAAGGTGTCCCTGCTCACTGCAGGGGGTGGGACTAGATGACCTTTAAAGGTCCCTTCCAACCCAATGCATTCTATGACTCTACAGGGAACAGCCTCCAGAAACCCCACCACTGGGAGACAGTAACAGCAGCACAGACCTGCGCATGTGCTGCCCCTTAAGAACAAAGCAGGAGCTATGGGATGTTCTGCCCAATTTCTGTTTCAAAACACAGGGCCCTAAAAATAGAGGGGGCCAACCAGATTCTTTTCACAGTGTAACTGAAGAAGGTAAGAAAATGTTCTCCCCTTAAATGTCTGCGACACAAGGAAGAAAGGACAAAAGAAGCCAGAAGGCTGCAACTCAAAGGAGGGGACAACATGATATGAAAGGAAGCAGAAGCAGCAGACTGTTACTAGACTTGTGACGGGAGCATGTAACTCGCCATTCCTGTCAAGTCAGGCTCACATCAAGATAGGCTTGGTAGGAACATACAGTCCACATCCCAAATTGCTCAAAGCCAAGAGAAAGCTTAGAAAAAAATAAAGGCTGTCGTCCCATGAGACACAAGCACAGTGGGGCTTCAGTGCTTGTCTGAAACAAAACAAAACTGAACTGAAAGTTGGATCTCCTGAGTTACAGCCAAATATTCTAACCACAGTATCTTTTGCCCTTGAGCCAAGGGGAAGCAGTAACCTAAAACTGAATGCTTGAAGCTATGTTAATCCAGCAGAGCTTCACCAATTTCAACTCTGGATTAGATTCTTGTAAGATATTTATCTGCCTGAAGTGACAGAATCAGAAGTCCTGAACAGGATCATCAAGGAGTGCTGAGGCAGCCATTCTGTCTTAAATCCTTTTAAAGATCATACGTAATGAATCAAATGGCTACCTAGTGACTAAATATTCTTTAAAAATTAGAGGGAAGAATTCCATCATCACTGCTACTTTTACCTACAGCCAAGTTCAACCCTGCTAAATTTACAAGTGAGAAATCAATGTCACCTTTCGGACTTTCAGCCCCAGTCACAGCTGAGGAGCCAGCACTACAATCCCACACAAGTGAAGTGAGCCCCAGCCTCCCTTTTGCTTAGCACCAGCATTTTTTCCAAAAATTGTTTTCTCCCTTTTTTGGCATCACTTAGGCCTGTGGCAGTAGGGCTCCGGAGCTCACTGTTCTAGAAAAATAAGTTCTTTCTACAAAAATATCCCTTAATGAGAGATCACTCTCTTAATGAGAACATCACTCTACTGTTTCTTCGACACATATTCCAGAATATTTTTTTTCCTCCAAGTTTTACCATTCTCTTCTTTCCTAAGACACATGAATTCGGAGGAACATGCAACATTAAACTCTTAAGACCCAATAAACAAGGGCTTTGTCCAGACAACTGCAGATGCAAGGTATTTTGAAGGACACTGGTGTTGGGACTTTTGCTATAGTTTCAATGTTAAAAGCATTACCAAAATAACAACATTATGAAAACTGTGCAATAGTACAACCTCAATTATCAATTAAGCAAGCAACATAGCAGGAAGCACACTAACCCGTGAAAACAAACACAAATTGCTATGCAATACAGCGTGACTTCATCAAGGTTATGCAGAAATCGAGACAGAGAATACAACATACTCTCCTATTTTTCTAGAACGTGTAGACAGTTTACCTTGAAAACAAATCCTTCTGGACAGGTATGATCGTACTTGTAAACCTTGTAGACTACCAGAAATACGACACACGTTAAGAATGCAAGGGCAAAAAGGACCAGCACAGTTACCTGTAAAGAGAAACAGAACATGCTCATGTTAGTCATGCACTGCTTATTATACTGCTGCTTGTTACTGAGGGCAGCAGAAGCTGGCCAGGAACACACTTCACAGTAAAATCAAGCAAAGGATAAAAAACACCTCCTAGATTATTGAGGAAGAACAGGGAATCAGCATTTAAGTGCTTCTACCTCCCCCTCCTTGGAGAAGAAAGCAGATGACCTGGCCAGTGGCCCGACCTGGCCAGTGGCCCACTGCCTCTGTCCTGAAGGCTTTTTTGGTTGTGTTTCTGTTCAGTGCACACGTGAGGCCAGAAGGACACACTGAGGTAGCTTGGGTCTGCTGCTTTTTCAGTGTTTGGATGATGTAAGCATAAGTCTAGTTTATGTCAGCTGTCCCTGTGCCCGTCCAAGAGTGGAGTCAGGGGACAGCAAGTTAGCACAGATGCCATTCTGATAAAACAAAGGTGACTAGCAGGGCAAGGAGAGAGTAATCTGCCCGCTCCTGTTGGGATGAGCGTTTGCTGCACCTGCTATGAAGGTATGGATATTTACACCAGTGGTCTGCATGCTTCACTGCTCAATGCTCCTTCATTTATAGGGACAGAACTCATCACACGGAGACTGTCCAGGAGTAGTTCACTGCCAGACGTGTAAGGGAATGCACCGTGTTCAGCACAGGGCTTGCGTCAAGAAGTTCTATTGCAGCTCTTTGCACAGTGCACGCAGAGAAGCCTTTACAGGCTGCTTTACATGGCACTGACTTTCCCCCGCAGCCTTAGGTACCTCTCTGGTCCTGAATTTGGGCTGGAGGTAAATCCAAGACACACCTTAAGTCTGAAATCCAAGTCAGTATCGAGCTGACCTTTCCCAGGAACAGGTTCCAAGCAGCTGGAGAACAGCAGCCTTTCAAGTGGGCAAGGAGACACCAAACCACCTCTAGAACTACCTCATCCACTGGCAGGAGACAGCACAAGACTTTGGCCTAGCAGTTACACTGCAAAGCTCCCCAGTTCAGGCCCGCTGTTGTTAAAGGTGTGAGCTGAGCTAACAGCACTCATTCCCTGGGAGAGTGTCCCACGTGTGCTTTTATTACTCTAAAGCTTCTACCAAGAGACAAATGAGTAGCTCAAGGAGATTACAGAGTAAGAGTGGTTGAGCTTTGCGCTTTTTTGGCAAGTAAGAAGTCAGTATGGGCTACAGCGTAAGAAACAGTAATAAACAGAAACAAAAAAAGATGATGTGATTACTTAATCAAAACAAAGTATAATATGATCTAAATTTTAAAGGAAGAGGAGTAAGCCAGCTATACAGACCTCCTCAAAAGAGCACGTGCGCACATCAGGGTCAATTACACAAAGAAGAATAATCTGGTATTTGAGAAAGCAACAAAAAAAACCTGTCGCTTTGCCTCTTGGTAAAAAAAACCCACCACACACTCCCTTTATGATAAACCCCAGAACTAACAGGATTTGCAGCATCGCAAACTGTGTGTGGCAGCAGAACTTGTGCACTGAGGACTGAGATGAGCTTTTAGGGACTTCTCATGCTGCAGAAGTGAACTTCACCACAGGCGGACAACAGTGAGGGCTAAATTTCGTGACTGAAACAACGTTGGGGAGTATCGCGCGCTGCTGAAGCCAAGGATTTTGTAAGGATTTTTGTTAGACAGAAAATAAGCAAGGAAAGGCGGGCCAGAGGAGAGGGAGAGAGAACTGCAGGTCAGAAAGTAATTTAGCAGAAGAAATGTAGACATTAATCTAACAACGCCAACGAAATGAGACATGGAGCAAAGAACCATTCTGGTTAATAGCAACTTCTTCAGTTTCTCAGAACAGTCACTGGATTACAAAAACCAAACATTCTTAGTCACCCTCCAAAACCCTCACACTGACATCAATTTTCAAATCAAATTAGTTTTTCCTCAAGTTTATTACTCATTTGCATACACAAAGGTTAAGATTGATACATCACGCTGTCTTGCTGACCTCATAATTCTGCTCACATGTCCCACATCTTGGTGTGTCCTGCAGGAATCCAAGAGATAAAGCACGTTTTCCCTTCTGGTCATTCTCTGTGGCCCACTTTAATAATGAACAACGTAACCTCCCCAGCTCCTGGCCAAGCCTTGCCCTGGCTCAGCCCTTCTCTGTTTTTAACCAGGCCTCTCCCTTTTCTCTGCTGTGGTTGGCTGGGGCTCCTTCCTGCGTTTGCTCAGCCATCCCACCCACATGTATGTGCAAGGCCCTTCACACTCTGGCTTGGCCCGAACCTTGCCGCCCATCTTCTAGTGTCTTCCCCCTCCCCACAGCTGTGACAAGCTTTATTCTCTGCTCTCCCCCCAAAATTCTCCTTGTACTCCAGGTTCTAGAAGAACCAACCTTTCTTCCCTAAGCTTGCAGATACCACCTGGGGCTCCAGGTCCCACCTGCCTAACACCTCGCTGGTTTCTCTAAGTCCCACACACTTCCTACGACAGGCTGCACCTGTATGCAGATGCCCAGGGTCCACCTGCCCCAGCAGGCCAAGGGACCCTAACCATGCTGGGCCCCAACATAGGTCTACAGCCCTGCCTGCCTGCAGGGCCATGGGGCCAAGCCCCTTCCCTGCTAAGCTCCACATGGGAAAATGAGAAACCAGAAAGGAAGGAATGCTCCTCACCCAGCCCAGCAGCTCTGCAACACACACATGGTCCACTCCAAGTTGCAAGTTTTGGGTCATTCGCTACCCATTGACTCAAAGTTTATGTTATACCATTCCTCTTGCTCTTACAGTCACTGCTGTCTCCCTTAGAGAAGAAACAGAAAAGAGAGACTAGAAAGTGGGAATGGAAAACAAAATCCAGATGGGATTATTGCTGAGGCTTCCCGTGCCCTACAAGATACGTTCCACTCGGCCTTCGACAAAGGCTGCTCTCTCTAGGAGCACAGGCCTGTGACACGGGACACGGACACCAAGCAGAACAATTGCTATGGTACAGACCGATTCAGCTCACGTTTGTTTCCTCCACAGACAGGCATAAAAATTAGGTTTTTTTAGCAGTTTAAAACGCATTGAAAAATATTCTCAAATCTCAAAGCATTTTAACCATATTCCCTGGCCATCCTGAGCAGGGAATAGTGGCATTGTAACATTATTTCCCAGTTGCAACCATTTTGACATACAGATGATGCCTCAGACACATACTGTAAAGCTAACAAGCTATTTTGTAGTTGAGACCAAATATCAGACAATAGAAAAATATTTGTACTTCCACAATCACTGCAGGCTCAACTCTCTCCCAGGCTCTGAAACTGTTTTGGAAAGTAATTATGCTTTTGAATGAGGTCAAAAGCCCAGTGTTGTGCGGACTGCTGGAGCCTAGCAAGTTGCTAAGCCTCAGCCTCAGGGCTGATTTGCTGAGACATTGAGCATTTACCTGTTTCAGCAACCTACGTGGAGCTGGGAGATCTCACCGCTCGTACAAGTCACGTCCAGCACGGTTCTTCCAGTGCCGCACAGTAAGCCACTGGGAAGAGCTCTCAGGGCTCCTGGCTCATCATTCTCATGGAGTCTTTCTCTCTCACTTACTGTATTTCCTAATGCTATTAATTTTGGTATTAACATGTACATTTTTACTCTCATTATCTCCAATACTTTGCAATCACACTCCATTTGAAAATCCTTAATCAAGTAAGCTCTTATCCTGTTCATATTAGGAAAGAAGCTCCCTTCTCTTACCATCCTTTAGGACAAGAGTAACTTCTATTTGAGTAAAGGACAGTCACACACGCCAAAATCCATCACTGGATTCCAAGGTGATTGCAATCACCTGTTAATCCAATCCCCTTTTCCCTTATAAGATGAAAATCATTCTCTTCCTTCTAATAGTCATTTTCCTTCACTCTCATAATAACCCACCACTGACGGTCCACAGCCATCAGATTCCCAGGTTCACTTCTGAACCCAAGGCAGTCAGCTTCCCTCCCCTGCCAGTAACATAACGTGATCCTACCTCTCTGCCTCATCTTCTGAGCCCTCCTCGCCTTTCGGAAATAAAAGCATGGAAAGAGGGAAGGTGACAAGCTGCTCTTTAGACCACAAGTGCTACCAAAGCTGTCATTTTACTGCTTTCTTCCACAGCAGCTTTGCACACACACTATAAACTAAAGGAAAGTTACTCTCTTCTTCCTACTGTGACACTAGCAGCAACTTGCCTTCTTCCTCTGTTCAAGGTAAGAGAGGATGCAATGCAGGCATGTGCACCATTCCCTACCTTCTGGAAGGAAATCTTTAATCTCTTCTCAAGTGCAGGACCCCACACAGTGGGAGCAGAAGTCTTTGAATTACTATGATCATTCACTGCCATGTACATCTGCAGAACTCCAAGGTGACTGCCACACCACACAAGTGATGGGGCTTTTAAAATACTTTTTATGATGTAACTACAAGATAGCACAAACAACTGTGTCTTTTAACTGAGAACTCAGAGCGTGGTTTTGTTTTCATCTTGAGAGCATCCTTCAAAGTTGGTTTTAAGGGAAACTGGCAGCAAAACTAAGTGAACAGAAAAGATGACAAGATATTACACATATGGTGGATTTTTTAATAGATTGTAAGTGAAGAGCAGAAGGACGATGCCTATCCAGAAGCCATTACAGTAACAGAAGTGAGATACAACTAATGAATGAACTAGGTGTACCCACAGAAAAAAAAAACAAAACACAAAAAACCTGTCTTCAGACTCTGTAAGCATTTAGCTGAACAAATGAAACTCACCCAATCTGACAACTACACTAACATGTAAACAGCTCGTGGTATGGCCTTACCATCAAGATCTGCCAGATCTTCCCAGTCAGTCCATCCTACTTTGCTACAGCTGCAAAACACTGCAAGTTGTATTCTCTCTGTCTGGCTACTGCAGCTCCTCCTTCCTCACTTCATCAACATTTACTGTGCTGTCTTTTTAATTAAGCCATAATATTACAGCAAAATTCATCAATTGCACCAACTGTGCCTGCTTTTCTTCATACCCTCTCCTGGCTCCTGTCCTTTTCTGAACAACTTGCAAGCCATGTTTGAAGGCATGCACAAGTCTGCTGCTTTTGCTCCAAGCTCGATCTCCTTCCATTTTGCCAGTGTCCCACTAAGGGCCAAGTGCCGTCTGTTTGTCTTCTGCTTCACCTCCCCCTTTCTCATCATGCTTCCTCTTCTTGCCTGAAATTTTCATTAACCCCCTCTTACTGTGCTGCTTTGCACCTTCCTTCATGCTTTTCCTTCCATCACGCACCTTTCAGCACACAAACCCACCCAGGAGAGGTGGGACTAAGAAGACATGCAGCAATTGTCTGCTCAGTAAGTGGTGCTTGGTCACATCACATCTCTGCTCTACATCTACGTGTTATCTGTTTCAGCTGGGGCCTCTCAGGAACACAACCTCCATTTCTGATTTGTCTGTGAAGTGCTAGGCACAGGCATGGTGCGAGCACCAAACAAAAAGAGCGAAGACACACATTTATAGAGCACCTTTCACATGAAGTGATTTACAACCAATTTATGCTTTGCTCACCAGTGAAACGCAAAGCCCTCTGGGAAGAAATACAGCAACCCCGTACAATCGTTTAGGACAGGAAATTAAGATCACTGCTATCCAATTTGAACTACAAGAGAATTTTAGGCAGGCAGATTGTAATTACAGTAGATTGTGTCTGGCTATATTGCACAGGCTAAATTTTGCAAAACATCACATTGACTTCCCTGCAAATGGCCGTGACCTCCATTTCACCTCTCTCCACTGAAATCCTGCATCTCCAGCTGCACCATGCCCTCTACCAGCGCATTAAGAACACTCCAATCAGGTCTCCACTTCCTCCAGCCTACATGCTTTTCCAAGACTATATTCTTGTTTGCTCTTACCTGAGCCTGTCCCTAGGAAGTTTACATGAAAAATGTGTCTGAAACAATGTGCTTAATGATTAAGAAATGTTCAATTTGAAGTAAATGGCAACATGAAAGAGAAAAGGAACATTCACATCTACACGTGCAACACTTGACTCACACTCATTCGTGGAGCAATCCAAGTTACGAAGAATAACTTGGTACAATTTTCCACACTTGGCACAAGATAGCATGTAACAATTTCCCATACTTGCTCATACATACGCAAGATGACCAGAAACTCAGAAGACAACCAGATGCCTCATTTCAAAAGAGTATTTCTAACATTGCACATCATGTTTAGCCATATGACTTCTATCTAACTCAACTTCTACACCAGAATATTCCCATCAAACCTTTGAGCTCAAAGCATATGATAGTTTCGGGGTAGACCGTACAGAAAAAAACAGGAGAAATTAAAATACTGTCCTCAGAGATGACAAAGAGGAAAAGAACTGGCTTGGATGCTTACCTGGAGATGACTGGGAGTAGCAGCAAGAAAGACAGATTCATGAGCAACAGTAACTGAAAAGCAGCTACAGACCCAGTGCTTATTGTGTGACAGTGCAAGACAACAGAACCAGCCTGCAAGGAGTCAGTTAATGAAACCTGAGGGAGATGCTGTTAGACAAAAACAGGTTAACGAGGCAGTGACCTTGAGAGTCTAGCGCCTTGGCTTAACAAAAACAAGTAACACAGCAGTGGGCTTGAGAGTCTGGCACTGTGACTTAATGCAGCTGTTCATGACAGCGTTCTCATCATCTTCCATCGCATGGCATCATGTATTAGCTTCTCAGCCACAGAAATCTGAGGAAGCAGTTCAAGAAACCCTGTGACCCTGAGATAAGAACCTTGTTCCATCCTCATACAAACCCCGGAGATGCTATTGAGGCCAGGAGAAAGGCTGGAAAAGGTAATTACAGAAGAGGAAAGGCTATGTATTACATCTGGAGAGACTCAAAATATCTTCTGTGTCACCAGTTTTGCTGGTTCTGCTCCAGGAAAAGGATTTCTAATGGATACAATGGCAGAGGACACCTGACTTAGAGCAGGGAAGCTGCTCTTAAGCATCCACTTAAACCTTCCAGCTCTGACTATAAAAAAAATCCCTTTTAGCAAAAAATGTAGCAGGAGGATTGTCAATGTCATATCAGAGATATATCAAACATCTTTGAAAAAGGAAAAAACGCAGTTTCCATGCAGTGTCTTTACTTACATCGTTTCAAAACAGCAGTTACATTGAAAGAAGAATCTCTTATTTTTTCTTGCTTGAAGTAATATAGGAAAAACTCAAAGGCTGCCAAACATTTATACTTGTGAGCAACTTTAATCTTGTGAGTAGCTCTACTGAAGAAAGCAGTACTTGTGACAGTAAGTACCTGTCACTCTTCCATCACTAAATGACAGACACAGAATACACTAAGGAAGTTATATCCTGTACAGGAATCGGCTGACATCTCAGCCATCTAACAGAGTAATCACATAAAAACACAAACAGAAGTATTTTCCTTGTCTCTGATTACTCCTGCAGCTGCAGTAACAGTTGCTTGTATTACTAAGAACAGGTTAAAAAGTCTTGAGGCAGAAATATATTCTAAAAGATGTGCCTTTAAGGCAGATAAAAAATTGAGTATTTAAATATATGTTGCATACATTTTTTCAGTCTTAAAATGACCAGGTAAAACTGTGAGAACTTGTTCTGAAGGAAGTCTCAATGCCTCTTCCACAACCTCAGGCAGACATTTTGCTTGCTACTTGATAGTACATGGCTTGCACCATATGGTCTTACCACAGAAATAAGCTTGAGGCTTTGGCTCTGCAGTGAGATGTATGTAGGGATGTCAGGGATAACGTCTGAGGAACTGAACTGCCTTTGAATAGAACCAAATGGTTTAAGGCATACCACAGCTTGGGTTTATTTAAGGGCTTGAAATTTATTGGGAAACGTAAGTGTTTGCTTTCAAAATACTTCTGAATGTTCTTTATTCAGGTTTCCCCAAAGACAGAAAAAAATCTCAAGCTTTGATACAACAGGCATTTTTTTAAAGTGGTGTGTTTGTGCACAACTGTCAATTGTAGCTCAATTCAATGGGTGCCAGAACAGACATCCCACTGCAAAATCCAACTGGTCTTTGTAAAAATGCTGCTCTGTTGATGGGGGAAGCAAAGGTTTGGCCTTAGGTAACTGATACCACCAATCTTCTCCTCCAATAGCTTCCTCCCATGTCCTGATTCATAAGACTCCTTTAAAATGACATTTCCAGCCTCGTTGTGCTACTCTGTACAGAGGACAATTTACAGGTGAGAAAAATCTGCCTGGTTCAAAGCTGCGGATGTGAAAGACCAATTCCCCGTGCCAACCTATACTGTTCAAAGAACAAAAGCAGGACTTTATTTCTCAATGAAAAAAAAAATCTTCAGTGAAAAAAATCACATCTTCCTTCATACGGTTAGTGCCATACAACTACATTAAGACCACAGGGCTCTCAGAATCAGAAGTCTTCACATTCTTCTGACAGGTTCTGATTTGAATTCAGAATGTGGCTTCATACAGGAAAATTGTAATTGCAGTTTTCCTTGTAAACATTCTCAGCTTTGTTGTAATAGCTGTGGTAATGTGGACTGAATGCAGAAAGTATGTTTTATAATTTCTTATTCAGCCAGCTGCTAAAACACCAAATGATCTACATGACATACGATATGCTGGAGTTGCTCCATTTATTACAATGTATAATTTCTCAAGAACAGCAGCTTTAGATGATCTGCTCTGCTGAATCCCAAAAATGCAATCTGCTTTGCCCTTATTTAACAAGTACATCTTAGAATACACATGTGAATTATTTGTAAATAGGACTGACTTTTTATTTTTAGCACCACATTTGGGCTGTGTCTTGTGGCAAGCTTACACATCAGTGAGGTACAATAGTAGAGTCATTAAAATGGCATCTGAAGCTTTTTTTCACGGACACAAGCCAAAGTCAATATCCCACCAGTTAAATAATGCATTTCATAATTATAGCAAATATTTAATTTTCAAACAAATATCCTTTTCCCCTCTCAGAATCAACAGCAGCAGTTAACATGATGGTTCACAATTAATAAGGACCCAGGAGAAAACCTCACACAATCAGTACTTTTCATCTACATATTTATGAAATTTCTTCAATTATTCATGCAATATTTACTACTGGGAGTGGTGAATATGACAGTCATCTCTGCTGGAGAACCAGTCAGTTCTCCTTAAAATGTTGCAAGCAGCATAATTCCATTCTAAAACTGTTACATAGAGATTAAGGGACGTTTTTAGGACCTGGATGTTCTGCATGAAACTACTGTTTTCCATTAACTGAACCATCATTTTCCTAATTGATCAACCCCCACACTCCTCTTCAGAAGCCCAGACTTGCAGCCACAGTGTGAATCACCCTGCAATTCCTAAGAGATACCCAATCTAACTGAAACCTCTCTCTGATGCAGTAGTTACCTAGCAGCAAAACCTAGCAACCCTGTGGTATGAGATTCATCCCAGAGTGATCATCATAAAGTAATATCTGAAAGATATTTTAACTATGCCATCCAAAGGTATATAAAAATGCAACGCAAAATGTTCAGACTTCTAACCGTTCAGCTATATAAATTAGAAAGGTCTACCCAACAGCACAACCAGCTATTTATTTGATTGTTCAGCGAGGTGTCATTTGCTCAGCTCTCCCAACAAAGACAGAAACAACCCACACCCAGACAGCATGTGCAAAACATTTAGATGCAACTAAGATTAATTCAAAACCCTTCCTTACCTACAATTTAATGTTTGAGCAATTAAAGCCCTTAGTCCCTACAGCTCGTGGATAAATGCAAAATTCTTCACGTACAGGTTCTACTCAGTTGCTCGGAACCAAAGTCCTAGCAAACTAAACATTTCCTCTCCTTTTTCTTCTACAACATAGTTAGAACTGTCAACCACCTTAGTGTGACCAGTACAGCCACAAAAGACAGAAAGACAGCCAGACCTAAGTCCTCCTTGTTGTGAGCTGTCCATCTGCATCTTACCCAACAGTACCTCGTGCACAACCTTCACCTGAGGGGAAGGACATTACTCTCAAGGACAGGTACGATGGTGCCAGGAGGAGAAAGAGAGAATGCTAGTCAGCATGTAGCATTTCCCCTGAGGGATGGGATGTTCTTACTCCAAATCAGGGAATAGCAAAAAGTGGAACTAGGTTTCTTACCTCCTTAGTAAATTCACTCTACATCCTGTAACATCTCTTGTTAGCTATCTGGGGCAGTTCCCCTTACAGCTTACTGGGAACCTACATGCTTCACTGTATTGCTGAAGACTCCACCAGGTGACCCGCACTTCAAACATTTTTCCCAATGACAAAAGCTGCAAAGCTCCTTTGCAAATGTAGCCTGAAGTGTCTAACCCCTCCCTGAGCCCTCATGTTAGTTTAGCATGCTCCAACTCCCCACACAGCTGTACATACACTTCTGAAGGTGGGCTTGGGCCCAAGCAGCTTTTAGAACCATGGTTCAGGCACAACAGGACTACAATCTTTGGGTGTGCCCTGAAACTCCTATCATGCAGAGGTCAGAAGCGTGCAACGTAAAGAGAATCCACATCTTTACTGAAACTCTTCATTTTTCCCTCACACTAAACATTAGGTTTTCCAAATGCCTTTGTACTTGCGTACTGAACAGTGTGGCTGCTTACTCGTTAGCTGAAAAGCTGTAGTCTTTTTTTTTTTAAGAGAATAGGTAGGAAAGCATGAGGTAAGTGCCAGCTTTACTGCTTCACTTTACTTAAACAGAGCGAGAAAATCTATCCTCCAGTGAGAAGGGGGAAAAGGTAATTCAATCCTTGCACCAGTTAAGCTCTCAGCTTTCTTCTTGTAGTAGTGAAGGGAGTAACAGGGGTGTGGACACTAAAGAGTAAATCCGACTCAGATCCTCGCCAAATTGCCACCCGCCAGTAACAGTCATCACCAAGCTGTAGGGTACAACTGGACAAGGAATACTGATAGCAAAGACCTCTGGCATACATCACTGAGCTGCTAAGTCATACATTTACCCATTAAAAAAATACATAATGGACCATGACAGCACTTTTAAGAGAATGGTTTGGCCACAGTGAAAAATAAGAAGCCAAAAAGAAAACAAATACTCTTGTGGTTCTTGTCCTTCAACATTAACAGGAGCTTTATCCACGCCACAAGAGCCACCTGCATGCAGCCCACACACACCCTGGCAACCCACATTCTGAAACCCACACACTACCAGAAGTGCCTTCTGAATTCATCTGCCAGTGAGGGATGACAAGCAACAATGCTGCAAGATTTGCTTTTGCTTCTAATTGCTAAATACTGAACATAGAGATGTTATATATATATAACATTTATTTTTGTTATGTACAGCCATACCCACAGCAGCCGCTCTGTTACAACCAGTTCTGACTATGGTCAGCAATTGATTTTAAGCACTCCTGTGAGCACAACCGAGTCATTAACACCTTCAGATAGCACTGCTTACCTTAAATCTTTCTGAAACCCCTTCAGTGATGCTGATTGTGAATTCAGCTATTTTAGGAGTACGGAACTTTCCCTTCTTTCGGTCAGGTTCATATTCTGTTTTCGTTTTGACCACAACCTTTAAAAAACAAAAATAAACTGTCTGTTGAAACTAGCCAACTAGCCACAGGAATCTGATTTATTCATTAACTCTTCTTTTGCTTACTTACAACTGCATGTAGCACAATTATTTCCCCCAAGCTCTGTGTAACTCTTCTTTGGAAGCTGTAAATTCTTATTTTTCCTGTCAGAGCAATCAACAAAATTCTCTCTCAAAGTGGTTTTGATGGACCTACAAGATGTATTATGCAACAGTTTCACAAACATTCAGTTTTTTCAGCTGTGGTGCAATTGTGCTGCTGTACCAGGCAAGTGTCTACTTAGTTCAAATGCAAATCATGAAGCTTCCCACTTTGTGTAGTCTGAAAATAGCCACCTCCATTTGCTTCAGGAGATTCCATTAATGGAATTTCAAACTGGAGACCAACAGGATGAGACAATTATTAAAGAGGGGCCATAGAAATCTAGCAGATGATGATGCCGCTGCCAGCAACCATGTTCTCTGATGGCAGCATTTTGAGTTTAAAAGAGGTGAAATGACCCATCTAGTTGCTATTCACTATGTGCTAGACTACAGCTCTTCACATTCTTATTTTTAACATCTTTTAAATTATCAGCTGCAAGCAGCAAGATGCACACAAACCCTTGCGTTAATGGAATTTCTTGAAACCCAAGGCTCTTCAGCTTACCCTTGCTATAAGCTATTTCTCCAAGCTACACAATTTAGCACCTTACCTGTATTCCTAAAATATTCATTACGTCAGACATATCTCTAGTGCTCTCCTAGGCATTCTAACTATACAAAAATTTCACATACCTAACCTATTTGCCTCATTTTTGTCTTCTACAATTTTTCAGGGTCTCGTTCCAAGTATTATTCTCAAGATAGGGTGCAGTTTATCATACTGACAGTGCTATTAGGTTTTGCTCAATTTTCTCTGTTGTTCCAAAGAAAAAATATCCAGACTCTTTTAGAGCAGCCTGAACTATCAATAGCAACTACATTATTCTGAAATTAAGATTGTGATGTTTACAGGTAGTCAAGCACTGAAATTAAAGCTTTGGTTTCCCCTCTACTCACTTACCTGAAATGGTATCTGGAATGTGTAACTGTACCTAGACTAAGAACCACAAAGCTTCTTACACATATATGTGCAGGATATAGGTTTAGAAACTACCTATTTTCAGCTGTAATTAATAAGATAAAAATTATTAACTACGTAACTTCACAACTGCCCAGGAGCACCATGGAAGTAAACTGTCTGAAGATTTCTGGAATGCTTTTTAACATTTTCCTTTCCGTCCTCCCCCATTTATGTTGCATAACCTCAGACAACTCAAATCACATTCAGCTGACACTGAATGTACAGTTCTATCTGCTTGGTTATGTAATGTCTTCTTTTGTTTAACATACCTAAACATGAATTTAAATCAGTTCATCCTTTTAATTTAGAAGCTGTCAAAATCATCAAATTCTTAGCGCTGCAGTCGCTACTGTTGAAGAAGTTATGCTTCACTGCCATGCTGGAGCCTTGTAAGTGAATAATAAGCATAGATCTATGAAGTATGTACCTCTATTCATTATACACGGCTGTCTTCATAGTTCACAATTTGATCTGTGTGTCAATCTTGACTTAATGCTGTTTCTTTTTTTTTTTTTTTTTCACATCAGTTGCTCTACTACTGCCTTTGAGTCTGTAGCAACCAGTTAATACAAAATGACAGGACTAACCAGTTACAGAAGGAAATCAACAGGAACAATAAATACAGGTTTTTATTTTTCCTCTCTGTATTTGCCAAAGGAAAGGAAAAGAAAGAAAAACTAAGATACAAACAGACAGTGGGTAAAGTAGAAGAGTCAATCAAATATTCCTTTAGGCTTCTAGCCCAATTGTACATGTGCTTTTGTTCTAGGCAAATGCCGCTGTGAAGCTAGGAGGAGTTCCACCCCATTCTGGTGGCGCAAACAGGCTGGCACAAAACCTCGTGGGGTCACCACAGAGGCTCCACTCAGGTTAAACCTATTACTGTAGAGGTCCCTAGTTCAGGCTTCTGCTTAGCAGTGCAGGAACGTCACAGATTGGCCCTTGGTAATTGGTTATATCCAGTCACCAGCTGGCAGGTGTATCAGACACAGTGAGACTTAACTTGTTTTAAAGCCACAGGGTGCAATTTTGTCCTCAGTTACAAGATTTACACCCACATAACCGAGGGCAGAAAATGGACCCTCAGGCTCTCTAACAGCTGTTATGGCTTACTGCATTTATTGCATTTATGCCTGCCAACTGGTCGCCACGCACAGCACAGAACGATGTTGACACCAATTAAAACGGAGGTCACAAATTTCTTTGTATTGCCTACAAGCAACACCCTACCAAGGCAAATTTCATAAGCTAAAGTTCTTTACCTCAACATAAGATGATATAAATTTTTATGAGCTATGAGGAACACACAGCTATCAGTTTATCTAGAGGTAAAACGGGGCTTGTGGAAGACACAATGCCAAAAATAAAAATCAGCATGAAGATATTACTGACCATTTCCCAGGTAATTTTTTTTATTTTTTACACTGCAAAGCTTTTTTGCCAGATGAATATGTAAGAAATGTGCAAGTAAGTATCCTACTAAAATAGAATACCAAAAAACAGAATACTGAAATACCCTGCTGCTGTATGCCTTACCTGTAGGAACACTTAACTGAATTCTTTATTATGAAGAGAATAAACATATTTAATCACATCATCTTCCTAAATCCTTAAAATTGAATCCTTTGTAATCAAGCCATGTAATGAAGAATCCAGGATGCACACTTCCCTTCCAACCTGTGAGCAGCATGTTGGACCATTCCCTTCCAGCTATGGAGCATCTGAATCACCTATCTGGAGGGTTGTGAACCACATTTCATTAAGTTAGGCAACTGTGTTGATCTGCTTGAGGGTAGAAAGGCTCTACAGAGGGACCTGGACAGGCTGGATC
>VZZY01000069.1:41780-82394 GCA_013400335.1 Eurystomus gularis
AACTGGCGGAGAGGGGGCCTCGGCGTCGCCTTCCCCGCCGGCGGGGCTGGGCGCCGGCTGCGGGGAGAGCCGGGAGGGGGTTTGTCTCCGGCCTGGGCGCGGCTGCCTTCCCCTCCAGTCGTTCCTGCGGGGAAAGGACGAGCGTGCCGGTCCGGGCGGTGAGGCCGAGCTTCCCTCTGCAGAGGGGGGACGGGCGAGGGCTGGGACCGGCCTCGCGTTACGCCGGGGCGAAGGCGTATTGCAGAGCCCGCAGCCCCCGCGGGAGAGGACATCTTACCATCCCTCTGTCTTGGGGGGGAAAAAACCAAAGCGGTTGGCATTCGCCGCTGTCTCCTATGATCCAAGGCAGCCGGCGCTCCCGCAGGTGCGCTGCTTCCCGGCGTGCGGAGGGAAAGCCCCCGTGGGCCGTGCAACAAGTGGCGGGATGGTGAGCAGCGCTGGGCCTGGAGCCAGCTTTGTGCTGCCAAACCAACCAGCCGCGTCTCGCAGGTGCTGGCGTGAGCAGCCCCGCTTTTCCCTTCTGTGCTTTCAGCGAGCACAAACCACAGGGGAAAATATTGTCAAGTACGTAAAATGAGAGTGTGGAATGTGAGAGTGCCTGCAGCTCTTATTGCAAATTTTCTTGCTCTCGGAGCATCCATGTGTTCGGTTATTCTGCCATTTGGACAAGATTTCTCTTGGTACCACAAGGGGCAGGGACTAAAGGTTTGCCCATGCTTGGGATTCAGCTGTCAGTCCACAGAAATACTTAACGGTGCTGATGCTGATGTGGGCTGCAGATAGAAGTCAAACTGTGCTGATCACGGCTTCTCTTACCCTAGGAACTGATGCATCACAGACATGGCTTTCCTGCTTTGCATTTAAAAGCACCAGACACTGGTCAGTGGTGGCTGAATTTGGGCTGATTCTAGAAGGGGCCCGGTTGTAATGTGCACGGATAGAGAGTACCAGAGATACTTCAGCAGTGAGCCCTTCCACATACATGTTAGGATTTCATGTCTTCAGTGGGAATTTAGGCTTTTCTGTGCAGAGCATAGCAAAACTAAGGGTTGTTTTTTTTATTTTCAAATGTCTAAAAACCCCTTATTGTTGTGAGTATTGTCTTTAAGAATTTTATTTTGTATGAAAATCACATTAGCCATCTACATCCTTTTCTGGCTCTTGTGCAAGCTCCTAAGTGGATGTTTAAGAGTGCAAATGAAACCTGAGTTCAGTTACAGTCACTGGAGAGAGTCCCGTTGACTTCATTGGAGTCATGATTTCACTCAATTCACGTAGTAGAATCTCAGAGAATCTGGTGCAGAGTTAATGAAAAAAATGTACTCAAGACTGTTTAACAATTTTGCTATAAAAATAAAACTCAATCTCTCCACTTAAAATTATTATATGAGTTTTTGGTGGTGGTGGTCTCCTAAAGATGCTCTGGTTCCTGTCATCTCTCTTTTTTTTTTCTTGCTTTGGCAAATAATTGATTTTTTTTTCTCCCTTTTCTCTCAGAGGGCACAGAACAATGGATTTTCCTTCAGTGGTTTCATTTTTGTTGTTGTTGTAAGCATCACTGATAATGCTAGTGTTGTCAGCACAATTCTAGGAAGTACAACTTAATTAGTTAACTACTGGCTGGATAACTACCTTTGCCGCAGCCAAACAAACGTACTGGAAGATGAGAATGACCAGTGGGCTAATGCTTATTTTTAAAATATTCTCAGCAGAATAGGTTACTTCAGCTATACAAGAGAATACTCCCAAGCCAACACAAAACATTTTCAAGGCAGAAATTGATTGCTATGCCTCTCAGTTACTAACCAAGCACTTCTGATTTTGTTGTTGTTGAAGCTCATACCAAATAAAGAAGAATAGAACTCTGAAATAGTTAATTTGCCTCTGAGCATTATAAGTGCAGCAGCATTTATATAACTCTTGCTGCCTTATTTTTGCAGCCTTACATGTTTAGAGCATCTTAACCCATGTGTCTGGCAGCCATGGCTGGCGTTCAGTCATTAGCTCTCAGTATTACCAATTTCTTACGTGGTTTCTTCCAGTTGTCCTATCCAAAGCACATTCCATCTCACTGCTTCCAAGGTCAATGGTCTGTAATGCAAGAGGCCCAGATTTCCTTCCTGGCTGTGGCATAAAGCAAATCATGTCTCTGACCATGGATCATCTTGTCTATCTCATTTATTTATCCTGTCAGTGTTCTGTTCTGAATAAATAAAGTGTAAAATAAGCTTGTCTTACTTGAGTAACACTTCATAAATCATACTTGGATGTGTTAAGTAGGAAAAGTATGTTATTCATTTTATATAGAAAATTGGACCTGTAAGTGGAAATGAAGGGGTTTCTCAAAAACAAAACAAAAAACTGACAATAAACACTTTAATTATTTATTTGCGGCAATACTCTTGTCTTACGAGCAAGTGTTCTTGAACAGAATGGATAAATAACCCACGGATGGATGGGTGTAATCCATTCATTTGTGTGTGAAGCCAAAGTCATTCAGAATCCAAATGACATCAAAAGTCCAAGTGATGATCAGAAGTGTATTTGATGGTATACTATAGGGAGCCAAAATAACACAGCAAATGGTTTAACAAATTGACTGACTTTCATCTCCAGCCTCTGAGATTTTGTATTTGAGCCCTTCTGAAGGGGCTGAAGATGGTCAAAAGTGTGTATTAAGTGTGTGCCTGAGGAAAGATCCGTTAAGATGAATGGATGTAAACTCCCCAGTTGACTGGTGAGGCATTTTTCAGTTTTTTGACCATATACACGAGGTACTCCGTTTTAGTGTCCCTTGTAGAGGAAAGAAGGATTTTGGATAGCCTATCTATGGTGTAAATTATTATTCCCTTTGGCACTGTATGTTTCTTTAATGGTCATCTTTTGTTTATGAACTTATACTAACTAGGCATAGCCGTACCCAGTTCTCTAGTTCTCAGAAAAATTCTTACATCGCATTTTGTTAAGCAATGATATACTGCAACACTACTAGCAGGAGTAGTACTAGTACTACAAGAACTCCTTGGCTTGCAGTTTTTCATTTTAAGTGCATTTCACCCCATATACTATGGTGTAACAGCAAAAAGATTGTTTGTTTGTGTGTGCATGTGCTTATGCGTACACACACATACACACACCATTATCTGTGACTAACAAGTATTTTATTTGCCAGGTATGTGAAATGAGTAGCTAAGAGGATTTAATTTCTGAGATCAAATAGCTAACTGATGGTTTTCGAAGAAAGAGTGAGATAACTTAGTAAGAAAATCAGCATGCTTCCTAGCCAGAAGTTGCTGCCTTAAAGATGCAAAAGGTATATATTAACGTGAAGAATATTTGTAAAGAAATGTGCCTTCAAAACTAGCACACCCCTTTCCTGCAGGGCTCCTGCTGCTGTAGGTCATTTTGCTGTGGTTATTCAGGGGGTTGCAAATTTTGGGAAAGGACTGTCCTCCTCTGTAACTTCTACTTGGCAAGTTCCAGGTGCTCACCATATAACACGCACCCTTGCTGAGGCACTTAAGTGCCATAGCCAGCAACCTTTATCTAACGTTAGCAATCTCTGAGGAAACACGATAGCTCCTTGTGGGTTTTGACTGGTATGTTGGCAACAGAAAAAGCAGACAGTGCACAGAATTGATGACCTAGCGGCTAGTCTTGTTAAGTCAGATTATACCCTGATTTACTTACTCTGAAACCTTAATGGTCTCAGTGAGATTAGAATTCACTGTGTGTACCACTGGCCTAACTATGAAAGCAGAAAATTTGCAGTACCATCAAGCAGATGTCGTGCTTCCTAATGAACTAACTAATGGAACAACAACAACAAAAAGGAAGTAATGCTAAGCATGTGTCTGCTGACACTTGGTCCAGGAAATGGTGCAGAAGTCCTCCTTAAATAACAGTAGGCCTATATCTCCCAGGAGCTGGAGAAGGACCAATTGCACGGGACAGCCTGCGATTTGACCTAAACCGAGAACACCTGCCAAGTCCTTGTTTTGTAGTGGAGGTATGAAGAATAAAGTCACACGCTCTCTGCGTAAGGAAATGAAGGAAATACTGTAAATGGGGAAGTGCCATAGGACTTCTGATTCATCACAGGCAAAAGCTGTAGAAATTTAGGTTTTTTTTCCCTGCAAAATACTTCTAAAAATGAGAATAAAAATTGTGACCATTAACCTCTTATTTTTGTGATTTGATGATGCTTTATTCAGGTTGGCCACATGTCTTTTTCTTTGTGAGTTGTAGTTTATTGACACAATCAGCTGAAATGGCTCTTCTGGAGCCATTACGATTTGTTGTGTTAGTGCAGCTGAAAACACTTCACCATACCACGTGTCACGCTTTGTCAAGTTAACTGTTGATGTTTCCAAATCAGGATTAGGAACAGTGCTGATGCAGTGCAATGCAGCAATTGCTCGTGCAACATAAGCATTCACGAAAAGGGACAAACCCCGCTGAAGTAAAGACCTATTGCTGGTCAGGTGTCCCAGCAGTTTATTTACCCTAAAGCATCATTAAAACGATTCTATCAGTATCTGAGGTTACTTACAAATACCAATGGAAGAAGAGCATTCTTGTATAAATGCTTATGAACCACTGGTCCATTTTAACAATCCAGTGATGTCAGAAATTATATTACACTCTTTAGTCGGCAGTAGGGAAATGCAGATTCAGTGATGTGCCAAAGGAGACGCAAGAAATGCCTGGCAGAGTCAGGTAGAGCCAGCTGCGTGGCTGCTAGCACGTGATATGACCAGGAGTTCACCTCACCAGATAGTGCTGAGGTCTACGTAGCCCCTTTAGTCCCTTTCTCTGCCCAGTAAATCCACACTGTGATGGCAATAAAGCTAAAACTCAACTTCCTGATCTTAAAGGTCTCTTCCAATTAAAACGATTCTATGATTCTGTGATTCCGCTTTAGATTTTTATTCTCTGATTTGTGTATGATAGGCTTATGTGTGAACAACTCTAGAATTGTCGTATTCATGTGGAAATGGATAATGGATAAATGGTCAGTGAACCTGCGCATGAACAAAAGTGGTACCTTGTTCATGACAGAAAACAGCAAGACAAAAAAAATTGTGATTTCTCTGTTACTGCCAGTTACTGTCAGATTTGTAGAATTCCCAAATGGAAATAATGGTATTGATATTGAAGAATGCATATCTGATATTTCCAAAATCACTGAAAAAGAGGAGGTTGAATTCTTCTTTGGGGAAAAATGAGAAATGGTCACTAGAAAGCTGTGAAAATCTTTAAAAAGTCAAACAATTCTTCAAGCCTGGATTCCTAATGCTAATCATCCTGAACTCATATGTAGACATCCAAATAAGATTTTCAGAAGGAAAATAGTCCACACATTGGAATAACACTGAGACAGAGGAAGTTGTAACCACTGGGACTCTCAAGAGCAGGATTTCTCCAATGGTGAAGCAAACACCAGTGATACATCCACAGCGATACGGTGCAGTGAAAGCCAGAAGGATTGCTTGCAGAGCCAGTACTCTGAGCTGGCACGTGCAGCAGGAGGGAGAAATTGCGCTGCAAGGCAGATTAGGTACCGTACCTCCTCACACCATCTGCAGACCTGCAGATTCCTCTCCTCTTGAAGGTACCAAAACACAGCAGGGGAGACAAGTACTCTGAGTCTGGGGGAGAAAGGGAGAGTCAGCACTGATAGATGGGTTCTTCTCCAGACCTCTGGCTATTCCCCGCTACCAGACCCACTGCTTTTCTAAGTTGGGGCAGAAAGATGACAGCCCTGATGATGAGGAGAGAGAGCTCTGACAGAAGACTGCTGTGATGGAATATACTTGAAGGCAAGGAAGCACTGCTTCAAGGGATGAAGTGAGGTTGATCTCTTACTGATCTCTTCCCAGGTTAATCCTGATTATGATTTCAACGGTCATTTAAATGGCTAAAGTTAATTGATTTAGGAAAGCGCAATAATGTTTTGGCTATTATGAAAAAGTATTGTAAACAGCATCTAAGTAACACAAGGTCATGCAGATATCCAAATGATCATCTCTCAGAGTATTACATGAATTTAAAGGATGAGATCAGTTTCAACAGCCGATTGATTTAACCACTGAACAATTTATTTAAAACAAAAAGTGCATAAACAAACCTTTCACCAGGAATGCTGGGATGCGATCCTAGACTTCTCTTTGGCCTTGAACCACTTCAAATTAATTGGTTTGGAGTCAAAGGAGGTGCATAATATAACATCACAATTTATATTTAGGAAAACTCATTAGAAATGAAAAAGTTATGTAACTCCTCAGAGAAAGGAAAAGAAATATAGGACAAATTATACTCAAACACTGCAGTTAAATTATTTTAACAGCAGGGTAGCTTTAAAAAAAAACCCTGTTAGGACAAAATCCTACATAGCACATGGAAGAAAAGCTTTTACATCTTACTGTAATTAGAAACTCATCAGGTTAATGGGGCGGTTTTTCAAAAGCAACCATTTAAGTTTTTGCACGTGGCATTGATCTCGCTGTATTTCAGTTTGCAAATAGAACTTATCCAGAGGGGGAAAAAAAGCAATCAGGCATTTTCTAACGTACATGTGAATTCAAAGCTCTGTATCTTTGTGTCTGTGCTTTTACATTCAATTTGTACTTGTGATAGAATTCTAAGAAGATTTCACTTTCACTTCAATATCCGCTGACTTAAATTGCCAAAAGCACCAAATGATTTTGGGGTATCTTAGTCTTTAGCAGGGAAACAGAAAGGCATCAAGGAAGCAAAGGGAAAGGAGCCAGCTAGTCAAGATCCACTCAATCTGAGCACTTAAAATCCAAGGCATAGGAAATAAATGATCGCTTCTGATAATTTAGGTCAGCACTTTAAAAATTTGTTCTGTATTTAAATATATGATGAGAAGAAATGCTGAAATCAATGGAAAGGAATGCGGCATAATGGGAAAAGTTTTCCAAAACAGCTAAATGACAGAGGAGCCTAAATCTGTAGGGATTTAATTTATTGACTATGATGGTTTTCATACATGTTGTTTTGTGACTCCTAAACATGCTGCTTATTTGCAAAGATATCTAAATGTCAAAAGACAAAGAGAGGGGGGTGTACAAAGCATCTGCTCACTCCAGATGACTAACAAGTGAAAAATAAGAGAGAGCGTGCAAAGCAAGGCATGAATGAGCCAGCTACCCTTACTGAAGGGATGAATTATTCCTTTTAGGAAGTAATGCATTATTAGAATTAGGTGCCTAGACTGCAGTAGCTCTCCACTTGAAGTTTGCTTTTTTTTTTTTGATAAAGTTTTAAATATGGTACACTGAAAAACAGAACTGCAAACAGAGATGTTACTGAACAGCAGGGTACTGTGCTTACTGTTATATTCATGTTTTTCAGGGTGGGTGGAGAGGGCAATAAACAGAATAGGAGTATTTCACCTGGAAGGGACCTCCAACGATCATTTAGTCCAACTGCCTGACCACTTCAGGGCTGACCAAAAGTTAGAGCATGTTATTAAGGGCATTGTCCAAATGCCTCTTAAACACTGATAGGCTTGGAGCATCAACCATCTCTCTAGGGAGCCTCTTCCAGTGTTGACCATTTCTTTGGTAAAGAAATGCTTCCTAATGTCTAGTCTGGACCTTCCCTGCTGCAGCTTTGAACCATTCTCACACAAAATAAAGTAACTCAATGAATGAAGTAAAACTGTGTAACTAATATCAGAAGGGTACTCTTGACTTAAAAAATGTTTTGCTATTGACATACAATATAATTAGTTTTATATTCTGGATGGAAGTACTTTACACGCACAAGTCTTGCCTGTTATTAAGAACTGCAAAAGCAAAACCCCATTCACAGCTTATGCACACTGCGTATCACGCTCGTTTGTAAGATTAGAGCTTTATCATGGCTTTAAAACAGCAGAGGTTTTCCTATCCTGCTAACCTATTTTGTATTCCTTTCAACTGACAATCCATGCAAGAGAAGATACTTTGAAAAAGATGACAAAAAGTTGTAGCAAGCAGTATCAGGAGTCGCTTCAAAGAATTAGTATTAACTCTGCAGGATCTGGTTGCCACAGGAATAATTCTTTCTCTGCAAGCTGAAAAACTGAAAACTAAGACCAGCTACATCCAGACAGCACAAATGTTGACTAGCATAGGTTACTGGTAATTCACAGCAAGACATCTAAGAACTTTATAAAACTATTTGAATTCTGTAAAATACACAGCGTTGTCACCAGTATATTCGTATTACTAACGCTACTTTAGGAAACTTCAGCTGAGGGCATTAAGCACCCTACATACTAAGAAATCTAAACCCAGTACTTCTGAATTTTAAATCAATCAAATCTCTAAATGTGGTACAAATTTGAAAAAGAATTAATCAAAATGAAAACGCAGTGAAAAACAGAAAATAAAAATGACAAGCAAGGAACAATTCCAGAAAGACAGGGTTCCCACTGAGCATTAAAGTCTGGCAGCAGAGGAAATCTGCCAAACACATTCAGGACTCTCCATAAATTGGATTCTCAAGTCAGTGTCTTCAATCAGAGCTAGCAGTAAAGACATTCAGTTGCCTTGTGGGAACCGAAGGAGAGCGAGAGCTCCTCGAATGATTGGCTAAGGGCAGGCAGTGGAAAGCAAATGTTAGATTCCTTTGCCTGAAGAGAACATGGGCAACTCTACCAAGCAGCTTCCAAAAATACTTTACATCTTCAAAGCGCTGGACAAAGATGAACTAACAATTCTCTGCTCCATTTCCCATTATAGGCAAAGCTGAATTCCCCAAGAAAAGCAAACCAGGCCTGAGGCTTGAGAGACAGAAAAGAACAATTTTTCAAGAGTATCAGGATAGCCAAACAATCCCCAGGTTATAATCCCCACAAAGAAGCCCAAAGTGGTGTATTTTAATACCTTCCCAAGTGCCTAACTGCATTTTGCTCAGCTGAACTCGATCCTACTGGCTCTTAACAAAAAAAGCATTTGCAGATAGTCATAAGACATAAAGCAACAGCTCACTGGACACAGAGAGGAGCAAATGGGTATTTTTGTCATTTCCCAGTAGTCTGTTCTTGTTTTCATCTATCTCCAATTATCATACATAGATGTCAACTACTAGAAAGTCAAAAGGGAGTGGTGCATAAGGAAATACTCGGCAAAGGCAAGGAAGTATCTATCACTTCTACTAAAGGAGGACATCAGCCATCCAAGAGCTATCCAGTCTGTTCTGCCAATCTTTTCCTACTGTGCAGCTATGGATATTATAAGACATTCTAGAAGTAGCAGCAGCAGGGACTAGTTGCCTTCTCCCCACTGCAGGGGAATAACTTTTAACCCGTAGACATTTTTTCTCAAACTAGATCATATTGAGCTGCATCAAGTCTTAAGTGTCTAATGTTTCCTTTTGTGGAAAAGTTGTGATCTTCGTTTGCAGAGGCTTTTAATTACTTTCTTACTCAAGGCATTTTTCTAGAGGTTTAGCATATTAACTCATGGAATTTCAAAGAAAGTTTAAGCCTGTTCAAAACACGATTTTTGCTCAGGCTACAACTGTCAGTTTAGGACATGTTTTTTTAAAAAAACAGTATCATCATGCCCACAAAACACCATAGTGCAATGGTGATTCCATTTGTATAAAGACCTCATCCTGATCAAGCTTATTCTTCCTCTCATTTGGGAACAATTACACTTATGTCAAGCATAAATAATGATATTGACTACAAACGGATGGCAAATATGGTTCATGTGTTCCTTCAGTAGTCTAACGAAGCCAACATATATTGTATACACAAACTCTAAAGAACACCAGTGTCCAGGTCTGCTGGAAATGGAAGGCCAACTTTTAAAGACCTTTTTACATAGAATCATAGAATGGTTTGGGTTGGAAGGAACCTTGAAGATCATCTAATTCCAACCCCTCTGCCATGGCAGGGACACCTCCCACTAAACCAGGTTGCTCAAAGCCCCATCCAACCTAGTCTCAAACATATCCAGTGATGGAGCATCCACAACTTCCCTGGGCAACCTGTTCCAGTGTCTTACCATCCTCATAGTGAAGAACTTCTTCCTAATTTCCAATCTAAATCTATCCTCTCCCAGTTTGAACCCATTACCACTCGTCCTATCACTACAAGCCCCTGTAAAAAGTCCCTCTCCAGCTTTTGTGTAGGTCCCCTTCAGATACTGGAAGGCGATAATAAGGTCTCCCAGAGCCTTCTCTTCTCCAGACTGAACAACTCCAACTCTCTCAGCCTGCCCTTGTAGGAGAGATGTTCCTGCCCTCTGATCATCTTCATGGCCCTCCTCTTCCATGCCTATGAGTACCTCTATATAGGTAGGTACAGGACAGTGTCTTTTTGAGACACCTAAGTGCTTCTACAAATCTAATGAAGATCCTGAATACCTTTAACATCCTTGTCTAATCTAACTCATTTAGATGACTTAAAGAAAACCCAGTTACCAAGACACTACTAGTACCAAAATATCCAAAATATTTGGAAAGTAATTGTTTCCTACAAAATAATTTATTCAAGTTGTTTCAGAATGTTTTGAGGGAGCAGTATTTTAACAGATCTCTATTACAAAACTTCCTATTAGTAAAGCAATTGACAGTACCGGTAGAGCTGAGTACTTAAAATACTTACGATCAACAAGCATAGTACTTGTGGTTACCAGCTACTGTCCACTCAGGAAACACAGAAGGCAATATGCTTTCAAAGAGTAACTAACACATAAATAAACATATTTACATTTAGTTAACGACTCTATTGGAAAAAATACTACTGAACTGAGTTGAAAATGCTATAGCAGTAAAATCCCTGTTGAAGCAAGAGGGAGGTGCACATCCTGCGTCAGTTCAGGCAATCTGCTGGTTTTCTGGCAGAGACACAGGTAGTAACAACATGGCAATACCGGTTGTAGTGATAACGGCCCCTCATCACAAATGGTAAAGCGATGAAATGTAGTTGGCTTGTAAAGCTAAAGCACTGACAAAGTCACACTATTTGACTCATAGCACTTTACAGGTACCTTTATTGCTGCCAGACCTGTAAGCAGGTTTAAAACCAATGGCAGTGTTTTATCTGCATCTGTTGCTCATCTATACAATCAGAATCAGACAGCCAAACATTCCAACTCCATATCAAAACATCCTTGCAAATGACATGTAAGGACCCAAACTCGTACCTTCCACTTTACTATTAAAGGAACCACTTTCAGATTCTTTTTTCCTTGATTTTTGACCTCTTTTCCTCCCATTCTGGGGAGGGTACAGCTAATCAACTTCAATCTCGTAATTTCCAAATGTTGTCCAAAAAACAGATTTGTTGCCCCGTGTGCAATAAATCCAATTCTCACACTCAGGAGAGACATTGCATATTTATTTCAGAGTTGTGCAAGCCTAGGTGCTCGGTGGTTTCCCACAAACCAAGCACACCATACAAAACTCTGTGCTATAAAACTCACAAACTTAGTAATTTCGATGCCCACTCTCCCACTCTCTTTACAATGATTGGTTAGTGATTTGCATATGATTATAATATTGCTGACTGCATGCTTACATTGTTATGCATGCTCAGGGGAAGGGTCTTCACCTGGGCAAGGGTCTTTTTGACCTATGGGTGTGATTTTTAATATTATAATGAAGCCTGTTCACCTAAGGATAGCTCGAACTGTTCTTTAGCTGGCAGTACAAAACTACATAAAAACAATATAATCTCTAAGTCCTCATAGTTTACATGTTTTCTGGGATGTTTCTTCTTCAAGGATGGCCAATTTCTGATTAAAAGTTCCCCAACGAATTGTGTCGACAGCTTCAAGGATAGTCACCTTGTCATAGACACTAATAGTTATCAAAAGGCACAACTAAATTTGTAAGCAGTATTTCACATATCCTTAAGCTCCTTCTTTGTTTGCCTGCTTGTTCACCTGGGCAGACAAAACAAACATTTATACTTTCGTTATCATGAAGGCAGACAACTTCTCACTGTTTACACTTTGGTTTCTCTGCCCTTGCAGTCTGAATACATGCACCTGTGCAATGCTTTCAGATCCTTGCCAGAAGAAGTAGAAGCCAAGACATTTGTTCTGCAGGGAGAATTAGTGGGGAATGACTTCCTAAGTTAGTAGGTGAGTTGGCAGGTGGGCATCATAGAATCAAAGGATGGCGAAAGGTGGTTACCAGTAAGTTCAAAACATAGTAGTGTTAAAACTACTTAGTACGCTGAGCATCCTTTCAGGTTAAGTGAAAGAAGTAATTAAGAGTTTCTCTAGCAAATAGTATCAGGAAGCGATAATAGGCCCCTGGAGCATTTCCCAAGGGAGCCCTGCATGCCTGTGAGGGAGCTGGTGACTTTGTGCAATGCCCCACAGCAAGAGGAACCCTTGCAAAGTGTTAAGGCATAAGGTCGGAACACCCGTTCGCAAGACACACGGTGATAAAGCACATTATGGAAATCATGATATTTCTATCACAGATCCCAGTATGCACAGGACAGAAGCACGGATACTCTGGCTGCTTTGGGCAGCGCTATCGCCAGCCCTGCTCAGAAGGTGTGCCCAAGGGGAAGAAATTATTTCCTTACAGTCTGGTAAAGATGTAAACCGGTTAATACACTATCTCTTCCTAACGATTGATAAAGCCACAGCCTGATTACCTGGGATGTGCCAGGAGAAGGTGCTCCGGGCCGAGCAGCCGCCTGCCCAGGAGCCGCAGTGGAGCAGTTCGAGCAGGGGGAGCAGCCCCTTTGTAACTCGGGCCGTCACTGCCACCCGGTGGACACACGGGTTTACACCGCGGAGTTACTCTGAATCCGACCTACTAGCGATGGTGCATGAGAGACGTTTGGCCCCGTGGATTTGTAGGAGAAAATAAATTGCTTACCCTAAATTAATGGAGGAATAAGGGAGGGATAAAGTAACCTGTTACTTGGTGCAAACCGCCCATTCAAAAAATCATGTGGGTATATCCTAAAGCATCATGAGTATGACTTACAAATCATGGCTACAAATATTTTGAAATTATTTTTGTCTTCTGATGCTTAGGCACTTACAATAGTCTTTCAACACCAAGGGCTAACCCCTTTTAATGGCAGGTTTTACCTAATCACATCTTCAGAGGGAAGAGCTTTTGAGAACAGCAAATAGCACAAATATTATAATCAAGCTGCTGAATACAGCAATATTAATGGTAGTTGACAAAGTTTCCTTGTTTAAAAACTTTTAAAGGTGATAACTTCTTAGCAATTCCACTACAGCCAGGTTACTAGCAAAGACAAATGATACATGCAGGACAGTCAGAGCGCTCAAGATGCAGTCCACGTATGAGAGCACTCCTTTTCAGAAATACATTACTCAATATCGTCTTATGTCCTAGACTTTGATTATTATGTAGTATTCTGTCACACTACGGTTCCTCTGAGCACTTAAAAATACAAAGGGGTGTGACATCAAAGCAATGAGAAAGAAAAGCAGAAGGTCCAGATGCAAACACAAAGTTGAAGTATGTGGCTTGCAAATACTGTTGGTGTAACACTTGCTTCAGGACTTCAGTCAAAAGCATCCTTTAGGGCTATCACTTCTAGGCTTTGGAAAAATCAAAACTAGGCCCTAGGTATTTAAAAACCACATTTTGTTTGGAAAGATAAACTTTCTGGTGTGCCAATGTAATTATTTGGTTCTAGAGCTCAAAAATTTGTCTTCCTGACAAATATCAGAATTACCAAAGGAATCACTTACTAGGCAGCGGGGGAAGAGCAAAATACACATTTCTTCCTATTTGACTTGTTACTGGATGACTCCAAAGGCCTTCCAGGCACGTAGCAAAGATTCTCGGGGTGCCCTAAGGCCCCAGCGGGCATCCTTCTGCCAAAGGAGAGATGAGAAAAGCAGAAAAGCTTTTAAGATCAAACCCTTTGTGGTCGATGTCCTTTTTCTGGTAGCTCTGAAACTCTTGATTAAAAGAGAATTTATCAAGCTCCATGATTACGCTCGCCTTTTCAGGCTGTAAAATAACTGCTCTGAAGCAAACATGGTGTAATCTAATCTACTTTACCGTAACAGTAGCTGAACTAAGCTTTGACAGTGATTTTCTTTTTTGTATGCTCAGTTCCTAAACTCAGACTGAAGTTTGAGCTTGAGAGGCTGCAGACTACAATGAGTGAAACCAAAGGCAACATTCATATGAATCTTAATGAAGTGAAATTCTCAAGCTTCGGGCAACTTCAAGTCTTCTGCAAGTCAGACAGAAGATCTGCGTTACATGAGAACTTGATGTAACATTATGATACTCTCACAAATACAAAAGGTTGCATTTTCCAGTAGCTGATTCCCCTGTGACCCAACTTTAAAAATCATGATTATGGAAGGTTTTGGAAAGTGAAGAGGGTGTATGGAAAAACAGTGCAAATTGTTTGCTTAACAGCATTTGCTTTTAGAGCACGTCCAGAAGTGTTAAAAATATGCTTCAGATGACAGGAGTGATTCATGACTAGACAGCTGCTGAGAGAGACATCACCGACAGGAGAGAGAGAGGCAGAGTTTGTGTGAGAGAGAGCGAGAGAGATTTGACATGCAAATTACTTGGAGAAAAAGAAATTAAATACCTTTTCTTCTGAGCTTTAGAATGTAGGAATTATTTTAATGACTTTTGAATTGAAACAAAGTTGTTGCATCTCCTGAAGCTGTCAGGACTTTGGTGCCCCTCAGACCTGTTTCACAGGCTGCAGTCATTACTCAGCTGATGCGATGACTGTCTGCTGTCACTTTGTGGGTAGGAAAACGCAATATTCTTTTGTCCTGCAACATTAAAAGACTGACTGCTGAATTTCCTATCAAGGTCTAACTTCATAAATAATGCAATTCTTACATCAGTGTCAATCCCTAGACAAATTGTTTATAAAGTTGGTTGGAAGTAACTTCCTGCTCAACAAGCAGAAGGGATACTTGCCCCATTCTTGCCCATGGAACCAATTCAGAAAGTGATTGACTGAAATCCAAATCTGAAAGTAATGACTAAACCATTTAACACTTGAGTTTGACCTTTGATGTTCCAGTGATCTTCAGTGTTCCCTATCTAAAAAACCTCATAGCAGAAGTGCTCGCCTCTAGTCTGTACCTACAGTCCCATTGCTTTTCCCTACCCATTTAGCATGGATCTGGTAGCACAGCCCTCAGCCTGTGGACACGGGACTTTACTGTAGCAGCCTACCTCTAAACAGCAATCTTCATTGGTTTTCTGCATTGATATTGCTAATTTTGTATATACTTACAGTGGTATGATATTCTCTAGAACCCCAGGCTTAAATTTCAGCATCTGCCAAAGCGAGTCAGCCTTAATCTTGGCCTTTTCATGACTCCACATACACATGCCTCCTGGATGATTTAATGCTTATGGTTGTTCTGTCTAGTTTTTCCCTTAAATGCTGTGCTTTTCTTTTTGTGCGTGGCAAGGGAAAATGTAGAGGGTCTTTACTCTGAAGCGGCAGTAAAACACAGTAAAATCAGCTAGAACTCTGTACCTAAATTAACAAATTTTCAGCCAGTTCTAAAATAAGCATGTCATACATTCATATATTTGCATTGAAAAAGCTAAGCTGATCTTAGAAAACCAATATGATTAAATCATAGGCAAATTTGTGTCGACCACCCCCTTTTTAGAAGGGGCTTTTTTAGCTTTCTTTTGTTTCACCAGAATACAGATTATCTATTTGAAATACACGAACTGAATGGACTTCCCATTGAGGTTAGTGTATTCTGGCATTGTAATAAAGGTTATGAAAAGATGTCCGAGCACCAGCTGGCCTTCCTTTGATCCTCTCCATTCTTGTGATGATACATTTTCACACTTAAGATGATTCCCTTCTACCTCAAAGGCTGAGAGCTGCTTTGGTCCTTACAAATATTAACTGCAATCACAATGACCTATCTTTCTGGTTCCAGTCATCTGTTTAATATAGAGTGGAAGGTCAGAACTACACCAAAAGGGCCTGAAAGGCTTTATTTCAGTATAGTGTCCCCTGCAGAGCTGCACAAAAAGCTGGCAGACTTGTAGTTCATGCATGCACGCTCCTCAGCACCGCATTGTGCCGCTCCATTAATGGGCTTTTGTAACCTTCCAGGAAAAATTCCCTCACCAAGAGAACAAAACTGTTGTCAGATCTGAACACACATGTGAATATCAACGACAAAAAAAAAAAAAAAGAAAGAAAAGAAAAAAATTATATTTAAACAGTAGGGGTACTGTCTTTAGATAAAAAAGAATGTCTGAGTGACTAGCTTGTGCCTTCACTAGGCTGTGCTTTAAAGGTAATTTTTATTGATTTGCTAGGATGGAGATTTAATAACAGAGATGGAAACCAACTGTTTAGAGAAGGCAAATTCAATAATAGATGTCAGTAAGGATTAATGAATAAGGCTATGGACGAGAAAGCACAAGCCTGTGTGTACCGATACAAAGAAATCTATTTGCAGCAGAGCGGAGCACAGGTCACTTTGAAGTCATTAGCATACTGAATTACCAAATAGCTGCATCTAAGGCCCTTCAGTTGCCATCAGAACACATTTCCCAAGCTATCACATTTTCCTCCTTCAGCTCTGCCTGTAAAGCTCACGTTTGCTCACTTTCTATTAAGTCTTCTGTAAAAGCAGGATCATCTACATTTCTTGTCATGTTTGGTTTGCGTGTCACTTCTTTAGCAGGAAAGCTAAGTACCCCAGATCACAGCACACACCCCAAAATGTAGACTGGAGATTTTCATAGAGTTTTACAATGATGCGGGACTCTGTTTACCTATATGCCTCTACATTTTTCCTCCCTGAGCTTGAATATGTTAACCTCTGGTCTGGATTATGAGGGGTGGGTAAGTGGCATGAAGTGAGCAGCAAGAATTGAATGCAGCTGTCCACGTATGAATGGAGCTACCCACAGTGGAGAGGACAATGAAAGGAAAAAAAAAAAGTGGATTCCAGAAGCAAATGGCCTATGGGGCCAGTTCCACTTGCTTCACACTGATTTTGTCTTAAATTTGGCTTGCTCTTGTATATGCCACTTAGATGTTTTGGGAAGACGTCATGTGTAGCAATTACTTTCCTATAAAATTATCAACAGGAGTTTAAGCCTGTTTGGACTTGCTGAAGAAGCCATGGAAACAAAACACAAATGCTCTTTTTTAAAGCCCAATCTCTGAATTCAAGAAACTGCAAAACATCTAGTAGGACAGGATTAAAAAGAGCATGAGAGAACGCAGATAGACCACAAAAAGACTATACATGCTCAATGGCAACAGGTCATAAACAAGTGCTAAGTCCTTCCTAGTGAAGTTCTCCTTCCTTATACAGCTTTCTATTTTCAGTTCTAATTAAACTAAATCACAAGTCTCAAGATAAGCACAGAATGTTTTTTTTGGAGGGGCAGTTATTTGAACTTAGACCTAATTATATCATATATCATTTTCCATGTATGCACAGAAAACAGAATAATAGAATTGTTCTGGTTGGAAGAGACCTTCAAGATTATCAAGCCAAACCATTAACTCAGCACTGCCAGGTCACCACTAGACCATGTCCCTAAGTGCCACATCTACATGTCTTATAAATACCTCTGGGGATGGTGACTCCATCACTTCCCTGGGCAGCCTGTTCCAGTGCTTGACAACCTTTCCTGTGAATAATTTTTTCCCAATACCCAATCTAAACCTCCCTTGGTGCAACTTGAGGCCACTTCCTCTTGTCCAATCACTTGCTACATGGGACAACAGACCAAGCCCCACCTCGTTACAACCTCCTTTCAGGTAGTTGTAGAGCGTGATAATGTCTCCCCTCAGTCTCCTTTTCTCCAGACTAAACAACCCTAGTTTCCACAGCCATTCCTCATAAGACTTGTTCTCCAAGACCTTCAGCAGCTTTGTTGCTCTTCTTTGGACATGCTCCAGCACTTCAGTGTCCTTCTCATAGTGAGGGGCCCAAAACTGAACACAGTGTTCCAGGTGTGGCCTCACCAGTGCCGAGTATAGGGGGAGGATCACTTTTCTCATACTGCTGGCCATGCTATTTCTGATATGAGCCAGGATGCTGGTGGCCTTCTTGGCCACATGGGCACAATGCTGTCTCATATTCAGCTGGCTGTTGACCAACACCCCTCGGTCCTTTTCCACCAGACAGCTTTCCAGCCTCTCTTCCCCCATCCTGGAGCATTACATGGGGTTGTCACGACCCAAGTGCAGGACGTGGCACTTGGCCTTGTTGAACCTCATCCCAGCCTTGTTGAACCTCATCCCATTGGCCTAGGCCCATCAGTCCAGACCCCTCTGTAGAGCCTTTCTACCCTCAAGCAGATCAGCACACCTGCCTAACTTGATGTCATCTGCAAACTTATTGAGGATGCATGTGATCCCCTTATTCATATCATTGATGAAGATATTAAACAGAACTGGCCCCAGTACTGAGCCCTGGGGAACACCACTTGTGACTGGCCACCAACTGGGTTGAACTCCATTCACCACCACCCTTTGGGCCCAGCCATCCAAGCAATTTTTCACCCAGTAAAAAGGATGGCCATCCAAGCCATGAGCAGCCTGTTTCTCCAGGAGAATGCTATGGAAATGGTGTCAAAGGCTTTACTAAAGTTCAGGTAGACAACATTCACAGCCTTTCCCTCATCCACTAAGCAGGTTACCTTGTCATAGAAGGAGATCAGGTTAGTCAAGCAGTACCTGCCTTTCATAAACTGATGCTGACTAGGCCTGATGATCTGGTTGTCCTGTATGTGCCTCAAGATTATCTGCTCCATAAGCTTCTCTAGCATTGAGGTCAGACTCACAGGACTATAGTCTTGCAGATCCTCCTTCCAGCCCTTCTTGTAGATGAATGTCGTATTTGCTGACCCTCAGTCAATTGGAACCTCCCCAGTTAGCCAGGACTGATGATAATTGATGGAGTGGCTTGGTGAACACTTCTGCCAGCTCTCTCAGTACCCTAGAGTGGATCTGGCTTGATAGACTTGTGTGCATCTGAGTGCTGTAGCAGGTGGCCAACCATTTCTCCTTGAATTATGGGGGCTTCATTCTGCACCCCATCCCTGTCTTCTGACTCAGGGTGCTGAGTACTCAGAGGACAGTTGGTCTTACTATTAAAGACTGAGGCAAAGAAGGCATTTTCAGTACCTCAGCCTTTTCCTCATTCTTGGTCACTATAATTCCCCCTGCATCCAACACAGGATGAAGAGTCTCCTTAGCCCTCCTTTTGCCTTTAATGCAGTTAATGTATTCATAGAAACATTTTTTATTGTCTTTTACAGCAGTCTCCGAGTTAAGTTCTGCTTGGGCTTCCCATGTGGGTTACATACCCCATAAAAATGGCAGGTTACATTTTATATAGGTTTAATGCACTTTAAAAAAGCACAGTAATGCCTTCTAAAGTTTAAACACTGCTATTATTTAATTTTTCTACAAGGTGCAGGAGTCAAATGACAGAGATAGCTCTGTGCTGAACAAACCCAAACCTAAGCCCTGAGCAGTAACCTGCATCTTCGGAAACAAAAGCGATTCAAGGTTGCAAGATGAACTGAACAGCAGCTCCAAACTGCAGGACAGATACTCTAGTAAGTAGCAGTTAGCAGTCCTTCGGTTACACTAGGTATGCCAGGGCGGTTAACTTTCTTCTTTAAATAGTATACAATTTACATTTATTATAATGACGCTTCAGCAGTGCCTGCTGCTAGCTAATTGGCTGCTGTGTGCTCACCCCCCTCAGCACACCAGCCACGGATGTTTATGAGCAATAGCCATGGCTGGGTGTCACGGCTTCCATCCGTTCTTCACAGTTGCAAGGTAGCTGCTGTTGTTCAGCTCTGCCAGCGTTAGGGCAGCACTGGGGCTATCGCCCTACTTGCTATCCCCACTGAAACATCCTCTTCATTATGGGCCTACAGGTTGGCATAGGGAATTCTTAGGATACAGAAAAAGATCCTTTTTCAAGGTAATTTTCTACAGTGGTCTCACTGAGCAAAGCTCAGGCAATACTAAATCAACGAGACACACTATATTTGATTTTGGAAACATAAATGCAAAATGCAGCTTCTTGCAGTTGGGCAGTTATAGTCTCACCGCAAAGGGACTGCAGGGATGGGGCTTCTTATTCCCAAACTTCTTACTCCATATGTAAAAATTCATTCGCTTCCATCCATCTACTCATCTTTTAAATGTTATCTCTTGCTCAGCTTTTCCTTCAAGCCAGCTAGAAATAACAATTCTCAGTGCTTCTGCCCAGTGCTGCAACTCTTACTTTTTTGGGTTCCAGCTGCACAAACCCAGACAGGCTGCTTTCTCCTACCAGCGATTTCTCTGCTGCCTTCTCAAAGATGCCACATTGCAACAAGGTGTTTTATCAGACTCCCCAAAATGCAAACAGTATTCACAAGCCGGTAGTAGGTTTAAGGACCTTCACATCTTTGGTGTGTAAACGCTCTCACAGAAGGAATTACTGCCAAGCAAGAGAAATTACCCTTAGTGCTACATGGCTGCCCTCTCGGCACAAAGTGCTCGACACTGATACCTAGTGACCTTATTGATGTACTTACGAGCACCTCAAGATGCCATTTTCACCTTAACAGCCTTCAGTAATAACACATTCCTTCAAAACAAGGTGTACAGACCTCCACCACTCTGTTAGAACAGCACAAAGGTTGACACATGGTCTGTTTTAAACCTGTCCTGGACTGACTCCACCAAAATACAAAGAGAAAACCAAACCACCGCAGAACCAGAGGCAACTACATAGTTAGGAGGTTTGCAAATCACAGATTTGTCCTTTCCAAGCAACAGAATCCTCGTGGGAACAGAATCAAATTTCTATTTTCTCTTGGGATAAGTAAATCTAAAAATAGTTTCTGACAAGGAGAAAGCTACAGAGCTAGTGACTGGCAGATACCCACATTTTGCCTTAGGCACAAGTGCAAGGAAAGCAGGGTGAGAGTGAGTGCCGAGCACACATGGTCAGGGGCAGAACCGTAATACATGGACTGCTGAATAGCATGCGGACAATTTCCACAAAGATCTGCAGCGTTCACTGGCAAATAATGCAGAAGAAAATGAATGAGAAGAGCTGAGGGTTCAAATACACAAAGTGTCCCCTGCTTAATCCTATGCGGGACTATGTTCTGCAAGCCTACATGGTATCTTTAAAATCAGGTGTCCCAAAAGCTTCTTGTTTTGACTTCACTGATTGGAAAAAATAAATCAGGAATCTCTAAAACATCTATATATGCACTACAAGAAAAGAAAGATGAAAAGAAGTCCCAATTTGCTCTCCAGTGCATCTGGATTTTTCTTTTAACTGGTCTGTTAACACAGTGAAAAAAAGTTTTCATAATACTAGGTGATGATTGAGACAAATTTGTATTGCCCAGGACTTACATACACAGTGTCATGTTCTGCCCCTTTGGCCAGCAATGTTACCTCAGGCTAAAAGAGGCAGACACAGGGAGGTACAGGGTACAAGAAAAGGAAGCCCCGAATTGTAATGCACGGTGTTAACACAGTAAGAAGTGAACAGCTGCTTTTGAATTCCTGGGGGAAAAAAAAGAAAGTGGTGAGCACTTTAGAAAATCCTGTGTGAAGAAATACTGTATTTTCCAGGCTCTGAACTTCCACACAATGCAAGCAGTGGACTATAAGTCACCTGTTGTCTACGTTCCTGTTCTAGCAAAACAAATTCTTGTTCTACCAAGAAGCAATCACAACAGATTTGAGTCTTTGTGCTTTATTTGGATACAAGTGACAATGTATTTTCTAATGCCAGGAAAATGTGACATTACATATTAATTACTAGACAGTTCCAGCAATTAGTTTTATACAACCATGATTTTTTCAGCAGAGGAACTGCAGTGTTGTTAAAATAGCAGTGATGCCAGATCTTGTTAGCTGTGGCAAAACACTGCAATCTTCTTCTCCGCCTAAAAGCATTGAGACTCCTTATAGGAGATGAGGAGTATGTACTTCAAACAGATTCTCCAGCCTGCAAATGAGCTTCAGAAAAAAGGTGAGTACAAGAATATTTTCATTTCAGAAAAAAACAGTATCTGTTTTAGCATATGGCTTGACAACACACTGTGAAAACTGATGGGTTGGAAGACATTAGGCCAGTAAAAACACTCAGGTGACGGCAGCAAGCAACGTGCAAGGCTGCAACAGAGCTATACTGAAAACAAATGCAACCACTCAAAGCCCCAAAATGGAAAAAGGCCCCTGAGCAAAGTTTCTATCCTGTAACAGTCTATTCCTTCCATTAATTAGCCAATCTTCTACACTAATTCACTGAAATGCAAGACAATCTACTGGTGTATTGATTGCGCTTATTTAGTGCGGCTCTTCTTGCGGTGGCATCCCCATTAGCATTGTAAAGACACCTGGAACACATGGAATTATTTTACTGAAAAGCTTTCATAAAGAGATGAAACACATTGAGCAATTAAGATTAAAACAACTTTCCTTTATTTGTATTTCCTGGTCTTCATTGTACAAATAATCTGCTGTGCAAAATAGTTTATAAAATACTAAAAAAAGCTTTTATTGTAAAAAAATAAAGTTTCTAGATATACAGTTACTTTGCACTATCACAAATATCATCCAGTATTTAACACTTAAATTTAATATCACAATACTCAAGTCATGTAAACCAATGATCCTACTGGTAAGAAAGCCACTACTGAAACTCAGGGATTTGTTAAGTATTTTCCTCTCTTCCTATCTACATCCTTACACAATTCTGACGACCCACACTTGGAATTGCAGCCACATCATGAAATTAGGTGTTTGGCCATCCTCTCCTCCATTATCAGGTAAAAAGTACCAAGTTAAATGGCAAATTTAGTAAATGGCAAATTTTAGTAAAACGTGGCAACACATGAGCTACACGGTGCAGTCACAGAACAACAAAGATCCCCAAACTAGATTTGAACTTCGCTGAGAAGCAGTGTCAAGGCAGCCTACGCTGGAGTCTGGGCACACGTATCTTGACTTCTACCAGTATCCAAGCTAGCTGGGTTAAAAACCAGCTCTGACCTCTCTGTGCTGCAGTGCAATTACAATCACTTTAGCATGAAATGCCTCTACGAAGTTTTGAGACAGTAAACTGAGCCCTCATTGTTCCAATTCACTTTCATTCTGCAAGGTCTTCATAGCTAAACCCCAGAGGGTCATGCTGGAGAAGAACGGTCCTTCATTATTCTTGTATGCAGCAGATGGTGTTCGACTACCTAGCGGATCATTACAATGACTGTCCAAGCTAGCCATGGAGGAACGAATCATGGGAATGTTATCAGACGGTAAGGGTTCTTCTGCAGAAGATACATCTACATCTGCATAAGCATATGGTGGTGGCGGAGGAGTTTGCTGGGTCTGAGCTTTTGGGAGTTTAGCAGAATCCACATTCAGTTTCTGTTGGTTTGCAGCATCATGGTGTTGAATCATTGATCGCAACTTACAGTAAGAATCCACAGAACTATCAAATTCAGTTGAATTTGCAGTTGGACGAATGGGAAATTTAACGGACATTGGTAACAATGTAACAGACATTTCTTGGCCAAAAGAGTCAGAAGTCTGAGATTTGTCAAGGTCAGAAGTTTCAATCCCTTGAGTAAATTCTTCCAGTGTGTTTGGACTTTCATCACTGGCTTTACAATGCATTTTCTTGTGCCGCCGTAGGACAGCAGAGCGAGTGAAGCATTTGTTACAAGTTTCGCAGGTATAGGGTTTTTCTCCTGTGTGAGTCCTCACATGTCTACGCAGGTCACCAGAGCCTGCAAAACATTTCCCTACAAGACAGAAGTGATAGATTAAGATTTTGTTCTTAACACAAGTGCATAAACACGTCTGAACTAGATAAAATACCAAGTGATAAGGTTTACTATGTGCCAGTTGTGGTACATTGTTTATCTAGAACTGGTTCAAACCAGTTCCATCTGCTTTTGCAATTCAGTGACTTGTTTCTTCTTGATCTAGTTTTCTAACTTGTGTTTCCCAGTGCTTTAGTTTGTCTCCAGAGATGGGAATACCCATTAGGATTTGAAAGCTGTGAGTTCTCTCAGTTTGTATCAATCTTTGTGGAGAAAAAAAAAAATAATTAAAATAATCAATTTAATTTGTCTGGAAAAAGAGTATGCTGATAAGCTTCTAAATATATTCTCCCAGTGAGAACTGCACCATATAAAACAACGGTTTGTTCATTACCAAGAACTTTTCTTGAAGTGCTGACAAAATTAGTTTTGTAACGTTTGAGTTAATGTAATGCAGCAGCCCTTTTTTTATATTCTAGCGAGAGAATGTGTAAAAACTAATTTTTTTCATTGCTGTAAATATTAGAATACAATAAAATATTCAACTGTTTGCCTATTTTCAGAACCACAGGCTCAAAGAAGCTCATTTATTACCATACTGCAAAGAATAAGTGTCTGAGGCTGAACTAAGGCAAAGTGTAGAAGAACAAGCAGAGCAGTAGAGCATTCATTTCCAGAATTGTTACATGATTCAGACACCTCACATTCTTCGGGATCGTAGAAATAAGATAGTGCCCATTTGTGGTTTTATCTCATTTTACCTAGGTTAAAGATTATTTTATGTTGTGTGTACATATACCAACTAAACCAAACTCTATTATCTGAAAGCCCAGTCTCATACTTTTAATTCTGCTACCCAGATTTCTATTCAGGAAAGCCATTAAATTGTAAGATTTTAAATTACTGGAATAATACACGTGGATTTTTTTGCAATTTCAACTTAATGCTTGATGAGATCCTCTTTGCACTATTTTTGCCTTCTCAGTACAAGATGATGGGGCTAAAATGAAAAATAATCAAAAGACCACTACAAGACAAGATTAAAATAAGCCTAGCTTAGTGACAGCAACACAACTGTTTATACTTCCATATCCCACATGTCTGTATTTCCTCCTGATGCATGATCTGATATTAGCGTTTTCTTGTGCCTCCAGACAAAAAAAACATACTGCAGTTGGATATTATCATATCCTCTAAAGCTGATTCCTCAGAACATGAATGAAATTATATGAAAATAGCACTTAAGGGCAGTAAAGTAGCTAGCATGCAGGATGCTAAGTAACCTATGAGATAAGGATAGGCAATGCAGTGTCTGAGAACCGTGTTATACACGGATCAATCACTGATCAAAAGGCCATTTTCAGACCACATGGAAGTATGCCATATCTAAAGATTGTGAAAATGGGTGTTCTCTGGTATGAAGCACTGACCAAGCTTTGATTTTATTCCAGAGGTTGAAGCAAAGTAGCAAAAGGTTGTTACCAAACTCTGTGGTTGAGTGCAGTTAAATCTGAACTGAGAAAAACAGGAGGAAAGAAAAAAGACTCTGTCATTAGCCGAGTGATGCCAAAGCTTGCTTTCCATCAGAAAGGACTATACTGAAAATAACTTTTTGAAGCAGCTAGTCTAGCACAGATGTACACATACAGTGTTGATTCCTCTTACTTCCTTTTTGTATTCTTCAACTGAAATTCATTTTTTAACTTACTTACAACAGCTAAAGGCATTTAACACAGCAAATGAAAGACTACAAAGCGTGCAAGACAAGATTTTGGGGAAAAAAAAAACTTTCACAACATGGTATTTCAATTTAAAATCATTTTGGTTAATTGTCATTCTGCTGAAATAGGGACTTTTACTTATCATTTAAAAAGCAAAGACACAAGCAAGTCACGCACAGTAGATCTTACCACATGCTGAACAGCTGTATGGTCTCTCTCCAGTATGCCTAATTCTGTGCTTTACTAATTTTCGTTGCATGTTGAATGACTTCCCACATTCATCACAGGTGAACACTTTATCTGCTGTATGGGTCTTTTTGTGCTCCTTTAAATTACTGAAGTTACTGAATCCTAGAAAAATATGACAGTCACTGAGATCAAAATGACTCCTCACATTTCAATAAAAAAGACTCAGAGGCAGAAACTTTGTTTTCTACATACCTCTGCCACAGATATCACACAGATGAGGCTTTTCTCCAGAATGAATAATAATATGACGCTGAACATCACCAGAAGCAGCAAACCTGTAACAGAACAGGGAAACCCAATCACTGTCATTATAAGACCCTTATTCTCCTAAATTGAGTATCATGTGGAAATCAGCTATAATGAATGCTTGATGTTCTGAATGAAGACTAAAACACAGGATTGTGTTGGATGGATGTTAAATGGATGCATTTAAGAAAAAACATTCTGAAGCTGGCAATGTCCAATTAAATTCATGCTAGAAAAAACCCCATGTTTTCACCATTAATGTTACTAATTAATTCTGCATTGAACTTAGTTTAAGCATGAATGCTACTCCTAAATTAGTGTTTTCTGTCACCTGTTAGTAGAAGGCAGAAATATTTAATGCTTTGCTCACATTTGTCAAGTTTCCCATACTTCACTATTTCCATAAAATGTAACAAAAATTATATGACCAAATAATGAAAATTAATGTGAAGGAAAGTACAAAACTACATGATTTCTTGTGACTCTCACTGTTCAAAATACACTCAACAGTATATCCTTAACTAAAGATACCAATATACAAAAAAAATAAAACCACAGACTATATATAACATATTCATTATTAAGACTTGCAACAAGACACTTGCAGACATTTATATATTTTAATCCCACCAGTATACATTTAAACCCAAGGTCTTTTCAACAAAATTCAGCAGCCTGCTGCCTTAGCCCTTGGCCCTTAGTTTATTAGGAAGATTAAAGAAAACAAGTTTTATCACGTTAACTTTACTGATGATGAATAACTCTACTCACCTTTTCCCGCAGATTTCACAAATGTATGGCTTTTCACCAGAATGTCGACGTAAATGTGTCTGGAGATTTCCTGCCTGAAGGGACAGTAATTTGAACATTTAAATTCAGCTAGCCTGTTGTTGTACACAGATAAAAAGACAATGATGGGAACTAGGAGACTGGCTTTTTATTCCTAATTCTAAGGCAGTGAAGACTACAAAGCATGTATGAATTCAAGCATTCTTGTCTAGTAAAGACAGGCTACCATGTACTTTCAAGATCAAATTGCTTATGTATGCAATTATACATCGACAAGAACAGGAAAAAAGTAAAACAAAAAAAAGAAGCCTGGAATCAAATTCTAAGGAAAGAGAAAGACCTAGAGTTGAAAACAGATCCAATTATAAAGGAAAATTACACTATCTAGGTTGCAGTGAAGAAGAAAACTTACTAGTAATATGGTTCATGTTAGTCTCATTTTCCCTGTCCTACAAATAAAATATTGTTACATCAGGATGTCTCAATTCACCTACCAGGAGGTTAAAAAGAAAAGAATACGGTAAACATTTTTCAATGAATAAAATACTGAGAGCCAAACGCTCCAAACCTATAAACATTTAATCATATCAAAAGAAAACAGAACAGGATGTACAGAAATTAACAAATAAGATTACCAGTAACTAATTTTTATTACATATCTTTCCTTTCCCAATCCTGTAAAAACCCTGCTAGTCTAGCAGGCAAACCAGACAATGACTAGACAAAACCATCTTACTCATTCCAACCTTTGTTTGGTTTTTTTAATGTTTTTAAAGCCACTGGTGCTTCTGAATGGCTAATACACTGAGAGTCCTGTTCTCAAAGCACAAGACACAGCTAGTCTGGATAGAAGAGCTGCAGATGTTCCATAAATACTGCATGCTTCCACTGTCAGCTTTTAACCCTTCCGTTCTCTTTGATGGATAACTGCCTGGTTTTATCTAAGTATACTAAAGGAACATGAAGTCCTTTCCATCAGGAAAGTAAACTGAGGATGCAAAGATTATCATGTCTTCCTTAGTCACAGTAAGTCAACAAAAATAAGACCCATCAATAATTTCTTCCAACTCCTTTAGATAATAAATTTATTGCGATGACCAATGACTGTAATCAGAGCTTACAATATACCAGAACTAAAGTATTGAAGACACAAACGGACACAGAGGACAATATTAAATGGATCGTTGTTTGAACTTGGAGAGAGCTTTTTTTAAACCCTGGAAAGTGTTTCAGATAACAGTGTGACTGAAGCGCTGTTCTCTCAGGCCAAACCTCGTATTACTGAAATCTAGTCAAAAGGAGGCTTTGGGCACCTATTTCTGAGGAAGGAGGAGACAAGGGATCTTATGCAGAGTTGCATCTGAGTGCAACATAAAAGACAGAACCTTTACCTCTATCCATATCACAAAAACAACCATATCACAGGCATTTGAAAGGTATTCTGGATAAAGACAGAGGGTGAATCTGAAGTTAACAATTATCCTGAAATAGTTTCCATACAAGCATTTTTAGCCAGAATAAAAACATTCTGCAGAGAGTAGCAAGTAGATCCATTTCTTCATTACAAGCCTATGTAATTTCCTCCTAGTGAGGGCAAAAGCTTGTTACTAACTGTGCTGAGCCAAAAAAAAAAAAAAAGGTAGAAACTTCTGTAACTTCTCTTCTTCCTAAGCTTTTAAGGTAGTACACAACCTTGGTCAAGGCATCATATGCCATCTCAGTGAAAAAGCGTCAGAGGATTTACTAACACTTCAGTGAAAGGAAAAATAGTGCTCAGAACCCTCTTGCTGATACCAGTTGCACACCGCTCCTCACAAATCTGGGGTCTAGAGAGATACGCTATACTTAGTCCATTTGTAACTGGCATGCTTTTAAAGTGAAGTTAACTAATACATACGGTCCCTCAAAAGAAACTCTGCAGGAGGGCGCAGTCAGGAGATAAAACATAATAGGACCAGCCAGAGAAGGACCCATAGCAACAGGCTGTGTACTAGTAGTAAGGGAAGATGCAAGCTTGGAAGTATAAAAGGAACCTTCTCCTCCAAAAATCAAAGAGATTTATGGTTATTTGTTCCAGACTATGAGTCTCTGTGTCAATTTTTTTCTGTTTCACATGCCAACACATGGAACATCAGTTACATTCAGCAGCAGCAGACATACTACCAGGCACAACAACTTGTGCTGTCTCAAAAGCATTGGACATGAAGGCTTAAATAAGAAAAGTGTTACTATTTCTGCACCCGCAGACTAAGAAGAACAAGAACAAGATCAGAGACGGTCTTGCAAGAAAAAAAGGAGATAGCAATTACCCTTGTATCTTACTTTCTGGTAGGTTGCGAATTACTTATTTGCACAATTCAGAAGCACCTACCTCAGCAGGAGGCATGTGTACTTTTATGAGCAGAGAAAGAACTGCAGCACACAAGCCAAACGCTATGGCTCATATTCTGGACGTGTAGGTATTGTCCATCATTATGTATCTACCTAGACCTTCAGGCAAGTGAGGTAATGGGGAGGGAAGCTGTTTCAGGGCATTTAAGGCAGAAATTTCCAGCTTTGTTGATGGTTTGGTTTGTTTTTCATTAAAGAGAAGCAATGCATATAGCATGAGTCTGTCATGCCTGTCATACACTCTGAGTGTGTGAAGCTTTTTTTATTCCCTCTTCCTCCGCAGTAATGGTACAGAATACCACTCCATTTGCCACAAGGACTTTAAATGGAATTTGTGAATTATGAAATTAATTATGTGTTAATAACTAGAAGTTCAGCCATCAAAATGAATGAAAATACACTTGCTTTGCAGACCCAGTTTTGGTCAAAATGGCTTGACAGCGCGATGAAACAGTATTGCCCACTGGATGCAGCATTATATTCATATCTAGTAACAGAGTGGAGGTGCAACTGCATCGGATTCATGGGTCAAAGAAGTCCCACTGGTGGACTACAAAACTGGAGAAAGTGCAAGCACTGGTGGGTGGGTAGACAAACAACACATAATTATAATCGTTAAACCAGGATCCAGAGGAAAGACCAAAATAATTATTATTTAATCTTAGTCTAAAAATATGCACCTGTCTGTTGTCTCCTGTACTTAGATGGACATGTTCCCATGAAGAAAGCAGAACAGAATTAGACATTTCAGAAGCATGAGACAGCTAGGCACCACATTTGTAGAAATGCAAATTAATTGTTGTACCCAGAACAGGAAGGAAGCATTGGAGGGCAAATTAAGACAGATAAAGCTTAGGTCATGTATGTAAGATGGGAATTTCACAAGAGGGTTTTTTTAAAAAATCCTAGCTGAGTTTTGTCACTTCAGACAGACTGTGCAGCTCTTCTTCACAGAAGGAAACTGAGCCCAATTACATGGATAATTTTTTATCTGACTCAGAAAAATCTGCTTAATAATTTATGCTATCTAGGAAGATGAAACTGTATTACAACATTATATAGAATTCTAACTTGTATTTTTTTTTCAGACACTGTAAAAATGCTATTCACGACATATCTCTAAGCATAAGGCAACAGAACAGTCTGAGAATGAATGTTCTCTGTATTTCAAACATAGTTGTGGCTCTGTATAGTTAAATATTCCTTTGAAGGCAAAATACATAGCACATCTACTGAGAGCAGACAGAATCAAAGGTATAAAATGTATAAAAGTCAGCTAAAGCATTTGACATATTATTTCCAAACAAGACATTTTAATATTTTATCCCTAAAGTGAAGTCTGTCTTTGAACAAAAAATACCTAATCTATAAGACTTAAACCCAATTCTTTTTAGAATTAACATATAGATGCATTTCATTTTTCAAGTACCAGAATATAAAATATTCCCACCTGTGAGAAGTGTTTCCCACAAATGTTACATTCAAAAGGTTTCTCACCTAAAAGGAGAAGAAACAGAACTTCTAATAGTTGCAATAGAATACAAATGTTTTAAATTGGTACGCTTCCTTTTAAAACATGTAAGAGTAAAAATATCCCCAAAAGGACACTTACCCATATAAAGGGAAATTCAAGAGGGAAGTACAGCATTTACCATGATGCTTGTAAGGCAGACTTACTCAGGAACAGAATTTATCTTTCAAAGCAAGTAGGTAGAAAAGTTTTGGTATGAATGGGAGTGTTTTGTAATTTAAAAAAAAACAACCAAAACTTTTCCCCCCCCAATCAAAAGAGATACCATACCTTCAGGAAGAACAGAATAGATAAGGTCCTACAACAACAACAAAAGCTATAGGAAGTGCACCAGTTTTTCCACCTGTACACAGAAAGGCCCACTCTTTAAAAAGAGTGAGAAATGCAGAGAAGCTAATTTAGAAGGATTCAATGTGTACCATAGACCTCTGATCAGCACACAGCCGTTTACTTCCAGCAAATAAGTATTTACCTTCAAATTCTCACCCTATATAAGAATATCTGATAATTAATCCACATATTTTGTCCAACATTCTGAATTTATCCATATAAAACTGGTATTCTTTAATCTCCAAAAAACATATGAGCAGCTTTAGTAAAACACTAGTGCAGCTCACTTCGGCTTTTCAGAATAACTTGACTCTCAACCTAGAATGTGACTGCACACTACACTTCAATTCTATAGCTGTCAGCTTCAGACAAATATATTTTTATAATCACTTTGTCTCCTCCACAGTATTTAATAAAGGGAATTTTTTTCCCCTCTGCTTAGTTCTTGGTTTCCTATTTTTGCATCATTGATAAAAATCTCCGTGCCTCTTCCAGAATTTTTAAAACAATAATAATACTCAAATACCACTTAATTAAATGACAGTCAGACTTCTAAAGATATTTTCATGAGTCTAACTGTACATTAAAAAGGACATATATAATCTGGCCCACAGGTACAGGGAAGCAAAATACATGTAAATCCTTGTGATTCTAAATGCAGATATTTCTAGAAGGAAAAAGAGATCTTAACAGGGTTTCATCCTGGTCCTGATTCAAAAACCTGTCTAAAGATTTTTATTTCCTTTTTTAATTAAAATTTTCCTAATTTTACAGATTAACTCTTAGCTATCCGTAGCCTTCTCTTTCAGCAAGTATTCTCTACCTCAGTGTTCTTCCTCCATCCCTGGAAGAGTTACCAGGAAGAGCTACAATATCCAGGTGTTGAGCTTCCATTTTCCATCCCTGCTGCCAAACAGAGGTGATGCTCTTTCAACATACTTCAGGATCAAGGACTAAATGCAATGCTCTTAGATTTTAAAGCACCAAGCAAACATGCATAGTTATGTGGCCTCACAGATAGCAATCCTGCAGTCACCCTGACAGCTTGAGGCTGTATCGACTTTCTCTACTTAAAGAAGAATGGAAATCTTACAGCAGTTTCCAGAAAGCTTTTTATTCAATTAAAGAGAAAAATAAAGAAACCAGTAACTCAACTGTAAAGAGCACTAAGGCTTTTTGATATGGCTCTATATTTGTAAAACACTAAAAATTCTGGTACTGACAATACAAATATAAATGAAACCAGCAGGGAGCCAGAGCTGTGGCAACAGGGAAGGCTTCTGACAACCATAAAAGCATCAAGGTAATTTGAAATGGAGGATGAAAAATACTAATAGTCATTTCTGCAGAAATTGCCTGCACAAAAAGACTATTATCTGAACAGAAATCCACCCTGAAGTAACTAGAAGGAAGGAACTAGAGGCTTAAATTTCTCAAAACTGTTGTTGTAGGCTGCACACAGCCTCATTATAATTGCACTGATGTACAAAGAGTTGGATTATTTCCCCATGATAAAGATGAAGTTTTCTTTGAAAAGAAACATCAAATTAATTTTTGGAGAACAATCCCACACCTGCATAAGAATCCAAACCACTAGACATATCAAGAATGAATTCTAGCAGAAATACTAAATTAATCCGAGTGTTGTAGCATCCCTCAGGTAAAGCAAGGCTAATTGCTTCCGAGGGTATATCACTAAGAATGCAGCTAGTAAGCTGAAGATGACTCTTCTCTACCTATCATTGGTGAGACCATATCTGGAGCCTTAAGAAGAGAAGGCAAACAGGAAATCTTACTGCTGTCTACATGTCATTGGAAGACCAATGCAACCAGGTTGTTCTTGAGGGTACACAGTGATAGGACAGAGATGACAGACGTGAGTTAGAGCATGGAAAAATTCCAGCTGGATATAGGAAAAGAATTTTTTACTCCATGAGGGTGGTCAAACACTGGAACCGGTTGCCTGGAGAGGTTGTGGAATCTCAGTCCTTGGAGATATCCAAAATTTGACTGCACAAGGTTATGAGCAAAACAATCCAATCTAATTTGACCTGTCTTGAGCAGACTGGACTCGATGACCTCCAGATGTCCATTCTAATCTAAATTACTCTATGATTCTATGACTGTCATTGAAGTCCAAACCAAAAACCTCATTTGAGACCACTAATCTTCTCAAAGACCACAGCTGGATCAACAGCAATACAGGAAATTTGGAGAAAAGTAGTAACTACAATTAAAGCAATGCTTAAAAAAATATCCAAGGGACTTTACTTTGAACCCTTGGACAGCCTCATGTTTTCTATTTCCTGTTGCATCCTTCTTGTTCAACACTCTGCAAGAAGAACGAGCATAAAGTACACAGTAGTGGGATCAAAGCTGTGGTGTGTCAGCTCCAGAGAAAGGCATGAAGGCAGAAGTTCCTGAAGCGATCATAAAGGTGAGGTGCAGGACCCTCTAAGGCATGGAACACTAGCCACTTGCTCAAGCAAAGCTCAGAATGAGAAGGTTGAGGATCAACAGTGTGCTACTAAGTCTGCTCTTGTTGTATTGCACCCTGCTAAGAGCTCTTTCCACAGCCTGGGTTAGGGTTTGATATGTTTTCTGAACATTAAAAAAAAAACAAACCAAAAAGAACCCAATGTGGGAGACGGCACAGCAAAACAAAACACCGGACATTCTGGGACAGGTAAGGACTGTGTAAAAGAGAGATACTTGCTTCCTTTTTTTCAGACAGGTCAATCTAATAAAAACCAAATTATAACAGTGAAGTCAAAATCAATCTTAGAAGTCAATGCAATAAGCTCTCTTTAGAGATTCCTTTAAATATCCACTAGCCATACAATTAAAACAGCTAGACAACCCAATACAATGACTTGAACACAGTATGTCTGTCCTTCACATAGAAAACTCATCAATACAACCACGTTAACCTGTAAATTCTTTAGTAGTTACTAATATTCAGAGGCAGAGAATTTCACGTGTGCTTTTTACTGGCAACCAGGCCACCACCGCACTTGTGTTGAAAAAGTTGTCATTTGTGGGTTAAAAACTGGCTTGCTAGCATGAAAGGTCCATTTTAGTAACTTGCTGCTTTCATTTCTTCAGCAAAGCCAGATCTGAAGGCTTTCAGTAAGCACTGTAATATTTAAACACTTGCTAACCCTTTTGCTCAGTTCTAGAAAATTAATGTTTTCAAATAAAATTGATTAGCCCACAATCTGCTATGCTTTCTGATGTGGCAGATGAATGGAGATGGCTTTTAGCATACACTTATATTACTTAACGACCAGTTTACCTGACATTAATGATACCAATGTGCCATGTATCTTCAGCTACAGATCCTTCCTATATTAACATCCTACTCATTAGCCACTGCAATTTTCTAAATACTCTTCTTGTACTAGCTAGATATTTAAAAGCAAATTAACATGATCCAAACAGGCAAGCAAACAGGCCCAACTAGTCATATTCTTGCCTCAGTTTTTCCATCCTTCTTTGATGTACTTATTATTTGTTAATCTTACGCTCCTAAACTTTGTCAGTTTAGCGTATCTACGGAAGAACATTAGTGCCACATTAAGTAGCATTCAATCTGGAATTTTTTGAAAACTTTTGGAAGAACACGGTGTATGTAAGCAGCACGGAATTCCTGGATCCAATGTATACTCAGACTAGTAGAGGGGGACGCAACAACAACAAAACCAAGTCTAAGATCACTTTTCTATACAATGTATAAAGCTAGTTAGTATCAAGCAGTGAACACGAAACATCTACCAGAGCTTAAGCGGAGTGGAAGCATGTGCAAATACACAGTCCTCAAACAAGAGCACAGAAATGAACTGCAACATCCAAATAACCCCACAAAGAACCCTTTTCCTCTTTTCCCATTTCCTACGCTTGTAAGCATTTGATGGCCATGCTGTGTCTGAAGAAATAAAATAACTTGTAAAACACTTGCATCGGGGGCTATAGTCTCTTTCTGCTGTACAGCTTAGTACCCAGTCCGCTCTCCTCACCTTTAAGCTACAACACATTAGAAGAGGTAAACGAAACTTTGAACCTCATGTTTTGAATAGTTTAGCAGACTCAGAAACAGACAGTAATTAAGTCTAGTAATTAACTCTATCACTCAGGCAACATAGTCTTAAAAAAACAAATAGTTTAATGAGCATCAGAACTCACAAAATCCAGATTTCTTTCAACAACTGAGATGTCTAAGGAAGGGCAAATTCTATCAGGTTTCTCATAGCTTGGGGGTCTCTCTTCCACATGGATTCTCTAGTACAAACTCACATTACTGACAGCAGAGTCTCTCCCTCTGTTGGGACTTCTCTAGGTGCTCTGTCTTCTACCTGACCACCCATTTTCCTGAAATTTCTAAGATATTAAATATAGCTCGTGATGTCAGCTCAAACTGGATTCAGAAAAATACAAGGCAAGGAGAGGATCCAGGTAAGAGACATACCCTCAACCCTTCTCCCTTTGGGAGGTGGTCGGACCTCTGCGCGCCCGACCGCGACAGCAACTCTTTCACAGGGGACAAAAATGCAAGACAAAAATTTTCATTGAAATATCACACAACTTTCTTTGAAAAAGAGCCTTAAAAAAACAAACATGAAGGAGAAATACTTACGACAACTCTCAGCTAAACTCAGTCTTACAGTCTTTGTTCCTTATGATTATTCATTAAAAAACAAAAAACAAACCCAAAAGCTTTTGAAAGTAGATCCTCAATCAGCATTTCTGATTAAAGAGACACTGCAAGACATCCTCTTTAATTGAAATATTTGGTCTACAGAACAAGTTATTGATAACTGTACCTGTATGAGACCTTTTATGAAGCTCCAAATTGCTTGGATGTTTGAAAGCCTTCCCACATAATTCACAAGTATATTGCCTCTGTGACTGAAGAGTCTGTGATTGCCCTTCTTGTTCCAAAGGGCCTTGAGATCTCTCAATTTCAACAGTCTGTTCAAAATTCTCAGCACTCACTAGATCTTCAGCTTCTTTTTCATCAGTAACTCTAACACTTGTCACGTCCATGGCACTTTCGTTTACAGGCTCAATTACTCCTGTTACTCTACTGTCATCTCTTTTAGGCTCAGGTGGCTGCTCTGCAGATTTCTGAGATCTTAGAAAATTTAACTTTTTGAGGTGTATTGCCTTTTTCAGCCGCATCTGTTTGGTGGGTTGCATAAGTGCGCTTTCTGCATCTTGGTCTGGAGCAGCTTCATTCACGGACTGAACCAGAAAGTTTGATGGTAAATGATCAGAGGTTTCCAGAATACACTCAGAGTGATTGACAGTACAAGAATTATTCTCTACTGTGTTTATTTCTGTAGACATGTTGTAAGAAAAGGATTGTTCTGCTCCCCTCTCATGATTAGAGCAAGAATTTTGCTTATAGAATTGTTTACTGTAGAAGTTGCGTAGTTTGTAATAGTAATTTGGTTGTTTAAAAGGAAGCTCTGTGCTGTTGCCATCTAAGGAATCTTGCGGTTGTTTCTGTACATCACCTGAGGGTGCGTGAAGATTAACAGACTGCGGTGAGTGAGAATGGTGGTCTGCCAAGACTTTAGTAGCTTGTGTGTCGGACGGGCATTCATGCAATATGTTCGTTCCGTAACCGTCATTGGCACAGCTGGTATCTGCAGCCAAAGTATTCTGCAGTGAAAACACGCTATTACAAGGCATGCTGGCTGTTTGCTCTACAGCTGTGGAAGATTTTAAAAAGGTGTGGCAAATGTTCAGCACATTTTGCACTTGGAGACACTGTGCAATATCCAACATAGCTTGTACATTGTCCTGGCTAAGATCCAGGTGAGAGGTGTACATGAAGTCCAAGATCTGGCCTATGCCACCTACATTTTTAATGTCCAAGTGAAAGACATCATTCTTCTGGCCTGAAGAATTCTGGAAAAGGGTCCTGATAAAATAAGGCAAATATTCAAACACAAATGCAAATAATCACAAACACATAAAAGATACACATACACCTCCAACAGACTGTCTGGTGTGAAACAACAATTTACACTGTATCATCATATCTAGATTGCTGTGGTTTTGTTGATTAACATCTCAAAACTGCTCAATTACTTCTCTTATACATTAGTCCTACACTAGTACACTTAACGTATAAATCAAAGCAAATGATCCTTCACATAACTTTAATTTTCTAGTTTTTAACGTTTTGAAACCACACTATATGTTTATGGTTTCCTATTCAATGTTCTTTACATATTAGGTGCAGTGGTTTATTTATGGACTATCTGCAAATGTTGGTTGACTCAGAACAGTGTTTGTCTTTCCACCATGGCAAATAAAACAGGACATGAGAAATTTTCTAGTAAAAAGGAGGAGACAGACTGCAAAGTCAGCTAAACTGTTATCTTCTGGCAACTGAGTTTGTCCATCAAACTTTATCAGTAAATCTTTAATTCAAGTTCTTATTATTGGTTCTTTCTCCACAAGTAGATGCGAGGATGGTAATAGTAAACAAGAGGATGGCATTATTTTACATCTATTCTCTCAAATCCAAAAAAAGTACTTTTTTCCTGCTACTGGATGAGAATCAAGTAAAAGAATAATGAAGAGTGCAGGTACATAAGCTTAAATCAGCAGTCCAATATCCACTGAATTGTCACTGAATCCTTAAAGTGTCTGAAATCACAAGGTTTCTATTTGATGTAAAGTATTCTTAGCATCAAAACTGTCCTTTGCATGTATAACCTGTCCTAGATTAAGTGGTTTCATACTCTGCCTCAGCCAGGAACTTCACGCTTTTCCATTAAAGCCTCCAGACTTTAACCTGATACTCTCACAGCAAATAATGATACATAAACAGGATCAGGTCACTCCTATGTAGCTATTTTCCTACGCTAGGAAATGCCCTGAACTTGATGATTCCTCTCTGAGTTAACTCTCAAATTACATTTTGCTTAAAGGCGGCCATAATATCAATGAGCTCTGAATCTAATACAAATTAGCATCTAGGCTTAAACTTTAGAAATGCAGAGGCTACTCTGAAGGCAGTGCCCACACCCTAATTATTTCATAAATCCAGCCCCTAGTAACTAAATTAAAACCAGAACTATAATGAACAGATCTAGATTGAGACTCTAAATTAATTAGTCTCTTATAGCCTCTTGAATTTTAATAAGAGTTGAGTGCCTAGCTGTTTTCAACTACTTTGAAAATTCAATCCCTGAGCATAATTTCACTTCATCAGCAGGATTAGAACACTAGAAAAGAAAAAGGAAAATCAACCTCTCATCTTTCTTCCTTGGTCATGCAATGAAAATAATTCTCTTACATAAGAACTGGTAGTCAAGCTTTAGAGATGTTTCCAGAAGCAAGGTATGAACACTGCCAGATCTAAGAGCTTACCCATAACTAACGTAAAACACTAAGCTGGGAGATCCAGCATCCCTCAACACTTGGAGGATCAGTGAGGGCTGTATTGAGAGAAAAGAAACCAGTTGGCTTCATAGGCCACCTGTATACTTTAAAACACAGATGTCGTATCTCTGAGAAGCTATTCTAAATAGAGATGCATAAATAACCCATATACTTACATTTTATTTTTAACATATAATTGATGAAACAATTCACATTATCCGTAAATAGATAATGTGAATTGTTTCATCAGTTACATCCCTTATCTAGCTCTGTTCATGTACTCTGCTATGTTCCTTGTAAAAGTTATTTTTTAATACTGAAATACTGAATGCAGGCCCAAGCCAGAATCCATTGCATGATCCACTATAGGCAAGTGCCAAACTCAAACAGTGTAGTAGTTAACCATGTATATCAAGAAAATAAATTAGGATGGCCACAGCTTTTAAATAGATTAAATAATTGATACAGATTTATCTCTGGACAAACAATTTAACTTTTCCCCTTACGCTCCAACAGTTACTTGGTCTGCAAATACAAGTTAAAAAAAAAAAAATCCCTTCCCAGCAAAAACCTCAACCAACAGCATTTAGTTCACTCTTTTAAAAGAACAATTTTCTATCACATACCTGAAATATTGACTGAAAGCGGCTAATACATTTTTGTGTGCTTTGAAGCAGACACCTTTCACCACCAGCATGCAGTCACAGAGAAGACCCTGAATGCGCTGTTCATGTAGCTGCTGGAGAAGATGACAACTATGGCTAGCAACAGTGTCCATGCTAGAAAATCACTTATTTTACCTACAACAAAATAAAATGCTGAGATGAATTTCAAATATTAAATTACAAAATGCATTTAGAATATGAAGAACATTTTAACAGTTTGTTTTACTCCCAAAGGAGAGAGACTTGAGTTTACACCTGCAATGTGAGCTCTAATGACATTTTTCTGATTAAAGATGAGTCACAGTATTGCTCATCAGTTGACAGACAGCAATATACACAGGAAATACTTATTTCTATGAAATCTTGCTTACAACAAAGAGCTTCTGCAAAAATGTGCTAATGGCGCCGCCAATAAACTGAACTACATAACCACAAAAATACCCAATTCAGACAGCTTTGACAAGAATCATATTCTAAGGCAAAAAATCATCACAACTACAAAATCAACAGCATTTGCAGAGGAAAACCTCAGCCTCCTCACCTTCTGAAGTGAAAAGGGAGAACACTATAGTAGCATTATTTATGTCGTATTTGTTCCTGTTGTGGCTAAGCACATTTCCCACATGGATCTGATTCGTTAAACAAGTTAGTATGGTATTTTTTAAAATCTAATATAATGTAAAGTCTCTTTTAAAAAAAATCACTTATTTGAACAGGTTGAAGGGAAGACAAGTAACATTCCCACACAACGTTTACATTCAATTCTATACTTTTTTTTTTTTTTAAGGAAAGATAAAACTCCTCCCCTACACACTTGTAAATATGAAAGGAAAAGTCCAACCATTAGGACAATTAGAACTTCTGTTCCTCTAACTAATGAATGAAGCACAAAAGCCACCTTGGGTTAAACATGACAAAAAAGCCATTCTCAATTCTCACGAATGCTAAAGGCTCCAAATTTTAATTTACTCCATTACTCTGTGATTCGCTGTTTCCTGTTGTATTAAGGTGGGTTACTATGCTGTACTTTTTTTCTATTTATTTTTATAATGTCTTTTACCGGGCTTTAAAATAAAGAAAACACATCCGCTTGCCAGATGATTGCTTTTCTTGTGTCTCCCACCACAGCACCTTGCAAGTACTTGTAACAACCGGTGAACTGAGACTCTCTCGGCCAGCCGGTGCTCGTCTCCCAACAGAAAAGGCAGACATGCTGAGGTGCTATCGAGCTAGGGTAACCCCAACCAAGCAGTCGCTACTTATGCTTACACTGCCATTTTAAGGCCCCTCCGCCTTGCCCAACTACAGCCGGGGCCCGAGGCGCAGCACGGAGAAGGGGAACAGAGGGAGGGTTTGCCTTAGACAGGACCGGGCACCGAGGGGAGGGCGGGCTCTGCCCCAGAGCAGGCGACAAGGCGGCCGCGGGCCGGTAGCGGAGTCCGAGCAGCCGCTGCCGCAGGGGCACGGGGCTGAAGGCGGG
>VZZY01000069.1:82678-102395 GCA_013400335.1 Eurystomus gularis
GGGGGGGCCACGCCGGGAGCCGTGAGCTGCCGCCTGCGGAGCGTACCGGCCTGGGGGGAGTGAGGGGAGAGGGGTCCCGCTTTCAGCGTTACTGGCCTCGCTGTGCTCGGGGCGCCCGGCGAAGCGGGTGTTTCCGCCTGAACTTTTGCACACGCAAGACCGAATAAACCGCTCCCGTCTGCTGCTGGTGGATGCGCCGCCGCGTCTCTTTCGGCTGCGCTTCTTCCAGGCTGGGGACGTGAGGTCTCCCCCTCGTCTTCCTAGGGCTGGGCTTGTGCCGGGAGGAAGGAGGTTGTAGCCGTGCCGCAGAGGCTGCCGGCCGCTCGCCAGCATGGTGGTTTTCACGTGCAACGCGTGTGGGGAGTCTGTGAAGAAAGCACAAGTTGAAAAACACGTGAACATCTGCAGAAGCTGTCAGTGCCTTTCCTGCATGGACTGTGGCAAGGATTTCTGGTAGGTACAGAGTGGGTAACGGCCTTGCTCGCGCTGCAGCCGTTGTCACAAATACAAGGTTTTACTGTGGTATATTAGAATTAAGTTCAGCAATTTCTAAATAATTCATGCGTGTATTTAAAAAGTATACACCCTTTCATATAATTTCAAGCTTAAACCGTGCAAGTCTGAACCGCAAGGACAACTAAACCACACGGTAAACAGAGTTGCAATTTCTTCTTTTACGGTTTTAAGTGACAGTGCTTTCAGCTTCTGATCATCAACAGCTGTTACTCTGCTACTGCAGAGAGAGTGTGACTGGCAATAACATCAAAAATTCTGAATTTGGTTGTCACTTCTCAGAACTCAGACAAGCAGTGCTACTATCTGCTTTCAAAATATAAATATATATAAATTTACATAAGAAAATAAGATTGTCTTCAAGCAGTGATTACGTTTCTCAATACTTCACGGACAGAAGACTAAGATCTATGTTATTAATTTCTTTTTTCGGGGCACTTATGTGTTGGTCAGAACTACACTACCACATTAGTATATTGATATTTAGGAATTATTTTTTTGCAAGCATTCATCACTTGCTTTTCTAATTTTAAAACTTGTCAGTGTGAGTAGTAAAACACAGATATGTGTAAATAGCTGTGCATAAGTTAGAGTCATTAAGAAGAGCAGCGGTATCCTGAAGAGTCAGGTCTGATTGTACAAGTCAGAAATTTTCACTGAAGGTATGACAGAAATGTCAGCAGTCTTACAAGCGTGTGCTTATAAGCAAGTTGAACTTGTGTAAGTGTTGACACTATTCAGGTTTAAATGATAGATGCTATCATCTGTTACTTCTGTTTGTTGATGATGTAAATCTGGTGTAGTTTGAAGGACTGAAACACTTGTAGTGAACTACAGTTAAAAATCTGCTGTGTTCAGGGGTGACAATTATAAGGAACATGTGAAGTGTGTCAGTGAAGACCAGAAATACGGTGGAAAAGATTTTGAAGCCAAAACTAACAAAGGAGATGCTAAACAACAGGAGTGGATTCAGGTAAGGTTTATACAATGTACAGATATCATAAATAACTATTGTTCATAATCATGAAAGACACAAGAGAGGCTATATTGGATCAAGGCAGAGATCTAATTTTCCCCAATATCCACAGCTTTCTTTTGGCATTCCTTGGTAGTCTATTGCTTATCCTGGTAATAAACACACCTTTTGTTTGTTTTGAATCTGTCTCCTACTAGTTTAACTTAATGTCCCTAGTTCTTGCATACAAAGTGGCATCAATCGTTTTCCACTCTCTTCATGCTGCATACGCTTTTGTAGACCTCTGTCAGGCATCCCTCCCCGCGTCATCATCTCTAGTGCTCAGTTGTTCTTCATATGTAAATTATATCTTTGGTCATCTGGAGTCTTCCCAGTTCTACTGTATCCTTGTTAAACGAGATTACAAGAACTATGTACACTGTTCAAGATATGGATGAACCATAGATTTACTCTGCGTCATGGTGTTTTCTGTATCCTTTATTCCTTTCTTACTGATTTTTGTCAGTTGATTTTTTAATTTTTTTTTTTTTTTTTACTGCTGTTGGTAATTGTGCAGGCATTTTCATGGAACTAGCTATTTTAACCCTGAGATGTTGTGTCTAAGATCCAGTGATCAGTTTGAAGCATGCCGTTGTAGATGTGAAGTTAGAATTGCTTTGCATCAGTTTGTTTTGAATTTAATTCACCTTTTTATAATCTAGTCATTCAGTCTCTTAAGATCTTTGTGGAATTCTTCACAGTCCTCATCCTGAATAGCTGTATATCATCAGGAAAATTTTCATGCCCTCTTTTCAGGTATTTTGTAAATATGTTGGAACAGCAGAGGCTCCAACATGGGTGGAAATGTCTCCTATCCTTTTTGTCCTACCCTTCAGGTAGTTATTTATCCTGTGTAAGAGCCTACCTTCTTATGGCTGTTAGTTTCTTTTAAAGGCTTTAGAAGGAACTCTCAAACACATTTTTAAAAAAACATTAGATAGAATCAGATCACCTTTGTGCATGGATTTGTTGACCTCTGTCTTGTGTAGGACACAATCTAACAAAGTACTAAGCTATGTGCATGCTCAAGGAATATGAATAATACCATTGGAGTCAACAGATTAGTGCCATTGTTGAGACTGAACATTGTTTGAGCATGTTGTTCAAATGCAGTATGGTGTGAATGCTATTGCTGATGAAAATTCTTAGCCTTCCTCAAAAAGGCGAGGTACTATTACAAAGCATCCTTTTCTGGTAATCTTAACACATGCACAAAACCTTTCAGTAGACAGATTTTCAGAAGTATGGGAGGGCTCTCCAGTCAATGTCCAGTGGCTACATCTTTGAATAGTGGGAAGCTCCGAGCCCTTTTTTCCCCACAAGCAGCAGTGCTGTTCAAGTAACTGCCATAGGGCCCTGGCCTAGCATCCTCTGTTCTCTTTTGCCAGCACACATAGCATAGGAATGTGCCTGAGCTGTCTTACAGGATTGAAGGTTGTTGAAGCTGGCACTGCTGTCAAAAGAAATGCATTTCAAACTGTGGCCTCAAAGTTAGCTGGATTTTTCACAATTAACTCCAGAAGTTTGCAAAAACCAATCGGTTGACAATTGCTTTTCTTAACACAAGTCTTTTTCACACTGCAAGAGTCCCCTGTGTGATACAGCTACTTTACAACAGGTTATAACTTGTACATCAGAAAGCATTGGTGAGCAGTCCTGCTTGCCTCTGTTTACTACATAGGTATAAATATTTATATCAGTAACTTTGACACATCTTATGATCTATGATAAAACCAAAGTTTATGGTAAGGATTTAAAGGATTCTTATTTCTGTGGCTTTTTTTTCTCTTGGTAAAGGCAAGATACTGTTTTGAGAGTTTTCCTGCTGCTCAGTATTGTGACAGAATGTGTGTTGAACGGTTCTTTCCAGCAGGTTACAGGTTCTGTGGGTACCGGGTGATTGTGTTTCTGACTTGCATACCTTGCCTGTACCACGTGATCATTATGGTTCTTTGCTGATTCAATTCTGGTTTTCTTCATACAGAAAATTCATGAAGTAATGAAGAAGCCAAACATAAGCCCTAAAGTGCGGAATGTTCTGGAGCAAATGCGTGTCTTTGATAATATTCCAAGAAAAAAAGTAAAGTTTCAGGTATGTTTTGATAGAGATTTGTAGTAATCCAACTAGTGATCTTAAAAATAGACTTTCTGAGGGAGTGCCACTCTTTTAACAAAGGTGGGACAAGTTGCTTCTTTGGGCGTTGGTAAACAGATGGTGTAACAGCTGAGTTTCAAATAGGTAATGTTTGTAAAATACACCTCCTTGCTTAAAAGGACTTTGTGTGCCGTTTGAATTGCTTATTAAGCCAGAGAGTCACCATTCAAGCTTAATCTCCATGTGTAGGCTTGTTCTTTTAATAGCTTTCTTTTTTTCTGTTTGCAATTTCTATTGAATGTCCAGAGTTTTAGACATACTTAAAAGCTGCAGGAGTAAGAATCCTTTTAATTTTTCCTGGTAAAGGCAAGATACTGTTTTGAGAGTTTTCCCGTTGCTCGATATTCTGACAGAATCTCCCACACTGCCCACTTCACTAAAATTTGCATCACAGCCCAAGCAAATCCCAAATGTTTTGTGTGGTATCAGTAAAGAATTAAGGACAAGCTGTCCTTTTTTGGCTGTTTTTTTCCTTTTTCCTTTGTTCAGTGCCTCAGATTGTAAGACTGTGAGAAGGTCATGACTGTTTCCAAAGCACTCAAAAAGAACCTCATAGAGCTGCAGTGAGTTTGCTGCTAGTGAGCTGAAGGTTAGAATACTTGCCTACAAAATCAGTGTCCTAAGCAGGGAAAGTGATCTTGTCAAGAAGCCTCTTCCTTTTTGTTAAGATACATTGCAGTGGAAGATCAAAAGTTTTTGCAGTTCATTGTTGCAATTTACTAATGCAGCTTTCCAGGGATTTTCATTGCAGTGCAAAAAACTTTATAATATAAAGTTTTACTTAGGATTCCACATTCCTGAAAGTTGATCTGTTGCTGATAATGTGGGTGTATTACAAGAAGAAATTTACTGCTTTGTTCTCATTTTCAGCAGGAACTCCTGCAATAGCCCCAACAACTTTCAAATGTTTGCATTGAGATGTTTGCTTAAATTTTACTTTATATCCATTTAGGAGCATGACCATTTGTCCAGTACACAAATAAAGATCAGATCCTTAATGCTTTAAGTCAAGGGAGAAGTCAGAAGGTTTGGTAGGACATTAACATACCCATCTGTATTCAAAAGCTTGAGGATTATCTTTCCTCTGTATTCACTTCTTTTGATAACCATTGGTGAGGTTGTTGAGAGGCATGATACAGCCTCTTAACAGTACACAGGCATTATGCAAAAACAATTCAGCATGGAGGTTTAACAGATTCATAGAAAGTAAATGTCTAACCAGATCTTAATCAGAAGAAGTTACTAGATTCGTAAATGAAAAGTAAAACCAAAGCCCAAATATATGGTAATCAAGAAAAAAATATCAGATATGCACCTTTTTAGTTACTGTGTTTTTTTGTCTGCACAGAATTGGATGAAGAACAGTTTGAGAATTACTGACAGTGCTTTGCAAGACCAAGTGTGGGATATTTTCTCTGAAGCAACCAGAAACGTAAGTTAAGTTAGAGGAACAATGTCATACAACAGGAACACGGTCAAAAACGCTGGAAGGAAAACCTTTCAGACTCCCTTTGTAGATGCTAACAGAAATATTGTCATAATGAATTAAGTTACAATGTAATATTCCTAGGCTAAATTGCTAATTTGGGGGACACACCGTTGCTGAAGTAGTTGTGCATGCTGGGTAGGTGGTGATTAAAAACTTGGACACAGCAATATGATTGTGGTGTGATAATCAGAAGGCTAATTTCAGTTTATTCTGTGCTATGAGTATTTAAGGAAAGGGAAAACCACTACCTTTATCTTTTCCAGTCTTTTACCACACTGTAAGAGGAATAAAACAACATTTCCGAACTTTATTGGCCTCAAATTTGTGTATTGGTGTGAGAAATTAACGGCACCTGGCTTGTCTATTTTATTAGTGGAGAGAGATGAGATCCTCCAGTTTGTGGTGCAGATTCCTCCCAATTCTGTGTCAAAATTGTGGACAATCACCTTTTTTCTCAGTGCCTAATTCTTTGCTATTTCAGCACTAGCTTAGCACATTTTAGTAGAATGTTGTTTAGTTTGTTTATGTCTGTTACTGCTACTAGAAAGCTGTTACAGAAGCTTACTTCTCTGTGATGTGAAGATGCTCTCCCCCTCCCCTCAGCTCCTTTTGAGGAAGATATTAGTTCCTTGTTGATCATGCTTCATGCTCCCAATTCCAGCTAAATCTATTTGTCGTTTTTCTGAAGAATCCAAATATAAGAGCCAGGAAAAAAAGAAAAACTTTTTTTTTTTTTTTAAAGGATATGAACGTAACGTAAACTCTGGGCACTGAATTTCAAGGACGTTGTCATGCTGGAACATTAATTCCAAGTCAATACAACTTCACTAAAGTCATAAGCAGCTTTTTCTTGATTTAAACTGATATTTCAAAAAAAATCTTGAATCTGAACAATTGTTTTATTTAAACACTTTACATTTTCTATAGAATACAGCATTAAAGTAAAATATATCACACAATTTTCTGGCTCAGAATGTTTCAACACACCCATCAGAGTTCTTAAAAACATCTCAAGATATTCTTTGTAGTACATATCTTGAAGTGGATGTACTTAGAGGAAGTTCTTAACTGGAGTTCAAATTGCATTGAAATTATTCTTTACAAATACCTACTGGTATTAAGTTGGTTGTATAAACAAGTATTCTCTTTGTAAATAGCCACATTAACATTTCAATAATCGTATTTCACTTCTAATTATTAATTTTGAAGTTAAATTCAATATAAAAATGTTCCTTAATATATTATTTCTTCTACAAGAAAATTATTATAAGCCCAGGAACATTAAAATAAAACTGAGTCTATTAAGGTGAGAAAAGTAGAATTAAAACAACCAGCAGTACCTTTGTTGACATCATGCATTAATAGTTTGTTGTCCAAGACTCATCCCAAGACAGGGAACTTGATGGCAAAGCTAAGACGATGTCCCTTACCAAAGGCTGTGTGTTTGGGAATAGGTTCTGTATCTTGCTGTAATATGCTGTATTTGTCTGTATAAATCAAAGAGTTGTCTCTCCCCTAATTTAATTACATTTAGCAAATATGTTAAGAAACACACAGTTATTTCAAATAGAAGTTATGTGTGTTGTAAGATAACATTTCTTCTGTGATGTTAAGGTAATCAGCATTTAGGCTGTTATATTAAAAGAAGAATCAGCCACACTATTTAGTGCTGTTTCTCAGGTAACTGGTGTCACTGCATGTAAGCAATTTAATTGGATTCAGGATATTGGTGTTCTTCATGAATCATGTAGTAGAGGAAAGTTGCAATGTCAAAAAAGGGATGTAAAATTGCAGTAATCTGTCTTTCAACAAAAGATTTCAAGCGAAAGAGAACAAGACAAACCACAACAGAAGGAAGTGAGGCAGTCTGCAGAAACCAGGGAAGAAAATACGGCAGAAGAAAATGGAATTACAGATGATAAGATGGAGAGGAAAAAGAATAAGAAAGAACGAAAAGAAGAGAGACAAAAGAACAAAAAGAAGGAGAAAAAGGACTTGAAATTAGAAAACCAGACAGAAGTGAAAAAGAGTAAAAAGTCCAAAAAAGGAAAGGAGAGCTTGGAGAATGAATCTGAAATAAATGGAAATGGCCATCAGAGTGAAATAGAAGAGGAAACAAATGTAAAGAAACGGAAACATAAACATGCAGAAGGTATCATCCTGCACCTTCTATTCTTGTTTGTTTTCAAGATGCTTTTTCTCAATGTCTCAAATCTCAATAATCTACCCAAGTAGAGTTTTTTAAGTAGTTAGTTACATATAAAATTAGATTGTTTTTTAACACTATGGTTGCATAGTCCTTTTAGAAAACCTGAACCTCTTAGCAAATATAAATTCATGTTACAAGAACAGAAACTTTAGGTCACAGCAGAACTTTTCCAGTTTTATAATTTTTTGTGTATATTTATCCAATTCTGTCTCTAGAGGAACCTCATATCACAACAAAGAGAAGGAAAACTGAAAACATTTCAGAAGATGTGGAAGCAGAAAACACCAACGGCAATGAAGAAAATGTGGGAACAGAAAAAGGTATTATTAAAGAACTCTTGACAGTTACAAAACTATTCTGCAGAAGACCTAGTGCAGAATATAAATACAGTGCTTTTGCAGGAAGCCATGAAATGTGCCTCAGTATACATGTACGTATGTATATACAGCATACGTCTCTTTGCTCAGTGAATCGTAAATTGGACTTTAGCGCGTTGGACCTTTGTTTATGCTTAGATAAACCTACTTATGCCCGTCCTCCAACATACTGTTACCATTGGGACATGTCTGTACTTGAACATACGGATGGTTTATTTGGAAACTACCAATTAATGACCTCTGAAGTGGGTACTGTGTGACTTTGACTACTTGTGCTCTAAGGGTGAGGAGGCAAGATCTTCCCAACTATCCCCGTATTATGTAAGAGTTGCTGCTTAACGGTTAAATAAAGGCAATGCTGACCCTAGTTGTTCAAGTACTGTGTTGGTTCTTCATGTCTGTCCTATGATAACTTTCAGAACCAGCCTACCTGACTTTATGCTTAAGACACCCTGCTGTTGTCAGGTCAGTAAGATAACTGTTGTGGTAGCAGAACTGGTTCAAAAATTAGGAGATGAAAGGCTGGTTCCTTCTAGAAAAAAAAGACCTGGAAATTCCTATTTTTACTAATGATGTTGTACACTTCATTATTTTCTAGGGAAATTCAACTGGAAGGGGACCATCAAAGCTGTTCTGAAACAGGCTCCAGACAATGAAATTTCAATTAAAAAACTAAGAAAAAAGGTACTGCAAAGCTTTTTGAAATCTACTCTGGTCTTGTGTATTTCTTTCTGTAATGCTCAAGTTCATAAAATCCTGCCCCACATAAGCAAAAGAGTGACATTATTTGACAGAATGTCAACTGAAGGACAGGTTCTCTATTGCTTACTGGACTACAGAAGGCATTCAGTGCTAATTCTGCAAAGGAATGACAGCACAATAGATTCCGTGCTACTTTTAATACAGTAACGTGAATGTATTATTGCTTAAAGTGGAATAATCTTTACTAACTCAAAGCCATTTCTCTGTCTTTGTGCAGGTTCTAGCTCAGTATTACGCAGTAGCTGGTGAACATCACAAATCAGAAGAGGATATTCTGGTCATATTTAATAAGAAAGTGAATAACAATCCCAAATTTAAGGTTTTAAAGGACAAAGTTAAACTCCTGAAATGAGAGTTTGTATACTTTCCATAATCTTTGCATTTTAATCTTGCAGACTGAGTAAAATTCTTCTGTCAGCCCTACAAGTGTAATGCATTGCTTTAAAATTTAAATTGTGTGTGTGAGAGCAGAATTTAACTTGAAAGACTGGATTCCTCCTCTTTTTCTAGATTTATCATAGAACATTTTAAGATATTTTATTTTTTGATTTTATGGAAAAATTCTATTTTTTGGTACAAGTTATAAGAGGCATTGAAAATAATTGCTGCCTATTCTATTAAAATTCTAAAAATAATGCGCATAATTTTTAGGTAGGAATGTTTATCAGGACCTGGGTTATGTGGCTTTTTGCAGAAACTGTAAGAGCAAATAGGATTTTCATATTCAAACCCCTCCATGGAATAAATGTTTTGTTATGCTGAAATTCAAAGTGCTGTGACTGATAGCCCCCTTACACACTGTAGATAGTATATGCAGGCTTCAATAACCTGTTAATTCTGTGTTGTAAAATGCATCATTACAGTGTCTGTCAAGTTTGCGTATCTAATATTGCACATTCCGTGAAAATCTAAAGACCGAGTTAGCTGTAGATGCAGAGCTACTCAGTGTTTTAAATAGTAACGTAACTGACTTCAGTGTAAGTGGTCACATGGAGTAAAACCTGACTGATTAAATGAATGACTTCAAAACACCTCTTTAAATACAATAAATCTTTCCACTTTATGATCATCTAGTAAATCCACACATCATACAAAATTTGGAGAGGCTGTTACATTACAGACACCGAAACAATTTAGGCAGGCCAGAAATCTTAAATGTATGCAAGAGACACAGTTGCCTGGGAAAAGTTACTTGAAGCTTACAGGGTTTTAATCAAATGCAAAATACTTCCAGACAGGGAGTTTCCTACCGTGAAGTAATTAGTCTGTTAACAACAGCGGTAGAAAGCCAGTGAAGATTTCTTGCTGTACATGGTGTGGTGTTTTGGAGAGCTGCATAGTGATTTTAAGCAGATACACTTTTATAAAACTCCATAATGAAAATACCGGAATTTATAGAAATATTGAATATAGTGGAGGTATAAATGCAAAAAAATTAACTGTCTGATACACTGAGTCCAGTTTTTCTGAGCACAAATTTGTCTTATTATAAAAATTGCAATAACAGTACCTAATAAATGTAAGAGCTCTTCAATAAGTGTTTCTTCTTAATTCATGAAAATGGCTTTGGAGATAAATAGAACAAAATTTATTTACAGACATGGAGAAACTGGAAGTTTGGAGAAGTTGTTTGAACACATTTCAAAATCTTAGATTTCTCGGGTTTTGTGTTTTTTTTTTAATTTAGGAAATTTAGGATTAAGTTCTTGTCAGGGAAATTGAAATTAATACAGTGCTGTTAATCTTTTTACTCACTGTGTTTATTTTACAACATAATGCTGTCACAATAAGATCCTAAACAGTTTTCTTACAGTAACTGTTATGGGTTTTCTTTTTTTTTTTGCTTAGAATTAATTGCAGATAATGCCGTTCTCTTAACTTCTCATCTTCCATTGTTGTTGACTACAGCACGTGTTCGACACATGCATAGAAAGTACATTTTCTGAACTTTTGCTGATGATAGTTCTTGTGATGACCGCAGCAGTTACGGGTGCAGTCAGCAATGGCTGCAGTTGTGGCTGCTAATTCTGTGCCATGCCTCCATCCTTTTCTCCCTACCAGCAAAGTAGGATCTAACCTCTCTTCTATCCTACACTGCAAAACATCTCTGCCTCTGCTGGAACTGCTTGTTGCGGGAGCGTGTCTGGCAGCTCAGGCTGGTTTCTGAACAGGGTGGCAGAAGCTCGCTCTGCCCAGTGGGTCGTGGAGCAGCTCTGGCCGTGTCCCTGTGGGCAGCCTGCGTTACCCGCGTGTTTTTTCAATACCAGCCTACTGTTCTCTTGACATGCTCACAAACTCGCCAGCTGCATCTTTTTTCCTTTTTCACACTGGTAGGGGCAGTTTGGATTGTTCATGCTATGCCTTCAAAAATAAATGTTCACAGAAAATTCTTACTCTGGAGTGTTGCAAGATACCTTTTACACCTTGGGAGAATGACAGTTTCTGCTCATAAAAAGCATCGACATTTTGTAATCCACCTGCAAAAACGTTGATCTATGTCAGATGGAAATGAGTCTAAAAGAACCTCTGAAGTTGTACAGCAGTTCTTTTTATTCAGTCTAACCAATAACCAGATACTTCCTTGGTTCTTCCATTGACAGTGATGCTTGCATCTTATTTTTCCCCTCTCTGTTTTTGCGGCAATGCAGCACCAGCTGCCATTCATTTTTTCCTAGTGATTTGGCAGACATGGATCAAATTGATGCCTCTTTATTGGTAGTCACTAGTGGGAGACTGTTGCGAGTAAGTCTTGATATAATAATGTAGTATTACCTCATTATACTTCATTATAGTAACACTACCTTTTCCTAGCCTGTTGGCAGCCAGCAGGGGCAAGGGGAGCAGTGTGCTTTGGAGGTGTATTTTTCTTTCTGAACATTTCTGGAAGTACTGTGGTGTGGTGAATGAGTCTGTGCCTCTAATTACTGATGACTTTGAGTGCTATTGAAGTCCATGCATAGCTGCATTATTGACATGCAGCTCTCCAGTAAAAAAAATATGACCTATGTTTTTTCATCAGATAATTAATAGATTCCTCAGAGGACTGAAATTGGCTTTTCCACTTAAAACAGATTTCAGCTTTCAATTACTCCTTGCAACCAATGATGTCTCGGTCAGATTGAAGTTACCCCGTTCTTCAAAACTACCGATTTAATAGTAATTGTTTCAGAGGAAGGCATAACGCCTTGCAGACCACTCCGAATATTTCCTGAAGACAGGGAGGTGTTTCTTCAGAGGAGATGTTGTTAAAGCATCATCACCCTTCCTACTATTATTTTTTTTCTGTGCTTTCAGGACAAAAGGGCATTGCTTACTGCAATGTGGCAGAGTCACACAGCTGATGGATATGCACCTTTTTTTGTTTTGTTTTTTTTTTTCACTTGCAATCAACTAGTAGTAATATTGAGAAAAAGATTTTACTATCTTGCAGTTGCCACTCTAGATGCTGAGGAAGAGAGAGGGAGTCCTTCCAAACTTTTGCAGAGGCAGAAAAGCTACTGTAAAACATGTAGCTTTAAAAACAGGGGATAAGGGAGCACAAGTATGAATTCTGTTTTGTGCATTTCCTAATTTAGTTGCATGAATTTATACCATTAAAGCCAGAATTTCAATCTAGTGTGTGCAGACAGATCTCAGTAAATAAGAATCATAGAATCACAGAATTATTGAGGCTGGAATAGACCTCCAAGGTCATCAAGTCCAGCCTATGACCCAACACCTCAACGTCAGCTAGACCATGTCACTGAGTGTCACATCCAATCTTTCCTTAAATACCTCCAGGGATGGCAACTCCACCACCACCCTGGGCAGTTCATGTAAATAGGGTTCTGATTTCACTAGCAAGAGCTGGGTATTGAAGTGTTACAATATGAAAAAAAAAGTTGTAATGTTAAATATTTACTTTGTAACTACGTATTTTACACTTCTTGTTTCAAATTCAGATGTGAAAACAGGTAAAATTAATGTCAACATCTACAGTTTTCCAGTATTCATTCAGTACTGTAACCACAGAAAATTTCTTTGATGTAACATAGGTCAGGGTACTGAAAAATTTGGCCAAGAGAGTGCTTGTATAAAGCTTCACTTAGCATTTAATACAAATTGACAGAATCATGCAACATTTTTAAAATTATTATTTTCTTTTCCACAAATTATATGTTTAGCAGTTAATGTCAATGTCAACAGTTACAACAAATTTGTGAGAAACCATCAGATAATAGTAACATAGCATTATAAAATTTTCCAGAATATATTTGTTTTATTGATTTTCTAAACATCATAACATATCTTCATAATCAAATATGCCTTATTGTTAAAATTTTCTTTTCTAAAATAGTGTCTTGGAAATTCAATGTCTTGCTGGCGGGGTGGGGAAGGAAGAACTATTGTAAATTAGAGAACTGTTTAAAGCTAGCGACTTTCTTTACAAGTATAGCATAAGCATTTAAGCAGGGAGTTTGATCACTGAAAGAAAAAAGCTTCAAAGGACAGCTACTTATTTGTTGTGCTCAGGCCTCCACTGTATGGGTGCATTAGAACAGTTCATTCTTCTTTCTCCCAGTGAAAATCAATCCTCCCACCTGGTGCTATAATCCGATTGCATCAGTACAATGCAGTCAGACCCTGACATGAGCAGTGGCTTATAGCTGACGACCACAGGATACAGAGACCCAATACATTATTTCATTCGGAAACTTTCAAAGCTGTAACACTCACCCTTATTAAGGAAATTAGAGAGCAAATATTAAACTTTTTCTGTGAGATAAGCAAAAAAAGGCATATTGTTCTATACATTGAGCTGTATTCACAGGTTACAAGATACCTTAGGATATATTCAACATTTGCCCCTTTCTTCTCCCAATTTAGCCTTTTAAGAAAAAACAAGAGTAAGTCCTCTAAGTTTCTTTTCTGCTCTGTCAGCCAAGAAAGTAGTGTATTATGTTTCCCATTAGTACTTTCTCAGGACATGTTATTTTATATTGAATTCTAAATTTCATTTGGAGTAGAGGAAGTTTTAATAGTAACTTTTCATTGCACTTGTTAAGATACAATTCCTTTTGCACCTGCAACCTACTGGGTTTTTTTTGTACTTGTTGGGAAACTATCCCTTTTGCACCTTATCCTCATGCTTCTACACTCTCACAGGGTAAGGGCTGAAAAACCTTTAAGCTTTTTCATTATATTGGACTTTTCTCCAAGACTGCAGATCATAGAGCTTAGTCCTTTCTCAAGTATTTTTCCATCTTCCTTTTTATTTATCCTTCCTTTTAAAAGTTATTCCAGAAGACTTAGAGTTGTCCAGTCTCCAAATAAAGACTGTATGTTTTGCCCTTCTCATTACATCTTTTGTATAGAAAATGTCCTTGCTACTCAACTCTGTATCAGTAAAATAAGTAAATCAGTTTAACTAACTGACTTCCTACAGAAGTAGTTTTATAGTTCCTGAAATGATTTGAAAGTAACAGAAAAACAGAATTTGTGCCTCTGTATGCCTACCCACTAAAGGACTATTCTCAAACTTCTAGGTGGAATTCGTACTGAACTAGTATCAAAATCCCAATTGAGGCCTGATTGTAGCCGAGCTCAACTCTCACATCTATTTGTTTTATTAGAAAAAAAAGGTGGTTTTAAACATACTGAGATCTTTCTCTCAGGCAACATGAAATCCATCTGAAAGTACTCAAGTCACTACCTCTCATTTAGGTGACAAACTGAAAGAAAAATAATACCAGCATTCCACTTCCACTGCAGATGGCTCAAAATGTGATTTTTACTCCTTCATTCTGTTCTTTGCAGTAGCCATGTAATGAACTCTTGTGATCCAGCCATTAATGAAAGCATGAAGTGTGCTTTCACACATTTGATTTTCTGCCCTTCTGCTGGCCTTTGACTCTTGATGATAAGAAGGAATTCAAGGAGGAATACACAGCTATTGACACTGTATAGTATCCATACGTGACAAAGGCCAATGCTTTCAGTGGGTGAGACAGGACCAGAATTTTCTCCTGGACTTTTCTTTCTTACCATTAAAGCAAGTACTTCACTTAGAAGCCAATACTTTCTGTCTGCATTTCAACTTCTAGTAGAAAAGTTTTTACTTTGCTTGCTTAGAGCATTTTATTGATTTTTTTTTTCATCTATTCATTCTACTATTTAGTATAAGGCACTTTATGGAGTGTTTGTTCCTACAATTTCTTTCTCTTACACCATGAAATATGTTTCTTCCATTCTTGCTGCTACAATTCTGTCTCACCTATTCTACCTTTGAAAGTTCAGCTTTTTTGGTGAACTTGCAGAATTAAAGTGGTTTCAGAGGTTAGTATTGGATTCATTTATTATGAGGGGAAAAAAAAATGACTCAGTCTGTTCTTAAAGACCTGTTCACGTTAAGCAGATTAGCCAAAAGAGTAATAGAAATTGTACAACCATCCTCCAGCTAAAAGTTCAAATTGAGCTATTGCTAAATTTAGTCTTCATACCAGCAAACACCTTTCTCTCTTCCTTTCTCTCTCTGTGACAGTATAGCACCCTGCCAGTGCTCCCTCTGACTCTGCTGTCCAGTTGCAATACCGTATCAAAGTTTGAAGAATTGATCCTACAGCACACATAAGCAGTAATGGACTATGAACAACAGGAAAGAAAACCTGCTTATAAACCTGAGTAAAGAGTGTAAGAGCTTTGTTTCATGTTTATTTTTTTTCAGGATTCCACAGCAAAATTTCTCCAGGCAAACAGCATGAGCTAAATTCCACACTATAGACATCATATAGATGTTCCTATGCTGAACACATTATGAAAATTATCTGTATTTTCCAGTCTTGTTAGCAGTGAGGACCATGTGCCCAAGAAGCTTTGTCCCTGCTTCATTAGAGCAGTCAAATCACAGGCAGTGGGGACACTAAACCATCTCCAAAATGATAATGAATATGTTACCACAGCCTAAAAAAATGCTAACCTCTATGAATACAGAAACAGTGTCATGCCTTTGAGCAATACTACTGTAGAGAAAATGCTCAATGAATAATAAACTCAACCACCCATTGCCACAATTGATAGTCTTTCCTGTGTGAATTAGATCTCTGATCTTCATTATTAAAACAAAACAAAACAAAACAAAACAAAAAACCACAACCCCCAAAACTTAGGACATTCCTATATGCCCTAAGTATGAAATTCTTGTCATATTGTTACAGAGGCATGGTTGCACAGAGGTTTTCCTCAGTGAGGAGATCAGTTTCAGTGATTCCCAAGTGTTCCCTTTCCCACTCTCCCACATCTGGCCATTTGTTTTTGCCTCTCCACCACCCTCTGCATTTTTTCAGGCTTTTAAAACCAGATCAAATCCTCAAACTGAGTGGTATTATATACCGGTACTGGGGACTGAGTAGTCAAGAACAATTATAGCTGGAGTACTGCTGCCAAATGCTTTGTATCATTAAACTGCAGTCTTAGGAAAACATTTGGAGAGCCATTGTACTCCCTAAGAAAGTACGCATAGTTAAGTGAAACTGAACTCAAGAAATTCTTTCGGAGAGAGTAGGAAGATTTATTTAGCAACTTCTAGGAGAATGGTTTATCCAGATTTATTTCACGAGTTTTGTTTGTGTGTTTGAAGATCGAAGCTGGAATGAACAATCTTCTTATACTATATTCTTAATGCCGATTACAGCAAAAGGCAACAGTCAAAAAGCTACCTAACTTTTTTAACCAAGACAATTGAGGGTGGTGAAATAGTCTTCTATCAAAGAGATACTTCAGATTAAAGTAATGTTCTGGACCAGCTACTTTTTTGTAATATGCAGACAAAGTGAAGAATAACACACCTAGATAAATCGGATGATATTATGTGGTGCTTTCTTTTTCTGTTCTCTTAGATGCCTCTTCACCTTTTCAACTGCCTTTACCTTTTCTGCTTTCCTTTCCTCATGAAGTTCAAATGCTTACATGCTTATACATAGTGCAGTCTTGGTATCAAACACACTATTATATGTATTGCTTCCTTCCTAAAGGGTCAGTTCAGGGCTGCACTGTAATTTAATACTCGCATGAGAATTCAGCTTGAGTTCAATAGTTTGTATATGTACAACATTCAGAGTCGACGGAGTTTTACCTGTAGCTGTTTTTCAAATCTGCATTAAGTTATTCACACCAACTGCTTTTTAAGTCCTTTGATGACTTTTTTCCATTGTTCTGAATTTTACATAATGGAAGAATGCCAGATGAAAGCAAGAGAACTGTAGTACTCTTTGAAGCCTTTTTTCTTACGTACATGAGGTAGACAATGTATTTGCTTTTTTCACTCAGTGTGAGAGGATATGCAATGCTTTAGTCCAAGAACAACCTTCAGAAAGGATTGAGGATCTCTACCTATCCAATCCTCCTACTCCTGACAGTGGAAAATAAGCAGCAGATTACTAGTCACTTTATTATTACTTAGTTCATGAACATAAAGCACAAAGTATATTGCACAGTCATTCCTCAAAATGAAGAATATGCATACACTTTAGCCAGCCGCTTCATATAAAAATTAATGTATGGAGAGAGGAGCCAGAAGAAATGAAGAAAATTCCACTCAGGTCTTTCGTGAACAGATAATGTTTGGGCCAATTTAGCTATTGAGTTCTGTAATGGGGAAAAAGTGACAAATATTTGCTAGAATACTAGAAAACTACTTTGGCTTTCTAAAAGTGACCGTTTAACTGGCAAGTCTAATTCTAATATGTCTATGTACCCAGTCAAGGAACATGAAAAGCTCTCACTTGTGTGTGTCATTGAGTGTTACCTGTAAACCAGCATAAAACTACTAATCAGTAAATAGAGAATACTGAACAAACAACAAGAAAATGAATTTTAAAATATCCAAGAAGATTGTAAAATTCAGCTTTTACTTATAACTGCAAAACCCAAATATTTAAAAGCATTCAAAGAACTTACAAAACATTTTTTCTAAAGAAAAGTATGCGGAAGTGCTGACATTGGTTTCCAAAAATGTGGGAAGAAGTCACATTATGCAAGAGGTCAGGAACAGAGTTAACAAAAAAATTGCTGCAAAATCTACCCTCTCACAGAATCTTCAAATTCACAAATTCCTTTCACAGACTGTTAACTAAGTTTATCAGATCAAGCACATTTTAAAATACTTCCTAACTTATGCAAGGACACTTAAACTTTTACTTGCAAGAACGTACTAAAACTAAACAGGCCTGTTTAGATGCTTTGTTAATTATGCTGTTCTTTTTGTAACAGCCTCAGTTCAGCTCCTGATCGCTATCTACTCTTTAACAGATTAATAATCTCTGAATCAGAGAAGCTCTTTGAAAAGATCACAGAGAACATCTCAGCTCTACAAACACTGAACATGAGCGGTCTCGGTTAAGGTCAACAGTGAGTCAGGGAAGGGAAGCTCTTATTTCAGCTCTTTGCACAATACCTACTCTGTAGGTAAACAGGAGTCTTCAGTTTAACAACACTAAGAGATCTAAACCTTTTCAAGCATATATATTTATTTAATTGCTGTGTTTAAATCAAAGATATTTCCTATTAATAGCTTTTGCAAAGAAAGTACATTAAGATTTCCTTTGTTTCTTACTTGAATCACTAGCATGAAAGTGAAGGCTGAGGTAATAGTTTTATTCAAAGGAAATAAAACAAAGAAACCTCTATTTCATTGCTAAGAAAGCAGAGCTTAGAGGCTCCCACGAGCTGTTAACTTCTATATATTCAACCAAAATAAAGAAAAAACAATCACTGTAGTCACTAAGGACTGTGATGTGATTGGCCCTTATGTGAGCCATGTTCTAAGGCTGGGAAAACAATTTCTATTCACTATGACATGGCTCACATGAAGTTGAGATGTAAATGAAGGCCAACTTTCAGCAGAGAAAAAAAATGTAGGAAATTGTTCCATTCTTGTATCATTTAGGATTAATTTACCCAGAACTCAATGCACAATAATAAAGAATAACCAGAACTCTTGCCTCCCTTGTCCCTATAACCTCACACATCTGTAAAATAGATGAGAGGATATCTAGAAAAATATAGTCATGTTTTTTCCTAATAAATTACTTTCAGCATCCCCTTTGCTGAAAAGATAACATCTCCGGGTAGATTATACAACACATGGTACCTACGTATCAGTTTACATGACAAATGAAGAGCGAGGGCAGTGTTTCTTACAATTGTAGAATGCACAGATTAAGTAAAATTCTCCATTACTTCAGCACCTACAATTCAAAACAAATACAAGAAAAGCTTGTGATAACAAAATACTTTGAAAAAACTTAGTCTTATGTACTTTTATGGTTCATAATTACACTAGTTAAATGGATGTCTTAAACCTTCTGTAACACTGTATGAATATTAGGTTACATATGCAGAAGAAATATTATTTTATTAATACATAGCCCAGGCTTTTTCTACCTATTTCAAAGGGCATTTGATGAGGTCATTAGTTACCCAAGAGATTTAGAACTGCTTAAAAAAAAAAAAAAAGGCAGGTCAGAGCAAGTCTAGCTTGTACCCTAATTTCTTTGTACCCTCAGAACACACCCCAAGAGATACAGTACCGATATTCACAGCATTCTGGTAATGACCAGACCCAAGATTAATCTGTCAATATAATTTAGTAGTTTGAGTTTCTCCATGTGAGTAAACAAGAAGACAACACTAACCTAACAAGATTCAAGGTTTTGTTTGCAGAAACATGGTGATGTGACTTCCTAGCTACCTATGCAGAGGAATTCAGCTACAGAGCTGAATCAGTACTTTACCATTTTACTAGTTTAACTTTTATTGTTTGTCTTGTAAGTATGGTTATTATCTTCAATTACGAGATTTCGGGATTACGGGATTCCGATGGTTCTTGGAAGCTGTCAGAGCTTCCTATTTGACTTGTTCCCTCTACACCATTGCTCGGTGTCACAAAAAGAGTGAGATTTTCCCAACATCTGCCCTCAAGAGCACCAGGTCCGCAAAATGCAGGGTATTTATCCGCCACCCACCTTCCCCGTTTTCCTTCACTGTTTTGGCAGAGCAGCCCTCACTTCTGCACGTCGGTCTGCATCCCCCCGATCACGATGTTCAGCGGGGATTTGTGCCATTCATGACACAGCTGACGCGCACCGCAGCGCCGGGCCGTTAACGGGCTCAGCGCTCGCTCCGGCCGCGCCCCCCGCCCCGGCACCCGGGCACCGGCAGA
>VZZY01000069.1:102673-112851 GCA_013400335.1 Eurystomus gularis
CAGGCGCCAGGCCCTGCTGACGGCAGGAGCCGGGGCTCCCGGTGAACGGGTGCCGGGCCCTGCCCGGGGCATAGCCCTCCGGTGCCTGGTCCTGACCGCGGGCTGCTGTGAGAAGGGAGGCGTGAGCGGCGCCAGAGCCTTGCAGCCGCGGGTTTCTTGGTGGGGATGGAGCGCTGAAATGCTCCGGACCCAGGCTCTGGGAGATGAGGAAGACTCTGGGAAGTAAAAATGCCGATGAAGCCCAGCAGAGCTGTTGGTGCACCGGGCTGGTGACGGTGCAGACGGGGGGCTCAGCAGACGTGGCGCTGCTGGAGCCACACAGGCCACCGGCAACTTCTGGTGGTGAAGTTCAAAGCATGAAACATCAGAGGCACCTGTGCCACCTTTTTTTGACAGTGCATATAAATACTGAGCGTGTTAGCAGACCGCTGTCGTGCACAAAAATTCGCTTTCAAATCTTCTCGCTCTGTTGTTACTTTAAATGTACGGTGATGAGGAAAAAAAAGAGAAGGTGTTTTTCTAGGTGATGACAGTGTTCGTTCACCTGCTGAAGGGGTGTGGTGTGAACCAAGCTAGCTCCTGAAGCTGAAGCTCACAATCCCTTGCGAAGTAACTGCTGTTGAGTACAAGAAAATGACTTGTGCCTGAAATTGGTTCGCAAATACTAAAATTAACCAAAAAAACCAGGATACAAATAAATTAGTAATTGGAAATACCAACCTGACTTTCTATGTGCTGGATTAAGAAAATGCTTTAATAACACCAGGAGGTTTTTAATTAGTTAAATAACCCTTACAAGATCTCCTCGGCTGTTCATTTCCTGAGAGGGTGCGCAGACACAGTATGTGCTGATTGTTAGGGCTTTGTTGTTTTATCAAAGAGTACCTTGCTCAGTCTGTTTTATTTCAGGAAACGTGCAGAGCTCTTTGCATTCCTCTGTAATGCAAAGTGTGTTATACCAAGTACAATAATCTCCAAAGATAAATGAATTAAAAGGATAAAGCATCATGTTTTACGTAACTATAATCATACTCCATTTAATGAGGGGCTTTAGTGCTATAATTATGTTCTTATTTACAGAAGAGTCTACAGCTGTAGAGAAGAAGAGGAAGCCTCTTAGCAGACTGAATATTCATTCTGCATTCTGGATTTTGGCATCAATCGCTGTGACGTACTACTTTGATTTTTTTAAAACTGTTGAAGAAACTATTCAAGCAGATAGGTGAGGCACGTTTTCTTACAAGGAAAGTTGTGGGTTTTTTTTTATCTTACATATTCAGTTTGTTACATCTGAACACACTGTTTTAAATCTTGGATAAACAAGAGCTACAATAGGAATAGAGAGAGCTGGGACTGTTCAGCCTGGAGAGGGGAAGGCTCAGGGGGATCTTATCAATGTCTATAAGGGTGCAAAGAAGACACATACAGGCTCCTTTCAGTGGTGCCCAGTGACAGGACCAGAGGCAGGGGGCACAAACTGGAATATGGGATGTTCCCTCTGAACATCAGGAAACACTTTTTCACTGTGAGGATGACTGGGCGCTGGCACAGGTTGCCCAGGGAGGTCATGGTGTCTCCATCCTTGGAGATACTGAAAAGCCATCTGGACATGATCCTGGCCAACTGGCTCTAATTTACCCTGCTTGAGCATAGAGGTTGGACCAGATGACCGCCTAAGTCGTTATTATTAAACTAATTTTTAAGTAAATACAATACTTAAATTTTTGCTATAATTATTTTTTTTTCTTTGGGCTCTAGTGAGCCATCTGCGTACATGCAAAATTTGTTCTAATAGCAGTATGTTTTTATACTGAACCTTCAAGTTTACACTTAAGTACAAGAAGTCTCTGTTTTGTTGAAAGTGTTGGGTTTGGGTTTTTTTTAATTAAAAAAAGCTAAAATTAATCTTTATCAAAATGAAGTTAATTTCTCTAGAAGTTTTCTCAGTGAAAGACTAGTGAAATAATTTCTGGTTAATTTCTTTTCTATTAAATTATTTTCAGTGGGATTGATGGGTGTTAAATACTTTTAGATAGGTTCACCTGGAAGTGCTTTTAAACCTCTTGCATTGTCACTGTCATTGTTATATCAGTATGTGGGTGCTGAACAGGGCCTTACTGTGTGCTGTAAGGTTCTCTGGACCTGCTCTTCCAGGCCGCTCTAGGTACACCCTACATCTGTTTGGCTCTGGATACAAACAAGTAAATCCAGGATGTGATCAAAGTTTTGGGTGGTCCCATCTGCTCCCTGCAGGACCCTGTCTTCCTGCACTGCTTGTTCAGGTAGATTATGGCAGTTGCTCTCCTAGTGCAGATTTCTTTATTGATAGTACTGAGGTACCAAAATAGCACATGGTATTTTCTGTACCATACCAGAGCACATGTTACCTGAGTAGGAAGATCCTTGATTACCCTTTGTAATTTAGTAATCAAACTATGGTAATAAGAATTTACTTTTTAAAATTTTTATCTACTAATTACAGATTCAGATAAGTATAAGATTTTATTAAAGTGCACCTTCCTCCGAAGTTGTCTTTCTCGTCTTACTCTTGAACTGTGGCCTCAAAGAGGCTCAAAAGTGCATTTTCCTAAATAATCACATCCCCTGTGTCTCCTTGATTCTGAGTTTGCAGTCCTGGATTTCTCTATGCTTTTCTTCAGCTGCTGTTTAGAAAAATCTTCATGCTTGTTCTCTGTTAAATTTGAGGTTCATAAACTTGAAACCTTCTTAAAGCTTTCCGCAATGTTTCCATTGCCCAAATACCAGTATTCTAATCCATAGTGAGATGCACAGTTGCATTGGAGCCTATTTTATTTCATTATTGACAAAGTATTTTTGGTGTGCCAGTATAGTAGATCACTGACAAGATCTGTCATGTTCCATTTCCAGAATATTTGAGGGAAAAAAAAAATGGCAGGGATGTTGCACTGCAGTATTAAAGTCAATTAGTTATGTACATCAGACAGCTTTAGAAGGGCAAAATGTGTTTTGCAGAAGTAATTTAAGAAGAAAACCTACAGGAACTCTAGGTCAATCTGTGTATTTAGCACAAATTGTCTGTTCTGTTTGTAGACTAGAATGAAGATTAATGTGCAAACTGCTGTGTGACTGTGCTTAACATGCTTTAACATGCTTCCTCCCTCCCTAGCTGGTGGTTTGCCTCTGGCAGTTGTTTATTGGCTGCATGTTTATCTGTTGCCTTTTACTGCATACTCTATCTTGAGTGGTATTGTGGAATTGAGGACTACGATTTGCAGTATCCAGCACTGGTACCTGTCACAACAGCTACCTTTATCGCAGCAGCAATTTGGTAAGTTTGAACACTGTCTGCAAACTTCTGCTGAACCTGTGCAAGTCTAACTGTGTTAATGGGCTCATTAGTATAATTTCCTCTAAGTGTATTGGTGACAATACCAGTTTTGCGTAGCATAATTTCTTCCACTTTCAATATTCATCCACAAAGCAAGAGTCACAGCTTTCAAAACTGTGTATTAAGTGCACTTGTGGATGTGCCGGATCTTTTCTGTCTTGAGAATTCATGGGAAAACTGAATTCCTTAGCTTTGTTAGTGTAAGTTGCTCACCTCTGACAACTACTTGTGAAGTTTACAAATGAAGACAAAAGGTGTATTCTCTAGCTGAGAAAAATTAGGCCTGATCAGTTTCTAATACAGAGTTCTTCACTATCAGACGATTTATAGATAGCAAACATATACCGAAATTTATACTTCTGACTATTGTTATATGAGCTTTAAGGGTTTATATCTTGTCAGAGAATGGTACTTATAGTAAGAGCTACTTTATGAGATTATCAGAGTCGAAACTGAGCAAATGTGCGTGTGAGTGAAAAAATGGTATCAGTGTGTGCCAGTATATTTATTTGCTTTGTGTATGAAAGCTGGTTTTCTCTATAAGTTTATAACATCAGTCAGTATTCGTTGCAATGCTGGGAAAAAAAGGAAGACTGAAGAACATGAAGGTTCCCTATAGTTTAGAATTAGTCAAATCTATAATCTTTGTAATTCAGTTGTAAAATAAGTTGCTTTTCCCCCTTTCTCTGTAGTTAAATCAGATCGGCTTGGCTGGCAGTACAAATTAAGGCTTTTTTCAGTTGCCATGTGTATTCCCATGGAAAAATCAAGAGTAGTTAATTTTCAGGTGCTTCATATACAGAGATCTGAATGTAAAATGCATCTTTACCTTTGATGGGACTGGGTGGACTTGCTCAGCGTAAAATCTGCAGCAGCTGCTGAGGTTCTAGGATGAGCTGTCAGTAAATAGACAGTAAACTAAACTACTAATTTCATAAGTAGGTGCTGGGGTCTTTTCATTTTGTTTTCACAAATAAGTCATTTTCCATGTTGAGTAATTTAACTCACATTTCCTTTTATGCCGTGTTTTCTTAGTGTGGCTGCTATTTCCATAGTATGGCAATTGAATTTACCAAAAGCTTCCTGCTTTTATTCCCAGTTTCAACATTGCCTTGTGGCCTGCCTGGTCGTTCATGACGCCTTTGTTGCTCTTCATTCAGTTTATGGGTGTTGTGATGCTTGTGTCGCTTCTGGGATAAGTCCTTCAGGTAAATAATTTAATTGCTAAGCATATTAAAATATCTATCTTGTTGCATGAACTTTGTTAGACATTTTAAGGATCATAAGACCATTTAAGGATTTCTTCTCTATGTTTTGTGTACACTTTTAGAATACTGACATTTCGTGGCATGTAGGAGAATATGCAAGTATCCTAAGGGGAAGAACATCCTTTTTCTCTTCTCTAAGATTCTGTTCTAGACAGTGAAAAGAAACAGTTTGTGAGAATGGATGGATTTGGGGAGTAGAGACCAAATACTGCAGCTTTCGCCCAGACTGGGAAAACTTCTTAATGAAGTTGCTTGACCTGATAGTAAAGGGGAGAAGATGTTAACATCCATATGTAACTCTTTTTTCTGTTTTGTTTTTTTTTTTTTAATTCCAGTACTTTGTCTTACCTGTGTCTTTAAGTATGCTGTTTTCATTTTCGGTGATGAATAGTCCAGATCAACCTGCTATCTGGAAGACTGCCAGATATCAGAAGGTTTTTGTTCTTTCTAAAACAATCTTTCAAAGACAAAACCAGATATTTTATTGACTTGAAAAATCAATTCTCGGCAACTGCCATGTTGAAAAGGATCTTTTGTTAGGATATAACATCTTTTGTTAGGATATAAACCACCTTTTGTTAGGGTATACTGTTCAGATGAATCCTGTGAAATTGAAAAAGCTTCAGGAAGAAATCAGAGGCCTCTCGGTAAATAGGGTAAGGTATGTCCCCTGTATCACAGGCATCTACATCATCCAGTGAAGTGACTCCTTCAGCTGGTCTTGTTTGCTGTACTTCTCAAGGGAATGCAGGGAAGCCTGCATGGTTTTGCTTGCCATCACAAATCCTTTCCAGCGAGGAAGTCCCTCAGCATTTTTATGAGTGCAGCAAGAAGAATGAAACAGTGCTGGATTTGGAGTGTAGCCTCCTGTAGTTTCAAGAGTTGTAGGCCAAAAAATATTTAATGGCTGGGACAGTGAACAGCTTTTGTTTGCATAAACAAACTGAAACTAGTGTTGCATTTTTTTTCCCCTCCTCTATTTTCTAGATATCAAGAAACCTGATTTTTTTAAGGAGGTAATTAACTTAGCTCATACTCTGACAACACAGACTTTTGAAAAATACAAGTTACTTCAGAACCTCTTTACTGTATTATGGGAGCTTCAGTCACACTGGTTAATGCAAACTTCTTCAAGTGATGTTTGCTCATTCTGTCATTAGCTGTGTTCCATCTGAGCGCTGGAAGGATCTCGGGAAAGGATGCATTTCAGTGTGTTAGAGCTGATCGTATTAACAGACTAAAACAACCATTCTGCACGAGTTTGTACTTACAAAGTAAGAAGTACAAGTGAATCACAGATATGTTGAACAGCTGAACCTTATGAAAACATTGCTGTTCTATATGAGCAGCCAAGTAAATTCCATTATGCAGAATTTATTCTTTATTAGGCCAAATAATTATTGGCCTAATAATTAGGGCCAAATTATTACTTGATGATGCAGAATCATTAACTAATCAATATCAAATTTGTACAAGATACAGCTTGTGCAGTATCTACAACCTTAGAGCATTTTTATTAAAGCTGGATTTGTATTTTCTTTTCTTTCAACTTCCTGTGAAGGACTCAAGTAACTGTTGTCCTGCAAAGTGGATGTCACACTCGCTACATTCCAGTACTTTTATTCTTTCTAATACTGCTTGTTTTCTCTAACTGATATGGTAATTCTTAAGACTACCTGACTTATAGATCAAATGGACATAGCCATAAGTCAGCCAGTGGCTGGGAAAAAGCAACTGATTGGCAACTAATTGAAAGATAGATAGGTTTTACTTCTCTTAGTAACATGAAGCATTTAATCACTGCTTTGTAAAGCTTTTATTCATATTTCAATATTAAGCAGATGGATAGTAAGTCAGTTACGTAGTCCTAAACTGTCTGGGGACTCAAGAGGTCACCTAGTCCAAGTTCCTGCTCAAAGTAGGTTGTTTGGTTTGGAAGTGATTGATACTTAATTCAAGTGTTGTGCGGTTTTAATACTATATTCTTTCCATTTGAATTGACAGCTAAAATATTGTTTATATCTAGAATCTCATAGATGACACAGGAGACCTTTCTTGATCTATTAAATTTCTAATGTTGTGTTTGTTACTGTGTAGGAAATATTTTATTATCTAATCACTTGACTTAAGATCTGCTAGTGTTTGAAAAAAGATGCAGATGGGAGTAAGGGCCTAGAAACCTGGTTGATGTTTACGTCATTGATAATTTGGTAGTGCCATCAGTGAAATAAATAGATTCTACTTGTGCTGATATAGTTTGTCCACAGCCAAAGATGATCAAGCTGTGAATAACCAGCAATATAATGAACAATATTAACACTAGACAAGAATTTAAGAGCACAAAATATATTCTTTTGATGGATGCACTATTTTTCAGTATTCAGGATGTCTTTCTTCTGTAAATTAACTTTTCATTCCTAGTAGTGCCTGTTAATGAAGTTGCCATTTTTCTTCATCAGCAATACAGAGGCTGATATTAACTTAAATGCTAGTAATCATACACAGTGGGGAAAAGACAGTAACGCTGTGTGTCTGTTCACCCTGGCTAAGCTACTTCAGTATCTGGAAACCTGGGCACTAGACTGGGTTGCTAGACCATTTTATATAGATCCTTATGTTAAATACCTTCACACCTGCAGCCATGTAGAAGCTGGGTGTTGACACTTGTTAAAATTTACTTATTGTGATTGTTGCTTGAAGTCTGGACTGTTAGAGGAGACTCTGTTCTTCATTCTGACTTTGAAATTCACACCAGTGCTGAACAGACAATACACAAAATGTTTAGTAATGAAAAAGATAGATGTTCTCCTAAGTTGCTACCCTTTCATTACGGAAAAAAGTTGCTGTTGGTATGCAATACTAAGGATAGGTCAAACCAAAATAAAATTCATGTAGCACTGCTGTCAAGTTCCTTGTAGAGTAAGTTAACAGCTTGATTTGTTTAAATGTAGTATTTAAGTTTTCCAGAACCAGTTGTACTTCACATTTTTAAAGGGCAAGTTGCTTATCTTCAGGTCTTCATCTTTTAACAAATGTTAACAATTTAATGTCTGCATACACAGGTATGTTTGAGTAACTTTGCTTATTATGATGTTTAAAATGCAGTGTTGCTCAGGGATGGTGATTATCACTGTATTTTTGTCAACTGTGTAAATGCTCCAGGTGTTTTAAGTTGCCTTGTACTCTTGGATTAAAATTACTATTTGCTACATGGGTTTTCACATTTATTTTTCTGGACATCTTAATAAACTTTGTATAAAAGTGATCAATTATTGTTCAATACTTAATTGTTTTAACTGTCTACCTACACTGTTCTTGGGGACTGCCAGCCCATCATTTTGCCTATAAAATAGATGTTCATTGTAGATGTTAAATACTCTACTCGGAGTACACTTGTCTTTCACGACCTCTCAGCTGGGTTTATTGAAGGTGTAATTCCTTTCTGTTCACTTTTGGAGATCTGTTTGCCCTCTGACTACCTTGATGTCTTTTTCTGAAAATCCCAGGTAGATACACGCATTGTACAAAAGTCCTGCCAAGTCTTTCCATAGCGGTAATGAGTATCCCATGCAGCACTCATTCACTTACATGCTCAAAGGGAAGCAGTTGCAAATCTGCTAAGAATTTAAAGCAGTATTCGCTGTGATTAGAAACCTGGCAAAATGCTGCTGCCACTTCCAGTTCTGTGAACTCCTTGCTTTTGCTATTTTCCTTACCACCAAATAAAGAACTTCGGGCAAGAGAGTAGAAGGAGGTATCTATCTTAATTGTTTCCTGAAAGCATTTATTAGGAGGTCAAAATCCCCACTTCTATCAAAGCTTGAATGTGTGAGCTGCCTATAGACCACCGTAGGTATTTCTGTATCCATTTACATTAATGTTGTTTGAGGATGAGAAAGTGTACCAACAGCAAATAGCTTTTCTTTGCAGGTGACAAGAGGTGCTCTAGCATAATCTTGAATTAAGTAGCCCACACAGTGAAGATTATTTACCACAGTTACCCATAGAAGGTTTGTAAAATGAAACCATCTTCCTGAAGTTGTTCTTTAAAGGTTACATTACATAAGATAAAAGTAGGATATGGCATTTCCACAAGCTTCCCCTGATGGTAGCTCTGAGCTAGACGTAGCTGAAGCCTTAACTGTTTGACTAGTTATACTTTCTATTTGTACCACTGTTACGGGCCTGACAGAAACACAGAGCCAGCTTCCAGTTACACGCATTTTTCAAAAGGAAAATTTATAGATGGCTTAGGATACCTGTTTTTTGAGAACAGGCCAAAATGAATAAAGGGCATGACCTACTACTTCCTTATGCTTACCTAAATATGTGCTTGTCCATAATTCACTCATTCCACCCTTTTGCCATTTTGTTTTCCTTCCGTGTTCTTTAACAGGAATGCAAACGTCAGAAATTTACGTATGTTCAGAAATGGCCTTTGTTATTTAAGAAAAATCCCTCTTTAATCATGTCTGGCTTTAGAAGAGAAAAAAGCTTAAAACCTCTTTAAATTTTTCCAGTGTAAGTGGAATAAAATAGGTGCTGTCTTTTCATTTCTTCATTTTTTAAAATGTAGCTGAATTAGTGTCTTAATTTTATATGAGACATAGTTCACTCACTGTGAAAAACAATGCTTTGAATATTTGATATGCTACCACCAGACACAGGGTAAAAATGTAAGACCTGCCTGGCCAGAACAAGGACCTGTCTATCTTGGTATTTGGCCTCCAAGCTATGGCTGGGTACGTGAATACCTAGAATTAAAAGAACGTGTATTGTACACAAGCAAAATAGTATTGAAAATACTTAGTGTTTTACACTGGGCTAAATTCCTCTCAACCCCCATAGGGAACCAGCTGGTGCTCCAAGTCCTGAAGTCTACCTGCCTTAATATCTCATGACCATAGGTCACAGTTACAACTAAGCAGGTAAAGTTAAAAAGGTCAATACTTAAAATGTGTATAAAGATGGGGAAAATGAGTAAGTGGACTAAATCCTGCCGAAGTCTTTACTACTCCAGCTGGCAATCCCCATAACACTCTGTTGTCAAAATGGGGTGTACTAAAAAGGTAAGGTAAATTGCTGCCTTTGAAAGGTCTAGAAAATCGCTGGAGACGGAGGCTATTTACTACCAGTGGAAGTGCCAACTGCCAAAAAGAAGGAGCGTGGGGCCCAGAGCATGGAAGTGCGGTGGGTGCTCGCACTGGCACCCCGGTCCCTGGGCTGCGGGGCGGGCTCGTTGGCTGTCCTCGCTTCCTCTGAACGTCCCCCAGATGGTGACAGCTCCTCGGCTTCCCAGCCAGCTGTTAACGGCCAGGGATGCTTTGTTCACCGCTCGCTAGCTGCCCCTTCTCCCTGCCCAGAGACCCTGTCAGGCCGTGCTGGTCTCTCTCAACACAGCCGTGAACTCCGCGTCCTTCACCCCAGCCAGCCCCGCCGCCCCGCCGCCCTCACCAAGGGCCGTGAGCAGCTCCTGGCTGGCCTCCCGCCGCCTCATCCCGCCCGGACCCCCGCTGTGGCCGCGCCTCAGCGAGCCCCCC
>VZZY01000069.1:112883-139198 GCA_013400335.1 Eurystomus gularis
CCCGGGGGAAGCGGGGCCGCCCGCCTGCAGCAGCGGGCCGGCGGCGCGGGAGATGGAGAAAGGCGCCGGCTCCCCCGCCCCGGGCGGCAGCTACCCGCAGAAAAACGCCGAGATCCTCAGCAGCCAGTACGGCATCAACCTCTTCCTGGCGGGGCTGCTGCTCACCTTCGCCTGGGCCGTGCACGCCGTGGGCATCAGCAAGAGCCACCTGCTCTCCTACCTCATCACGCTGATGCTCATCCAGCTGCTGTGGATGCTGTGGTACCTCTGCAGGAGCTGCACGCAGAGGAGGCTGATCCGCGACAAGGACACGCACGCCGGAGCCCGCTGGCTGAAGTGTGAGTACCGGCCGATGGCAAGCGGGGTGCCACAGTGCGTGGGACATCCGTGCCACCACCCTTCTCCGCTACCGCTTTGTTGTCCTCTCCATCCCTGCCGGGGGCATCCAGGTATTCAGGAGCTGAAGGCCCATGCGGTGCACGCTAAAGTAAATATATGCACAAGCTGGACATACTCGGAGGTTGTATGGGAAAGCTGTTTGCTAAACATCCTCGCCTTCCAACCTACCGTTCCCGGTGCTGAAAGCTCCAGCGCCTTTTTGCCGTTACCAGGCTGGTTTGGCGACACTTGAAAAATAGAGCATAGCTAATGGATGAGGCAGTTTTAAAACCTTTATGCAACTCCTTTGGAGGAATTATCACCTTTTTCAGACACTATAATGTAACTTTAGGCTAGTGTCAGTCAGAGAGGTCCTCAAGTGCTCTCCATACCAATGTATATCAGAGATCCCCATTTATATGTGTACAGTGATGCCTTAGAAACATCTGGAGTTAGACAGAAGAGGACAAAATCCCTGGCCAGACAAGCTTGTAGATTAGTACATGAAACATCTAAAGCTAGCATTAGCTTGTAGGAAAAGTATACAAGTTTGCCTGGGTAGTGGTGGGATGTGATGGCCCTTATTTGCAGAAGAAGGTGCGTGCTGGAGTATGGGTATAAAGGTATATTGAGAGAAGGGGGTTGGGGAGCACATGACAGAGTCATAGCGACAGGAATGCTGTGTTTCTGGGTCCCGAGAAAAAAATACAACCCACATCAGCACCGTGTAGAGTAATAGACAAGCCCAGTTCTACTCGCCTCTTTTCCAGTCTTGACACTGAAAATGATAGGTTGGAGAGTGAGTATATTAAGTAGGGAGTGCTATAAGACAGGTTTTCCATAAAATATTTCTGTCCTGCTAGAAATGAGGCAACAGTTAATTATAACAGCAACAGCTAATGAAACACCTAAATGAAAACTACGAGAGCATCTAAAACCTGATTATTTTGAAAAATAAGGTTGTGTTGTGGAAGTTTAGTTTGTTCTCGGACTCAGTGCTTGTGAGTCTTTTATTTTCTTTGGAACTGTTAACAGTTATGCTGTATAAATTGCTTAGGGAAAATCTTTTTTTTAATGTCTAATATTTTACAGCTATGGCCTGCAGACTCTTTACTGAAATGTATGGAGTTCATGTACCAACTGTTCAATTATTGTCATTGATTATTCACTGTTTTCCAAAACAATACTGAGCTCTCAGACATTTTTCACTTATTAGCTTATATGGCTTACAATCTCATGAAATTCATTAATGCAAGGATCAATTTGATCCCACTTTGGACCAAGCTATGCTTCTGTTACTCAAGAGGGTAGCTTTCCCTTCCTTAGTGTGGAATAAATACTGCTTAACATGGGTAAGTACAGCCGGACCCCCTGCCCTTTTTTTTTTTTTTTGGCACAGCATTCACAGCATTTCATTTGTCCTACAGGATATAAGGAGTTACAGAAACTTAGAAATAAGATACTGGAATGAACTACTAGGTTACCTTATCCATTTCTTTTACCAGCACAGGATGGCTCTTTGTACTAGCTTCTCAAGTGGTCTGGCTTCCATGGCTTCTCTTGGATGTCTAGGCTGCAATTCAACAAAATCGCCCTTAGGGAAAGTCCTACGCTTAACTATTCTTAGGAGTTTCTTGTAGTTACAACAAGCCTGTACAAGTCCTTTATCCTCTGTTGGTAAAAGAAAACTTATTTGAGCTAAGGAAAAACTCAGGTGGCAACTCCTCTGCCAAGATCCCTTGCCCTCCTCTGTATCAGTAGTTTTGTCACAGAAACCTTTTATGTGAAAGACTTAAAGTCCAAAAAGGAGGAGGGAGGAGAAAAAATTTTCATAGTGCCTTTCCACAGAAAGCTCTTTGCAATTTTTTACTAGCTCTATCAACTGCTTTTGAAGAATATCTGCTTGCTCTCATTGTGAGAGAAAGTGTTCTTGTATTAAGCAGTATAAAATAAGTATATTTTCATTATTCCCTTCAAACTTTGAATATTATTTTAGGAAAAGTGGTGGTAAGGGGCTACTTTAGAGTATTTTGCTATGACAAACATTGAAAAAGAATGACTTAAAGATCTCCTCTAACCGAGTCCTTGCACACAATTAACAACACTAGAAGGACAAAGAGTTTACAAGAACTGCTCACAGAAAGGTTTCCTTGAGCATTTTTGCAAGTGCGTGAACCCTAGAGCATGACTGTCTTCCCACTTGTGTGGTAGAGCAAGAACCGCTCTTAGAGTCTGAATATGGGAAGAGTTTCAGGGAGAGCTTTGTCTTTAATAAGGTACAGTTATCCTGACCCAAATAATCACATAGAGGCTTAGGAAGTCCTTTCCTTGGCTTATTCCAAATGTTATTCCCCTGAGTACGTTCTCCTATTAGAAAAAAGCTCTCTGACCATTAGTTGGAAGTTCCGCCAAGTGAGCTGGAGAACTCAAAATGAAAATCAATTGACTTCACAAATGGCTTTATTTTATTACATTCTCCAGCAGCACAGCTTTTGTTTAAAGCTAGTCAATTTGCAATGCTCCTTGTAGGCTTAGACTTGTATCTTTTTACTGTTCACATTAAATTGTCTACTATTTGAACAACATTTATAGTTTAGGGTGGCATTTTCCTATTTCCTTTATTATGGCTTTTTTTCTGCTTGATGGTTAATAAAAAGAATTAAGCCAGCACTTAGCAATACTAAAAATCCTGTTCTTGATCCTCTAAGATATACAGGTTTCAATCAACATTTGGAAAAAAAGAAATCCCTTTTTTTTTAAAAATGATACAGTGCTCTGTAGCAATCATTTTATGTTTAACTTTCAAATAGAAATAGTAAAACAGTGGAATTATCTTCCCTATTTATAACTACTGATATAGTATTATATGTAGTATTTAGTATTAGTACATAATGCTGAAGTTTCCGTCAGGAAAAGTTAATGTGGAAACCATTAGCAAACCATATATATAGTCATAATTGTGCTTTGATTTGACTAAGCAAAAATGAGTCCTATTAAGTCTTATAATCCCTGGAGGACAATGGCAAAACTATTTATTTCAATGGGAACAGATCGAAGCCCACCAAATCTCTAGTAGATGTAAAGGAAACATGAGGTACTAAGGCATAAACCAAAATACTCAGTGTGAAAGAAACTTTGGGGTGGTGATGGTTTGCTGACTTGTTTTTGTTGCTGGGGTTTTTCCCCCTCGATGGTCTGCTGGACATTGATGTAAAACTGTAAATGTATGCAGCTGAAATACTGTCCTTGGAAATGGAAGCAAGACAAAGTGGAACTACAGTGCCGGTCATCCTTGTAAAGACAAGATGCGTGTACTGAGCTAGAGGTGGATCACTAATCTATGATGTGTTTGCATTTTATGTTTGTGAATTTAAACCTGAGCCCCTTGCCTTGCCTTGCTTTGCCTTCCTTCTTCCCATTTCTTCTACTTAAGAAGTCCCTTGTGATCCTGTGCTGCTGAGCCACTCTCCTGAGTAATGGAAGCAAGGATGCAGAGCTTTTACATTATAAAATACATTTTTCACCCATTTTGCTCTGACATTACTACTTCACTAAAGCAATTCCTCAGGGCTTGATCCTGCACAGTGAATTCATTGGGAAATTACCTTACTAGTGTCACAACTGGGGAATGAAATACCTTTCTACAATACTCTGTAACATCAACATATGTGCAACAATTCACTGTAGAGTAATTGTGAAGATTTTTATAATCTTTTTGCCTCATTGAAACAATTATAATGCACATTAAGTCCCTAAGATTGACATCTTTCAGACTAATATTGAAACAGGCTGTTTCCTGCATACTTCCTAAATAAACCATGAATCACAGAATCAATCATAGAACAATTTAGGTAGGAAGGGACCTCTGGTCATCTAGTCCTACTCCTTGCTCAGAGTAGGTCCAGTTACCTCAGGTAAAGTTATTTCAGAAGAATTAGCAATTCTACTTTATTTTAGAATAGTTTCAATTCTTTAAATAAGGAAGGAAACATATCATTTGATCACAAGAGTAGCCTAGAATTTTGCATTTTGTGATGCCATTTACTTTTAAACATCATGAAGATGGCCCATCTTATTAAATGTGGGCCCCAGTCCTGTTACATGTGTTAGAAATAATACAAATTAGCTGACATAATAAGTATAAATAAAAGTGGTAGGTGATGGTATGCACTCATGCATGAAGTGCAGAGCTGAGGTTTTAGATTTTGAAATATGAAAGTAAAAGTTTCTATCTCTTGGTAGAAATTACACTCCATCAGTCATTTGACATTGTTTTTATTACACAGAGATTGTAAAACTGAAACATAAAATCCTACTGGAATTCATACCCTTGTGATTAAAAACAATTCTGCAGTCTACTTTTGTTTAATTTTAAAGGATCAATGAGGTAATAACCAAAAATACATTGCATTTTCATCAGTGATACGTAATTTTTATCAGTGCAACTTTACTAATACATCTATTATTAAATACATTATTAAATTAGCATTATATTTGATTTACACATCAAGTGTTAATGTGGTGCTTATAAGAGAGTTAGGTTGTGGTCTCTTATGAAGGGCAAATATTCATCACTGGTGATGTTATATACCCTGTGGGGAATTACACAAAAAGATTAAGATGCTAATGCTGATCTATATCTTAAGGTCCAGTTAAGGTCCATGGATAGATTTTTATGTAGTCTTAATTCAAATAGCCCAAATTAAATCCACTGGAAGCTTGTTTAAATAAAAGCCTAGAGAGATAAAATAAACCAACAAGCAAATGAAGACTTTAGAGTTTGTTTCAGTAATTTTATTGCCAGTTGTGCTAAGTCATAGGGGTACAAACCCAATAATTAATAGTATACACTGTGTTACCATATAGCTTGCCAGAATGAGCTTGTAGCAAATATTTACACTCCTGAAAGAAAAAAAAAATAAACAAAGGGAAACATGTATTTTGAAAGTTCTTTAGGATATGAAATACATCTTTAGAGAAACATATTGGGTTTTTTCTTGTGTGTGTGTGTAAATAATAGATAAACTCTCTTCTAGGAGAACAAACCGTACGCTCATTGTAGTTTTGGTCTCTGAGTTAAAGCGTAACCTCCAGAGCCGTGGGGAAGGCATACCAAATGATTGTGCTACTTCCCACTGTTGAGCTCTTGTTCAGCTCCTTGGAATTCTATAGTTTGCTGTGTGGCTGTATAGAGCATTAATTCATGCACTGTATGGCTGCTTCAGTGCTACCGTTACTTGAGAGGCTGACCTTGAAGGACCTGGGAGCCATCTGCAAGGTCTCCAGGTCCAGGTTGTTGCTGGACTGACACTGACCATGCAAGGCATATATGTGGATGTGCTTTTGTAATATATTGGGCAGAGGCTTTCCCAAATTAGAGGGACTTACTACATTGAGACAATTATCTTCATGAACATTGATCTGCTTTTATTTCTCTAAATGATAACATGGGTATTGATCGACTTTTATTTCCCTAAACAGATTTTAGCATATTGGTGCAGGTTGTCTCTAGACATTATAACTGTACATTGACATTTTCTAATGTCTTTTTCATTTGTAGGTGGGATTACATTATTTGCAGTGATTACTTTAATTCTGGACTCTTTTAAAATTGGATATTATATTGATTTTTCAAACTGTTTATCACCAACTGAAGGCATTTTTCCGGTTACACATGCCGTGCACACTATTTTACAGGTAAAAGTCACTGGTTGCAGTTTTATATTCTATCTGTATTTCACACCAGAAATATCCTTTTTCTTATCATTGTCGGTGAATTTTACACTAATTTAATTTCTAAGTATATCACAGGATACTTCTGAGGGCTAAATTCTTGTGCATGTGTGTCCTTCCTATGTATAAATGCAGCCATTGCAACCTGAAATTGCTCAGGTGTAAAACTCATAAGGGTTCAAAAAAGAAATAATAAAGAAATGCTTTCCTATAGTTGAAATTACATGCTTTTTTTCATTCAAGTTACATATATAACTTTCAGAATTTCCAGGCTGAAATGAGCAGCTTGGCTAAAGACAATTCACTTATTTCTGTATGTAGGACTTGCCCCACTACTTCAATTCTCTGTCCTGATGTCTTGTTGCGGTTAAGGGTGGAGGACTGATATTTCAAAGGGACAAAACTCTTCCCATGTATTTAGCTTGTTATAAAATACTTATGTATCTTTCCTATACCAAATAAACATCGATTTTCCTTCTAGACGCATGTGATTATGCTTATCAGTGGCAGCACAGTAGCAAACATAGTGACTCCAGTAAAATACTCCAGCAACCTGTGTATTTTTAGGCTTTGAGTCTATATTAAATGATGATATTCCATAGCTGATTGTTTATTACATGAATTCCTCTGAGCCCCTGTCAGATTTGTAGGAAAGAAGGAAAGAAAAAGCCACTCAACTAAGATACTCAGTTATAATCTGGTCATTTAATGCACTTTCCAAGATTATTGTCATTCAGAAAGAAAAACAAGGTTTTCCTAGCAGTTGTGGTTGCATGTAAATAAGCATTTGAACAACCTACATTTTTCTGCTTTCTGTAACAAAAAAGGCATTTAAATTTAAGCAGTAACTCTGACCTCTTCTGTCTTTTTCTCTGAGGGTGAAATTTTGATTTGGTTGAAGTAATCTTAATTTCACATTCTTGTAATATCTACTGTCCATGTCTTGCAGCTTCTTTGCTTTACCTCTGAAAAACAAACCAAAGAAATAAAACCTTTTTTCCCTGCTGATCTGCATGCAGCATTCTTCACTGCATTCAGTGACCCTGAGCTGACAAGGCTTCCAGCTACCATGAACTGGCATGTGGAAGAAACGATGTAGAACAATGCTGAACAAAGCAAACAAGAATTCTAATTTACATTTTACATCACCCAATGTTGCTGAATTTATCATGTTCTTAGCTTAAAACAACAACATCTTGAATGTTAGTCTGAGCAATCAATGAAAAACTAAAAAAAGTAATTTACCAGATAGCTAAGACAAATCTTCCATGATTTTGAGAATGGGGTGATATTACAGTAGAGAACATCCCTAATTATGTATCATCTAAAAACCAAAGGATTTGTTTTCTACAGAGTATGTGTCATATTCTGTTGTATTTTACTCTAATGAGGCATCCCGGTATGTGCCATTAAATGAATAAATATATATGCACTGCCCCTGTGCAAGCAGAGAACTAACATGTACCTGCCCTTCCAAGACTGACTGCATTACGCTCGTTTGCAGGTGGAAGTCCCTTTGAGGCAATGAGTATTCTGTGAGCAAAAATTGGATTTTATGCTATTTTTTACCTTACTAACATTTCTGTTCCTATTTTCCCTCACTTTCCTGACTAGAATGTCTGTACAGATCTTTAAAACTTTGTTTTTTAAGTTTTGAAAAGTGCTTTCACATCTACTGTTAGATTTTACTGCATCTATCCCAGAATGGGAAACTGAACATGGCATTAGATGAGACTAAAGTGCTAATTTCAATTTGTTTGATTTCAGTTGAAACCTCCATGGTATCTTGTTGTCACTGTACCTGGGGTTTTACAGTGGTCACACTTCTTTTTGATAAACACTTCATTAGAGGAATGAACAAACGTGTTATTGCTGGGTGATATAGACAACCCACAAGTGTAGGCAACCCACAAAGAACTGCATTTTTCTAGCTTTTTCAAAAATCAGATATTGAATGTCTTGGACAACACCAGTTGTGGTGTAGGGTGCCTACATTAATGGGCACAGTGGTAAAATGGACTTCCAGTTACTGTCATTGCTGAAGAAGGACTCAAAATTCTTGGCACTTTTCAGACCATTTCTAGAACACCAAACCAGGCAGGTTTCTAAGATAAACCTTTTGGACTATATCCCTCCTGTAGCAGTTCACCTACTGTCAAGTTCAGTATCCTAGGAGCTATTCTGAGTAAACAGGACTCCCAGTTTCACCCTAATATCCCTGAGGAATATTGATATTGTTCTCCTTGCGCTTATCAGCACATGGAACCAGTTTAGCAACAATCTGTATCCTGAGGTTTCCATTGTCCTCCCACAAACAGAGATTCCCAGTTCTGATACTTCTTTCCCCTCTACTTGCTAACTCAATACTGTTATCTCTCCCTTTTGTTCTCCAGCTTGGGCTTTCTACACCATGCCTGAGTGCAACTGCATGTGTTCCTAATGCAGTTGTCTCTCAGACTGATAATACGACCTTTCTCTTGCTTCCTGGGTGTCCGTTGTTTGTTTTATTAATCAAGTCTGGCATCCTTTCACTTATCGCTCTCCCTTCATAGAATTTCATATATTTAATAAATTATTCAAACTTGGCATCGCCATGCCCTGCAGCAGTCATACTGCTGTCCACAGCTGGTAGCTTTATTTCATTTGTCATTGAAATAAAAACCTCTCCAGATACAGACACAAGCTATGTTTTGGTGAGTCACACTGAGACTTTCTGCTGTTGAGCCACTGAATCTGCATATAAGAAACCTTAGGCTCATTATGCCAGAGAGGTTCTGGGTGAACATCAGAGGAAATAATGAGTTATTTTGCATGTGTGGAGATGGAGATACCTCAGTTTAAATCATCAGAGGATATAATCATCAGTGTTTCTGTCTACAGATGCACTTTCCTTTTTGAGTGTCGTACATGCTCATTAGTGTAATGATGTTTCTCTATATTCCTTTCATTTAGGTGTACTTTCTTTGGTGTCATGCAAAGGATATTATCCAGTCTTTCAAAACACTTGAAAGGTAAAGCAGATCTGATCCTCATGTGTAGGTCTGCACCATGCTTGAATGCCTACAGTTTTACTGTATGAGGGACATTGAAAACAGTTACAGAGTTCGATTCTCCTCTTGTGTTACTGTAAATAAAAAGTAACTCCATTTACCCAAATGAGAAGATAATTGTTAGTCTGAATTATCTTTTTCTTATTTAAAATGTGCTTACATTTTATTATATACAACAGTCACAGAGTAGGTATATTTTTGCCATGAAAGAGGGAAATGGGCAGGGTATAATACCACAGTGTCACTTGCTTTTTTTGAAGGAAGGAAGAACCATGTATGTGTCTTAGGACCATGCACTATGTTATGTTTTCTTTATGTAGCTACTGAAAGGGAATCTGCATCAGCAACCTGTAGTCAGTGCAATATATCTAAGGTATTTTTTATGGAAACCACCTTTTGGAACCAGATGGAATTATGCATATTCACTGGGAAACATAACCTCCTTAGTGGTATCCCATATACCCAAATCAGTAAGGATTGGGCACTTTTCTGACACCAGAACTTGGTTCTCGCAGTGTAACTGATGTGTCTGCTGAACAGCTGAACATGCATTTCATATAGTATTGAGGACTAGTCCTTGAGGCAGCAGAGCCAGTTCCAATGTATTTTTGGTTTTGTGAGAAAGTGGATTAATATAGATTATGTCTACAAAGAACATAAATAAACAGAATAATTTTTGAAATACTCATCTCAAATTAGCAATAAGCTGACCAGTTTCTGCAGGAAACAAAATAAATTTACTCAGAAACATCATTTATGGAGCAGGTTCTCCTTTTGTTTTGCTCTTGGGTAGGTTGGGTAGACTTGGGTTCAAGGCTCATGCCAATGAGGAGAGAGATCACACAAGGCTTGCAATGTCAGCTGGTGAAATCAGCTCTGTGTATAAGTAGAATTTTAAAAGTCCCTAACTGCATGTTTATCAGTGAGAACACTGCAGTAATAAAGGTGAAGGAACATTCCTGGTGAAGGAACATTACCAGCCTCAGGTGTAGGAGAAAAACACCCAGCGTATCAGAAACCAGGCATCTCAAAACCACATAGAGATCTACCCTCACTGTACCAGTAGGCTGAATAGGATAAAGCCCTCTTTTGCCTTCAGCTCTCTCCAGGAGACAAAAATGCATGGACTAGAAGTTAGAGCAGGCAGCGATATCTGTGAAGAAAGACCAGCCACAGAGAGTATGAAGGAGCACTGCAGAAGGCTGTGAAATGCAGCTTGCAAAACAATTAACCCTGTTCAGATTATTCAATCACTGTCATTAACGTGAAGCTTGTCCAGCCCAAAGAGTAACAACCACCACATAAGAGAGCAAAACAAATAATAACAGCACACTATTAATGGTTTAACACATTAAGCCATTAAAATTTTGGAAGACTAACATTCATTGTGCTTCACTGAGTAACATATTTAGTGAGATCAGTTATGATTTTATTTTCCCAGCACTGAGAGCTAACTAGTGCCACTTGTCATGTCTACAAAAAGTTAATCCATTTTATTTCACATACATGGAGGTATATTCTGTGCAGACTCCTTCAGTAATTACCTTATTTTGTAGGTTTGGGGTTATCCATTCCGTGTTCACAAATTTACTCCTGTGGACAAATGGAGTGCTAACAGAGTCAAAACATCAACTGAATGAACATAAGGAAAGACTAATCACGCTTGGTTTTGGGAACATAACCATAGGTAAGTGAAAGGGTTGGTACATTTTGGAATTCCTGCCTTAACATGCTCTCATGCAAAATACTGTGTCACTCTAGGATGGAGCTGGGTCATTCATGACTATGTCAGCAGGTCATTCCTGGGTAAATGACAGCTAGCTGATAAGTGATCAGTTCCCAACTAAAATGTTATCGTTACCATACACGTGATCCAGACTGTCATTTTCTTCTAAGTTCCAAACACATTTTTAAAAACATTTATTTTGAGGAAAAACATCACTGAGGAACCCCTTTGTTAGTAAATCATAGAAATTGAACATAGCAGTTTTAAAACCAGAGTTTATTATTTACTAAATTATTAGTAGAAAAACAAGCATGGATAATCCCACAGACCCTTGCCAGGAGAGTGGTTACACGTGGTGTGTGGTCCTACGGGATTCAGTGGGATGGCTCAGAGGGATGGGGGTTATCCATTAGCACTGCTTTACAAGACAAGGACTTTACTCTGGGTGGTTCTTTTTTTTGTAACATGATCATCTCCATTGGTAAGATGATGCAAGTTGTAGTCCATAAACATTGAGTATAACTGATGGGGATGTCTTCCACTTGCAAACACCAATGAAGCATGGGGAAATTAGGAGTGATTAACTTCAAAGAGGAAATAAAAGTTCCCAGCAGCTATAAGTAATTTTCTTCCCATGAAAATTTATCGGTACAGCTGATAAATTTTGATTGTGTTCACAAAGGAAAAGACAGACAGCTTTTGAAGAGGAAAATTTATGTTTTCCCACCCAGTGAATGCAATAGTGCCTTTATCCTAAAAACTCCTGATTTTGCCTCTACAAAGCCAAATCCTAAGCTAATTTATTTTTTGCCTACTTATAGTCTGTGTAAGTTGAAAAATTTTAGGCATTTTTAATAATTCCTGCCAAAATTCACATACAAGTGAAAACTTAATTTTAAAATCGGTAAAATAGCATTTTCAGTATGTCTAAAATTATGCCCACAGTTTTAGATCTATTTACAATTGTTACCCTTTATATCTATCTATGGAAACTCTCTAGTTTCCATTAATAATGAGGTAATTGAATGAATTGATAGTTCGGAGATTTTGTAATCATGGAGCAGTAGTATAGAGCAGGCAAATCACAAGTTAGTGGCTCTTCCTGATATTTCTGCTTTTTAAATAGAAGCAGTTTCTTTATATTATTTCCAATTATTATGCTGCCAGAATTGTTACACAATTATGAACGGTCAGAAATAGCATCTGAAACAAGGGGGAGTGAAATACTGATCCACAAGACAAGTCTGGCATTAACATACAAGCCTCTGCAAAAGCAATTTTTTTAATCTCCCAACAGCGTGTGCTTGAGACAAAACAATACCAACTTTCTCCTCTCCTCTTCTCTTCTAAAATTATAGAAAACAAAGGAAAAGTTTCCAGGCACAAATGTAAGATCGGTGCCTAAAAATGTGCTCTCAGCATCTACAGTTATATATCTATAAATAAACACATTGTGAAAATAAGTATCTTATTTTTTTCTGCCACTGTAGAAATTTCTGATTTGTGAAATTATTTGCTTAGCTTATAAAAGCACATTAAAATGCATTTATTTTACAAATACAAGCTGTTGTTCCTTGAGAAGCCTTAGGGGTTTACAATGCAGGCAACTGCACTGCAGAGAGACAATGATTCTGTAGGTTCTTTTCCAAAGGAGAGGATGGATTTTTAGGTTTTTTCTTAACCTTAAAACTATACTGCAACATTGAGTGAAAGTATCTGTGGTTTACTTCACCTCTTTCCTAGACAGAAACAACTTTTTAATAAAGTGATTTTGATATCAGAAACCACACTACTGTAAATGACTAATAAAAATGAGAGTAGAACTGAGCCCTTTTTAAGCTTGTTCTTGATCTGATCCACAGATCCCAAGGCTTCTATAAAAGCCTTCTAAGCTGGAGGGCTGATGAATAAAAGCTCTTTTTAGTGTTATAAAGAAGTACTTTTACCAACACCTCGCTGAAGTTTGGTGCATTTTGGTGCAGCATTAATTTGTGAGGTGATTATTGCTCAGTGGCTGAGCAGGGAAGTAAAAGATCATAGTTCAGTGCATGTGCAAAAGCTTTATTAGTTTAATGACTTCAATGCTGAGACTTTTCTTAGGTAGCTAACTGGGTGGCATGATTTGTTGTTTGACTGAAATTTTACCTTTTATGCTTTATTATTTTATTTATGTTTTATTTATTCACTTTAAAAGAGAAGACCTTAAAATGCACATAACTAATCTCTCCCTCTGCTTTAGTTTTAGATGATCATGCACCTCAATGCAATTGCACCACAACAACTCTCTGTTCAATATTCTCTCAAGGAATATATTACCTATACCCCTTTAATATAGAGTACCACATCCTAGCATCCACCATGCTCTATGTCCTGTGGAAGAACATTGGCCGCAAAGTTGAGCATCATCAGCAACACAAAACTCCATTCAAATTCCATGGCATAACTGTTGGAATGATTTTTGGACTAATTGTGTTAATAAGCACAATAGCCATAGTTGTTGTATATTTAATTCAGATTGGAGGTTCAAAAATCAAAAGTGAGTTAGCACTTACTATGTTTTACTTGCATGCTATCTTTGTGTTGGCTCTCATGTGTACAGCTGGAATCATCGCCCTTCTCATCTACAGACTGGAAGATAGATCGTTGGACAATTCAAAAAATCCTGCCCGAAAACTTGATGCAGAGCTGCTGGTGGGCACAGCTGCAGGGTCCTGGCTCCTCTCCTGGGGTTCAATCCTTGCCATTATCTGTGCCCAAGCCCATCCAAAATACACATGGTATAACCTGCCCTACTCTGCTCTGGTTATTATTGAGAAGTACATTCAGAACCTCTTTATCATTGAATCCATACATCGTGAGCAGGAAAAGGTGAATGACAATATTAAAACTCTTCGAATAGTGACTATATCTCGGGGGAGCACTTTATCACTTAGCCCCTCGTACAAAGAGATTTACAACGGCAGAGCTGCTCACGACAGCGGCGAGGTACCCTGCCTGTTTAAGGGCAGTCTCTGTGGGAGAGAAAACGGTGGTGGTGGTCGTGCTAAAGGAACAGCAAGTCAGGAAAGTAGTGCGGTCAGGCCTTCAGCCTCAGATTTCTCATTTCACAGTAGAAACTCGGTTACTAACAACAAGAGGAGAATTCTGAAGAACATTGCTGCATTTTTATTCCTCTGCAACCTTTCGGTAAGACATTTTGAATGTAATTCGGGAGTTAATACCCAAGAGCTTCCCAACCTTTCAAGCCTGATAAGTATATTAAAATTACATGGCCCTATAGTTTGTAGCAAGTAAATTTTACTTCTTCTGGAAGAATAAGTGAATATGCCTTTGGGGAACAAAGTTTATTTAAATGTGGAATCTGGGAGCCTGGGCTTATTTTAGTCACAGTAGAAAAACTGTAGCAGCGGTGGAATCTGAAAGCCTTTTCCACCAGTGTGCCCCAGTAGCAACAGGAAGGGTTTTCTTAGGGATTTCTGAAACCAATTTGCAGTTCGGTGGGGTCACAGTTACTAAGGGTTAGTGACTCGTATCACTGGTGATTAATATTGGCCTTGCGTTCTTTCCTTGCAGCTGTGGATACCACCGGCATTCGGGTGCCGCCCGGAATATGACAATGGACTAGAAGAAATAGTTTTTGGCTTTGAACCCTGGATAATTGTCGTGAACCTTGCGATGCCTTTTTCTATTTTCTATAGGATGCATTCAGCTGCCTCACTCTTTGAGGTCAATTGTAAAACATAGATCATATACGGTCCCTCAGTGAACAATTGATTGAATAATTAATTAAATAAATAACAGCTGAATGAGTGGATGAATGAATGAGTGAATGTAGCAACAGCTGCTCAATAAATAGAAGACTCAATAATTTTTTTTAAAACAAGGGACCATAGCTAATAGCATGTAATTTTCTTTTATTTTTCTTCCACATATTTTGTCATATATGTGGTGTCAATGTTTAGGTGCGCTTTTCAGAACCATGTTAGTGTTAATATGATTAACATTATGTAGTAAAGGTAATTCAATCTCATTAATCTTTGTTTTAGTCATCTGGAATTTGTTCTCTATAGAATTTGTATTGCTTTGTTTTCCTTCATTGTGGCTTGTGAAAGGGGTTTGCAAAAAATCTGTATGACATGGGAGGGAAAATCCCAGGAACAGCTAAACTGAGTGATGCTCCTGAATCACAGAGATACTGTGAAAACTTCAACTCTTAATTGCTTGCTATGCTTTTATAGTAAAACATGAAAACATTTGCTATTTAGTTGGGATGTGGGAATTATTTTAAACTTCCTGAATACCGATTAAAAAATCAATATATAATTATTATTTTCTTAACTCTATAGCAAGAAAGCCAAGTAAATAACATGTATGGTTAGGTATCATACTGTATATAATTTCTTCTGATAAAATGAATTTCTATCAATGCATCCCTTGTCTTGTGTTTACTGTATGACATAACTGAGAAATAAAGTTAATCCTTCTACTTAATTCTTTACTCACACATCCTTGAAATGTTTTACAAGAGAAAACTAGTCTTATAGCTTATGGTTAGGTATAATTTTTTTATGAGCTGCTAATTTCTTTGTAGTTTAGTCTCCTTTTGAAAGATAATCCTGTGTCTTCATACAGGGGTGATGTAAAGCATAGCTGATGCCTCCAGACTCTGGAGGGCCCCTGGCTGAGCATTCTTTAAGTGTGGTTTACAAGCTGCTAGAACATAATCTCAAATCCCTAGGATACTTAGTTGCCTGAACTCCCACAGAAAGCAGTGAAAAGTTGGGTGCCTCAATATTCTTAGAATCCACACCTCTAGGATTGAACAACTGGAGCAACAACCAGAATACTAAAAGGGAGTGACAGATCAATTATTGGATAACCCTTGCTAACTAATTAATGATCTTGTCCTAAGCCTGGAGAGTCAAAGACTGCAAAATTTCTGCCTCTAGTTCCTAAAAGAACAGTTATACAATTGTCACCACCACCTGCCTGAAAGCAGCGGTATTGCTGTGTGGGAGAGGTCTGCTTCGAGACAGGAGATTTCAGCTGTCCTGGCTGCTCTCACGCATCAGAACAAACATGTTTGGCTTCATACCACTAGGTGGCAAACCCAGACCAGTTGATAAATTACGTGATTTCATCGAGGAGTTGCTTCATGTCATAGTAAGTCTTCAATTCTGTTTTGCAGTACACCTGCCTAGGTATTTTTGCTACCTTCTTTACCTGGTGCAAAACCCAGATCAAGTGAAGCCACTTTCATCTGAAGTCTCAGGTGAAGTCTGAATTAGAGGAACCACCAACAAGGCTGAGCATGATGAGAACTATGTTCCTGCAAAACAATTTCAGTTGTTTGGTTTTAAGTGTCTTTTAAAAAAATCTGATCAGATTGCTGTAATCTCTGCCTTTCACTAGGGCTGCTTGTCATGCTCTTTTATCATACCTCTATTAGTTCTTGCATTCATTCTAGACAGTAACTTTTTCTGTCTTTCCCCTTGCACACAGTAGCTTGATCTCACCTACTTCCATGCAAGTATCAGCTCTAACCACTTAACTTGGTTGTCTCTCAGACTGGCTTCATTTTAAGCAAAGTGAATGAGGCCATCCAGATAATGATATAAAGCTTTAATCTTCCTTCCAAATCAACTCTTGAACCAACTCTCCAGCCAATTCTGGTAAAAGAAAAAAATCATTTTACTAGGTAAGCCTGCAAATTCCACTTCACCTTCTAAGTGCTCATACAGATGGTTAGAGGAAGCCTATTCTTCCTCTGCTTTTGTGAGATGGCTCACATGTCATTCTTCAGTGAGAACTGGTGCTTTTTAGCTGATTCCCAGCATTTGTGTTCAACCACAGCAGAGCTAGCTAATCCCTAGGGCCAAGAAGGGGCCATATGCTCTATTACAAATAGGTAGCACCCATTTGGAACTTTCAAAAATAAATAACATCCTTAGTTACATTTCATCTGCAATTACCTAGCCTTTTCTGTTTCTTAACATAACTATTAAAATAATTTCTATAGCCCACAATATTAAATTGATTTTGAGTGCTGAAATTGAAGTTTATTCAGAAAAGTGAATTAAGGCAGCATGCTGGCAGTGAGCAAATGCTTTAAACATGCTAATGAGCAAATTCTATTCTGAGCTGCACTGATGAAACCCTGCTGACTTAAATGGTTCTGTTTCAGGAGCAGAGACTTGATTTTGGCCTGAGAGGCTTAAGAGGTTTTAACGACAGGACTTCTCTCAAAATATAGTGTTTCATCCAACATCCAATAGAGTATTTTATGGAAGCAGGTCTCAGTTTAACTACTCTTGAAACAATGGTGAGTCATGAAGTTCTGAACATTTTAGAAACAGATTTTTTAGCAACATAGATTTTTAAGAAACATAGATTTTTGGTCCAGGAACAATAATCAGATTGTTTAACATGTGACCTCTACCTCTGATCAATGCCAAACCTGGGCTTTCTCAAACAACTGCTTTCAAACTTATCTTTTTTGTTTTTTCTCTAGCATATATCAATAATACTAATTTATCACAGGTTTTAAAATACAAGAAATAGCACGAAGCTACCCTATTTCTGCCTATCTGCTCAAGCATGTGACAGGAGGCAGGAGAGCGGGCTTACCCAGGAGAGAGGTGTGACAGCTGCTCATTGTTACATGCCTGAGGTGCCTCTGGGGGACTGTTTGTCTACTTTTAAATGTCTAGGGAATGTCTTTGAGACCGATTTAATATTATTTTTAAAGTTGTGGTTTTTTAATTGGGAATTTCTCTTGTCAACACCAAAACGCAATTGGTATGTAAAAGATTCTGAATTTTTACTGCATAATCTTAGTCAGAAAGCTATTCTCTGATGTTCATCATATCCTAGACACTACTAGACCATGGGTTTGTAAATGATGCTTTCATTTTAACAGTTAACATCACTTCTTTACTTGTAGCTGAGTAGGCTGTTGAAGCTTTACTAGGGCAGGTCCAAAAGCAGCCTGGCAAAAACAATGAATACTACTTGAATGTTACTTATTCTTTATGTGATCTGATAGTATGCAAAACACAGATTGAATAGAGATGTCGGTATCTGCGTGTAGTGATGTGCAAATACCCTTAAATGATTTATTTCTGGATCCTGAAAAATAGGTCTGTGGACACCATTGACCATGTCTTATATGATGTATTATGAAAAAAACCCAACCCACGCACTCATAAAATTTCATCTAAAATACATGAAATAAAAAATATTGCCAAACTTCAAGACTTTAATACAAACACTCATATTTTAATTTTCTTACATTGCCCTGTCTGATAAGAGATGTATGTACAGCTGGCTCATTGGATCACTTATTCCCTGGGAACTCTTGTCACCACGGATTTGGCCTCATTCTGTGCATGCATGAATAAAATGAGATCTAGATTTAAACAGAATTGAAGCATCTGCAATTGTTAATGGGAAACTTAAAAAACAGGGTTGGCTCTATTTTCTTTAAAGGATGAATTTGATCTTGAAGTTGAAGATAGTGGGAAATCTCACTTTAATGTCAATAGTCAATGATTAGGGTCCTTTGTTTTTTATAAGGAGGTGTGTTATGTCTCATAATATTCAACTGAGATTTCAAGCAAAACGTGCAGTTCTCTGTGGTGTGTCTTCTGCCTTCCTCTGCTACTATTCTTCACCTAAAAAAGAACTGAGTTTCGTCCCTATAAATATGTCCTTTGGTAAAATCTTTACCACCACATTTTTCAGTTATTGCCAGAAGCAAATGGACCACGAGGCCCAAGAACATGATATCAAATAAAGATGGATGCAGCAGGTGAAAATTAGTGAAAGAACAGGGATGGCAGGAAAAGCAGTTGCCATCTCTCCTTCACTTGCAACAAACACAAATTATTATCTTTACACATTTTCTATCAAAACTTGCAGAAGCTGTGGGTGCTTCATGTTTATTTTCCGATAAGTCGGTGCTTGAATGTCACTGCAACATACCTGGAATTAAAAGTTAGGTTGTGAAAAGCACACATAGATCCATTAATTCCAGGAAACCACACCAGCATTTTAATCAAAGCAGAGTGGGGAACAGCTCCTGCCCTCACAGCCAGGATTATCAAGGATACTGTAACTTTATTCTAATTTATTCTGCAATCAAGTATTTATCACACTTAAATGAATGCTTTTAAAAATGCATGGAGACAATAACATATCTAAGGCTAAATCTAAAGTTGGTGTTTGGTTCAGACTGGAGTCCATCATCTTCTGAATTTAGTAATTTTGCCTCTAACAAAGGCAGTAAGGTAGTAAGCAATAGCTTCATAACAATGTCTTAATTAATGGTTAAATGAACCTTCATGCTCATCCTTCCCATTGCTCCTTTCCCAGGTATGAGGAGCACTCTTGCAGTGCTCCCCAGGTGTGATTTTCCACCACTGTCTGCTTGAATCAAATAGCTTCATTACTAAGAAATACTTTAATAAGATATAACACTAGCCAAACACAGTTTTGAAAGCTTTCTTGAGTCCTTTTCCAAGCATCAGAGAGTCTTCTCTCCAAACCTTTCATTTAATTTTTTTTGCTCACCATTTTGGAAAACCTTTCCAGTGCAATTAGAGTCAAGAACCCAGACTTCTCTATATCAAGAATAAATGTCTGTGCCTGCATTTGACACCAGCTCTGCACATAGGTGTGGCATTGACACTGAACCTCTGAGATGTGACCATCAAGTACAGGTAAGACTTGATAAGGGGCAAGCCAGTCCACACGCTGCCAGGTGGGAACCTGACACTGAGAAAGCATATATTAGTGGGTCATAATTTGTAGATTAAACACCCAAGGAGGGAAACTACCTCATATTCTGTCAAAGCAGAAATGAACATTAAACATTTTACAACTCTAATTCTTACAATTATCTCTTATGTTTGTATAGAGTTACAGCTAAAATAAAAGAACCCATCCCTCTTCAGGCCACAAATATCTGTCAGTAGTATTAAAAGGAATTGCATTAGCTAGTTATTTTTAGCTATAAAGGCCACAGCAGCAACAATAAGTAGTTCCAAATTATTCTAAAATTAAAATTCAGATCCAGAGCTGGGTATTATTATTGCAGGCAATTAGTGCAATCAGTGCAGCCTACGTGCAACAAACAATTCACAAATATCAGATAATTCGATCTTCAATATTTTCTTTGATGAAAGCAGCTAAACAGTGTTTCAATTGATAGTTTCTGTCCTTGGCTTTGTTTTCTGCTCTGACATTCGGGAACCTGCCACTCCCTATAGTAACTTTTTTTGTCTCAGACCAATACACTTTTTATGTTTCATGAAGACTGGCCTGTGCACAGTTACCTCTGCTGAACCCCCAAGGAAAAAATAGTCTTTTAACATAGCTTGAAAGTTAGTATGGATAAGACTCTTCTCATTGACCAACGCTACCAAAATGATACACAATCTCACTGGGTAGAGTTATTGGTTTACCAACACAAGGATCGCTGGGACAAACTGTTGGCTCCCAGTGTCACGGCCACTCCTTAGGTCTCACTGTGACTTTTCACAGAAGCCTTCACTGGGAGGGATGCAGAGCTGTGCTGTTCCCCAAATGAACCCCAGGCTGACCAATTTGCCATGACTGATCAGATCCTGAGCCTGCCCCATACGATGCTGTCAAGATCCTATCTCCTCCATTTTCAAAGGTGATTTTTGTTCCAAGGTTGCACGCTGTGCCAGTCCACTGTGGTTATGACTTTTTGCTGAATTTGGGATATTTGATTTATTTGAGGATATGCTTTTCAATCTGTATGCTCCCTTCTTTGATTTGCAGTGTTTCAGCCAGAGGAATGGGGGTCATAAAAGCATTATAGTGGGGGGTTTGATGCTCTCTGCACTTGAAAAAAAGTGTGTATTTCTTCTTTGCCCCTCCTTAAGTGTGTTGGAGAAGGAGAAGCTGAGAGGATGACAATTCTAGACACACTGTAGGATGAAATGTCACTGCTCAGCATGCAGAAGGGTACTCCCAACTCAAAATAAGTAGCTACTGCTGTCTCAGAGAGAAGAATACACTTCAGTTTTTCTTTGTCAACTCAGTACAACTCTTGTGTCAGCAGACTGATGTCTTCACCATCTGCTCCTCTGTGTTCTGTAGTACTAAGGATTATTGCAATAGGTATTTAATAAAGAACTTTCTAATTCCTATTGCTGATATTCTGCTACAGAGATGAATGAGACCTGTTCATTCTGAAGGAGCATTTTATTTTAAGTCTTACTTAAGGAAAAAAGGAGGAAAAAAAAGAGCAGAACTAAGTAAAAGCAGTAATTTACTGCTGTTTATCTCAAAGTGACAAAGTTGCTCATTCTTACCACCAGTGTTTGGAAATTTGGAACTGGAATTCTTCCCACCAAATAAATCTTGAACTACAAAATCTAGCCCTGCTCCAATACAACTCTTACAAATATAGATCAAAAAACCTATCAGCTCTGTTGACACACTTGTAAAAGTACCTTGCATTGTAGTCTTCTGTTCAGCATTTGTAACAGGCTATCCTGCAAGGATAAAGCCGTCCTGCAATGCCGGTGAAGTAGCCGAGGTTTGGGGGTCCCACTTCCCAACCCCATTTCCTTCCAACCAGCAGCTGCCTTTTTTGGGAGCAGGGAAGCCCTATGATGAGTTACTGTCCAACCCCATGAGACATCACCTGCGTTCTTCGAGAGGCCCAGCTGCTGACTTCTATATTCTTGAGTTCCCTTTTTCTATCAGACTTGGAAGTCTTCACAATAGCATCTGTTTTCATTATGGAAACTACTGTTTGTTTGATATCATGAAGGACTGGGTTTTCCTAGTCATTTTCTGGAAGAGAATCTGACACTAAGTTAGTGGACAGGGTAATCTCCTAAATTAAATTATGTTGATTGCAAGTGTTCCAATTAAATTATTAACTAAAAAAGCCTGTAATTTACACATTCAATATAAAAATCATAGGTCCTATTAATATACAGTGAGTTAGAGAAATCAGAACACTGGAAATAAATTTGTTTTCAAATTACTCCGTAGGGCAAGTTGTCACATTTAAATCAGAGACAAAATTACAGCAGCTTCTTTGGGAATTAAGCCCACATGATTTTTATTTGCAGTTTGGTATTATAGTTGACAAAAGACAAAATAAAATCTTAAAATGTATAGTATTAGAAAATTAAAATTGCCTTTTTAAATCTTAGTAGTTTTCTCAGGACAGGTGTTCATTTGGTATGTAGCCATGCACACCCGAACTGTATTCTTGTATAAATTGGGGCAGAGGGATGTGTTGGCTTTTTTCCTCTTTCTTGCTTTGAATATCACTGATCTTTAGTAGCTTTTCATCATGCCAGCTTTTTCTATATTAAAAATTATTATAGTAATTTTTAGTATATAATTATGAATATCCAAAAATACAAGACAATATTTTAAAAGATAAAAGCCACAAAGTGAACTAAGACAGTTCACCAGGAAATCATACTTACAAAAATCCTATTCCCTTTGCTTTTGGTCTTGGCTAGCATTCATCTTTCCTAGTTTACCATTGGTTTAAATGAAGCCAGGCTCAATATGAATTACAAAAAAAAAAAGGAAAATTTGTGGAAATCTCTTCTCATAGCATCAATTACTTCATTATTTCACCTAGAGAGTGATCAACAGCTGATGTAGGAACCATATCACACTCATTACAGAGAAATAACCAAGAGATTGCTTTTTCAGAGATGAACAGAGGGAGAACTGTTCATTCTGTTAGAAATGGTTAATTAATACTATCCATCACGTTCCCAACTGAACAAAAACTTAAATAGGTTTTAAGGCCAGTGGAGATAACTGTAACTGTCTAAAACTGCATTTACCACAAAGCAGATTACAGAATGCTGTTTGGTCCTGTCTGAATCATGCCAGAGCTAAGGGATGAGCCGAGGCACAGGCTCGAAGAAAAGCATTCAGCCTTGGCTTTCTTTCAGACTGCAAATGATGGCAAATCTATTGCGACCCAAAATCAATTGCATCAGCCATTAATCATCCTCACTGTTAAAACTGTGCGCCTTACCCCTACCTTGATTTCTCCTAGATTCAGTTTCTAGCCACTGCAGTTCTTATAACCTTACCTGAAAGATTAATCTATTATGAGAAAACTTGTCCCTCTCTAAGATATCACCACCTGTTTCTAACCCTCCCGGTGCTCGCTGCTCAGCTGAGGGAGTTTCCCAGATGTAATTCCTGTAATGCTTTTCTGATCATTTTCCAGTTGCTCTTTTTTTTTTTATATATATATATATATATTTGAAACGTGAACAGCAGAACCCGACCTAGTCTGCAAAGGTTTTTTCTGTGCTGAATAAACTGATGATACCACTTCTCCCTCTTCCTTCCTCAATATTTTCACACGGCTATATATACACCTGCACCTTTGTACATCCCTGTGCAGTAAAGCATTTCAGCTTCAGTGAGTAAAATGGATGAACCTTAAAGCATACGTTCAACCATGTTTCTAAATATAGTTCCACTTGAACATAGTTCTACAGCTAAGAACATGTCCAGCTACTTCACTAAATTGGCCTAATGAACAGTGACTTCCAGGCCCCTCCACCTCTACCACTACCTCTTCTTGCTTGTTTTACAGCCTATCAGGAAAGGGAGGTTTTTGATGGGATGCTTTTATAGCCCATAGCATTTTTATAGGTTTACCTCAGTGGTACACCTGTGTCTATACATTTGAACTTGCTTTTGGTGTTAATTATTTTCTATCTCTTTGCATCAAGTATCTCTCAGATGAAAGAATGTGTGAATTTCCAAGTGTTGTCTATTTTAAAATAGCATCATTTGGCAGAACAGTGGGTCTGTATATTTTGAAATGAAAACAGAGTATGTGGCAATGAAGAAGAGCTACTAAGCCATACATTTCTAAAATCAGGAACTACAAAGATTTTTTTTTTTCCCTCAGAACCATTGCAACAGCAGTTAAATTCCATTACTTCCAGTCTGCCAGCTGTGAGAGAGAAGTGCAATTTTAAAAGGTGAATAAAAAAAAGAAAAATGAGACAAAGCTCTGAAGGAAAAGCACAAAAGCCATTACAAAGATGATTTCAGGATGAAAAAAAAAAACCACCCCAAATCTCTCAGCAATGGACAGCTGTGGTTTTAATGGACGATTCTTAAAATGAGATTTATATGCAAACTGCCTATGGAAAGTAAAAACAGGACACTAATAACCTATAAATATTAAAGGTTTTTATCTCAGGCTCAAAAAATGTTGATCACAATGGATGGAATATTGTAACATACCAAAAATGTCCCCATTACACAATTGCTGCTCTGACCTAGTGCTGCTGAGTGACCTGGTACAAGTGCTGCATCAAAGCAGTCGTCCTGTTGCCCTCTCCTGCTCCACCTCTTCCCAACTCACTGGAGTCTATTAGTGTGGGGGTTTTAGTCTCATATGCCACCTCAACACAACCAGTATTTTTTTTCTACTACTACTGAAAAAGTTCCCGATCTCCTGATGCGTTCCTTTGACTTGAAAGAAAGTTTTGAGCGTGTATGAAAAGTTGGATCTACGTTGAAGATTGCATCACCAGAGTATCACCTATAGGTACAGGTACGTCTTTGGCTGATGAAACTTCCCCCAGCTCAATGGTAGGTCTTTTTCCACAGGGATCTCTGATGAGGAGCTTCAGTTCACACCAGTTGAAATCCACGAACATTTGCTGAGTTACGCAGGAGCCAGACAGCCAAATGCAACACTTGCCGATACACAAAATACTTTGGAAATTCCTCTCCACTTTGGGTGTGCCTGTTGCAGACAGCACTGTAGAAAGCACAGCAAAATTTCATTCTTTCTGACAATTTTTATTTCAATGGGTTAAGGCATCTTTCCCAGCTGCTTGCACCTCCTCTCTGCCTGACACCACCACACACAGCAGAGCTGGCAGGAGATAATATCTGCCCGCACCTCCGCTGCTCCCAGCCACAGCCCAGCGTCTTCACTTCCAACAGTGGCGTTGGTTCGTACCAAGCCACCGGTGTGTGCATGGTGCTGCCAAGTTGTGGGAGGGCTATGTTATAATTTGGCTACTATTATTATTAAGCAGACAGATACCTACACGTTTATTTAAACAGCTAATGCATACTGACTGCATGCATGTAAATACATACGTGTGTGTAGACACCAGGGTGGAGTCACCATCCCTGGAGGTGTTCAAAAAACGTGCAGACGTGGCACTTCAGGACATGGTCTAGTGGTCATGATCATTTCCTAAACAAGCAAATCAGATCATTGCTTTTCTACATAAAATATCCACGTTTCAGCAGCTCCAACAGGCACGTGAACAAGTACTTGTCCAATTTGGTCCTTCGTTTACAGGAATTGTAGGAGGCATTGCTTAGGAAGGCAGAGTTTGTGCAAAGCAACACATTGCCTCAGCATCACAGCTTTAGTCATGCTGTTTGGAAATCAGTGGTGACAAAAGCTAAATTCTCTCTCCAATATTAAATATAACTCTGCTTAAATGCGGAAAAGTTGTGCCAATTTCTTCAGCGAGAGCTGAAGTGAAGCTCCAGTTTTTCTGGCGACAATTTTAGAAAATTGCCTAAAAGGCTGCAGTTTATTTATTTTTTAACTCTGTATTTAGTAACTCCAACACTTCATCCTCCTTCATGTCACTGCAGATCCAGCAAGGTCTAGTGAGTCTCGTCCTTCCCCATTTGCCTGGAGGAGCAGCCGGAAGGCCCCCGAAGAGCAGATTTCTCAGCCCTTTTAGTGCCAAAACCGGCTGTTGAGTCAAGAATGGGTTTGGGCGCTGTCAACAGTTTTAAAAAAGAATTAAGTTCTCAAGAAACTAAATCCATAATATTTTGAATAAAAATGACTAATGCGTGTGCTGTGAAACACAGACGTGACACGGGCGCCTGGCGAGCCCAGCAGCACAGCCTCCACACCGGCGCTGCTCCGGGTTGTAGCTGCGCGGGAGCCCCGCCGGGAGGAACGGTTCATGCCACGGCAGAGCTGAAAGGAGAGAGAATCCCATTTCGTTTGCCGGCTTTCTTGCCTGTCATACATCCCAGTCGCCCGGCAGAGCCCTTTGGAACCATTACCGCCCCAGCCCGTTGCCCATCCCTGTGGAAGAAACCCAGCCCGCCCCGCTCTCCCCACGGCACCTTTCAGCCCCGCTCGCTCCCAGCGAGAGCCCGAGCGGGCTCTGGCCGTGCCCGTCCCCGGCAGCCCCGCCGCCCCGGGGGATGCTGAGGGGGGGTTACTTCCCCGTTCCCCGCAGTGGAACCGCTCTCTTCCCTCCGCCTGCGCGGAACCGTCGCACAAAGCCGGTGTCGGCTGCAGAAAACACCGAGGATGGCTCGGTTTCGGGAGGGAGGAAAGGAGCGCCCGGGACGGCCGCCGCCGCCGTCCCATCCCGTGGCGTCCCCCGCCCGCC